>CAMZMU010000052.1:34368736-34693023 GCA_947311845.1 Poa pratensis | reverse complement strand
TTCCTTAGAATTTTTTTTAGCATCTCTTATGTGTTAACTTTTCCTTAGAATAATTTTAGTGAACTTGTTGTTGACCATTGGTCCTTAGCTATACTTTTAAACCGTCCTTCTGCTTGCATTTCCTTAGAGCATTTTCATAGGCATGGCATGCATATTAAGTCCTTAGTAATATTTGAACTTCTTACATAACTTCCTCCTTAGAATTTGAGGATGCATGTTAGCTATTATGACTCTCCTTAGTCAAAATACCACTAAGTTAGAATTAGTGGAAATCAATGAATGCTTAGACAAGGAAACAATGACTTCAGTAGCATCTCCAAGAAGAAAGGACTTAGAAGAAATCAAGAGAAGTTCATGAAGACCAACCAGCTACATTTTCTAAGTCTTCCCTCCATTCCTCTTTTTTCCTTCCTTCTCTTAAACTTCTTGGTGAAGTATTCTACAATCAAGACCAACCTTGATGCTACCAACAATCAAGTCTACAGAACCATCAAGTCCACATTTTTCATGGAGTCAACATCACCAAGGAAAAGTTAGACCAACTACTACATTCTTTCTATCTTTTCTTCTTTCTAATTTCTATCTCTCACCTTGGACAAAGACAATGAAGACCATTGAAGATCAATTTATGCTACCAGGAGTTGAAGATTAATTAAAGACCAAAATTGTGAAGACATAGAGTAGCCTTACAGAACTTTTCAGTTGTGTTATCCAGTTTATTTTACTCAACCTTGACCAGCCTTAGCCATTTTGGATTAAGTTAGTTTATGTCTCCTTTCCTTATTATATTTTGCTTGGCTTTCATACCACATTTCTTGTATCATCCTGCATCTCATGCATATCATATTTTTCCAAGTGTTGCATTTATGATTATATGTTTTATTTGTGATTTGTTTGACTTGTTAGAAATTCCGGAGAGAGACGAAAGTGGTTGTAACTGCAACTACTACACTTCTGTTTGCCAAGGCAAGTGGCACACCCCCATAAACTTTCCTAAGTATTTTTATATACATTACTAGTGTATTTCTTATATATGCATGTGTTGGAAGTATTATTGCTATGTGCTAAACCCACCATACTTTACACTAGTTGTGTCTAGAACCCCTTTGATAACTTAGTAGAATATTTGATGCTATGCAAATGTGTTTTCTTTAAAGCTTAATTCTACTTAGTAATTTATCACCTGGGTGGACTTGGTTATGAAAAGATGATGGAAAGGTTGAGTGTCATCTCTTAGGGGTGACCTCTAAGGGATGGTCACTTGTGGTTGCCACCCAGGGTATTAAGGGGCCAATGTTTTCTCTAAGTGAAGATTGCTTACCGTGCAACCATTAGTCATATGGGCTCTGACTAGATGGATTAAGTTGCATGGACTCCTCCCGGCTTGACAAGCAGATGTAGAGGATGTAGGTGGAACGGGGTCATGCCGGTATGGGATGGGAATATGCTTCTGAAAAGTCTTGTCTCAACTCTCTCCTTTTCCTTAGCACAATTGAGTGCTTGAGGATAGTTTGGGTTTGTTGGGTCTAATGGTGAAAGTGCACAACCTGCAGAGTTAAAACTAAGTACTTAGCCGTGCCCTCCCGGTTACGACAATTTGAGCAGTGATCAAGGATTCAACGGAGGCTTCATCATTCCAATTTCGAAAGTAAAACTTGATGGTGAACAAGGGTAGATGAGACTATGGTTTTATACCATATCATCTCCAACTTTTTGAAGAAAATGTTTACAAAGTGTTAGGCAAAATTGGCTTTTATGCAAAATAGCCTTGAAACTCCACCAGCCAAATATGCATATAGGCTATTAGAGTTATTCCTTAGTGTCCACATAGTGTCACTTGCCAGATCATTTTTAATGGTATCTGACCCACTCTGTTGCAAAATTTATTTGTTGCAGATTGTTCTGACGACGAGTGAGTTTCGTTAAGGGTTTCGAGTCTGCAACCACATGTTTTCGCCTGTGGCACATGATGATGATGGAGACTCCATGAAGATTATTATTTTCGCTGCTTTACTCTTTCAAGCTAGCTATATGCTATGCAAGTTGTAATGAATATTTTACCAAGTCTGGATCATTCGATGTAATAATGATACTTTGTTGTGATACTACATCTTAAACTGTGTGTGCAAATGAAATGATCCAGGGGTTTGCACTATACACAGGTACCTTGGCCAATTTTCTAAGTGCAGGTACGCTACTGCTCCTCCTCGTATCTGGCTAGGTCAATAGCCAGGGACGAAACCAATATGAGTACATTTGAATGTACTCGCAAACTACCCCAACATGATATGCACCAGTTTTATTTAATTGACAACTTTTACTTATTTAAAACATCCTATATCTTTATTGAAAAAGGTAAGAAGAGTTTTATAACTATCTTTAAAGAAGTCACCATTTTCATCTGTTTCTCCAAAACTCCTCCTTTTTCCCGACCATAGCCCGTCATGGTCCACTTTCATCCAACCACCTCATACCGATCCGTTGGTATAGGTGTAGGAAACATTCTCCACTTCATTTTTCTTTTTAAAACTCAAAGTTCTTTTAAAAACTTGCACAAGGTCTTAGGACAGTCTCCCAATTGTCCATATCCGAGGACTCGGCTATTCGAATAGTTTTTTAACACTCTGCAGAGGTAGCACGCTTTTAGCCCACATCCATCCGGCAACTCATCGTGTCTGCCACGTCTCGCCATACCAGGTGTATGCGAAGTAAGCCGCCGCCATAGCCTCTTATTTGCTCATGCTAGTATAGGATCCTTCCCATATGACACTTTCCATCAACACCCAGTCCAGTTTCCCGTCAGAAACCCTAAGTGTGAGGACTCATAGTTTTGTCCGGCGGTTTATGGTGGAACCTTCTATCCTCCCCACCATCTTGTGTGAGGACCCGGGTCAGGGGGTAGGTCCTCGGACCATCCCCTCATGCATAACGGAGTCATCTCCGTCGATGAGGTATCCATACTAATAAGAGAAAACTACATGACTAAGCTTTTTTCCCATATATGGTAAATGTGGTCGCACAGGGTAAGATTGGTCGCCATAGTACTAGGACACTGTGCATTTTTCATAAAACATCACCATTTTTCCACTTCTCCCTTCCAACACCGACATCTCGGCATTCCATACCACACAAGAAATTTCAAAGGAGTTTTGAATAAACAACATTGTTTCCCATCCTAAAGTTTTATATAAGCTACTACATAGGGTGGCAAAATAATATCCATATACTTTTCGAAAAGGTTTTGTAAATCTTGCCTTGAGAGTAAACATGTTATGAAAGTAGATGCATATGTTTGTAGTGCAAGCTCAGAGATAGCTTGCCTTGCTGGGCAAAGTGATCTTGCTCTTGTTCTTCAATTTCAGCAAACTCTCCTTCCTTGATATATCCGACAACGTTCTCGTCTAATTAATAAACAAACAATGCAAACAATCACTAAGCTATACAAGCAATCATCTCAACACAACAACCATGAACATCACACATAGCTACTGCACACATCAAACCATACAATTTGGTTTCAAAATAATTGAATTAAACACCAATTGTTTATGTTCAAAATTATGGCAGAAACTTGTGGAACATGTTTAATTCAGTAACTTGAGTTCTGTTTGGTCACAAAAATACAAACTAAAATTCTATGAAAGCTACTGATGTGTAGAAGACAACACAATTTGATTTGGTTCAATTGGAGTTACACAAACTCCCTACACGTTGGTTTGAATCCAGTAACTTAATAATCAAGTTTTGGCAACCAACTATGTTCTGTTGTTCCAAAAATTAAATCCTTTTAGGGGTGACTAAACATGACTAAGAGTGACCTAACAAAATTGGTCCTAATTCATTTGGGTTAACCAATTATCATATTTAAATATTGAGTGCAGAAGGGTGTTTAAAACTTCAACTTCATACTAAACAATTTAATACTGCACCAATAATTCTACCAAAATTAGGGAAGCTAAAACATGGCAGCACTAAGCTAGCAAAATTGGTTTGGAATTATTTGGACTAACAGAGTATCAGAAACAAACAAGTTTAGAATTTAAACCTTCTGTAGTATTTTTAATAATACTTTTTTTATTAAATTAAATGGAATGAATCCAATTGGGCTGGTTAAAATTTTAATAGCTTTCCAGAACAATTGAGTTTGATTATTTGGATTCCTAAATCTTGAGATATTGAATTTATAATTTCATATCAGTATTGAAAATTTCAGAGAATTCAATTTAGAAAATCCACTGTTTGGATAATGTTGAAATTGCTGACATGGGGACCCACTGGTCAGCGGCACAGTTCGCGCGGGGAAATTAATAAAACCCTGATGAGCGGGGCCCGCTCGTCAGTCTCTCTCCTCGTTCTTTAACCGAAATGGTATGCTACCGTTGGATGGAGATCCAACGGCCCGCAACGACACCATCGGCGACAACCATTTTCTGGGCGGCGCCGTGGCTCCGGCGACGGCAAGGTTGGGCAAAACCTCACCTAGAGGGCTCGGTAGGTCGAGGTGGTGATGCGAATCGACGGCGGTGGCGAGGTGGAAGCTCCTGGCTGAGTTGCACTTGCTGGGGTGGAGTGGTTCGTCGGCGGCGAGGTCTCCGTCTTCCTCGGCCGGACAGCAACTCCGGCGAGGTTCAACGGCCACGTCTGGGCACTAATCAAAGGGGAAAAGGGATGGGGTGAGTGCGGTGAGCTCAGGCAACAGCGTAGAGGGGTCAAAGGGTAGAATGGTGCAGCGAGGCGCTGCGGCCACGACGGACCTCTACGGCGGCAGAGCTTCGGCGAGGCACGCCCTCCTGGCGCCTCACGGTGAAATTGGAGAGGGGGAGCGAGGGAGTGGGGTGGTGTGCTTCTTCCAGAGGAGTGAGGGGTGGTTTATAGCGTAGGAGGTGGCGTACGGTGGACAGGGTGCAAGCACGTCCGCGGCTCTCCGGCGGGAACTCCTCCCGAATCCGAGGCAGTGGTGCACGAGGCGTGGCGCTGTGAGGTCGAGCGGGGTCCGGGCACGTTCTAGAAGGCGCTGGCCAAGCCGTGCATGTCGGGGAGCAGCGAGCTGGGGCAATTTGGGTCGACGACGGCGAGCTCGCCACGGCGACGCTGGAGTGGAATCGAGGCGAGGGAGGGCATAAGTGCTCTCCTCTGCGGCGCCGCGGCTGCAGAGGCATGGGAGCGAGGGAGTGCGCGGCCAGGGGGGCCTGGGGAGCGCAGAAACGGCGAGCAACGCCATGGCGACACGGCGATGGTCGTCGGGGTTGAAGTCGACGACACTTTTGCAGAAAGCCCCTGCTTCTTCTTTTCTTTTATTTTCCAGTTTCTTTTTAATATCCAGAAGCTTTTCTGGGATTTAATTGGGGCACTTAAACATTTTAGAAAAATTTGCAAATAATTGTGGGGCCTCCCCATAACATGTAGAAGCTCCACAAAAATTGGCTTTGCAAAATAAAATGTTTTGCATCATTTTCTTTCATAGGGTTTTGAATTTGGTAATTGGTTTATTTCAAATTGGTTTTACTTTACAATTTAAAAATTAGTTTTAAAAATAGCATTGAAGAGGGAAAGTAGTAAGAATCAAAATGGGAGTGTTTACAATACAACTCCACTGACTTTGGTTTAAAAAAATAATTGAGTTTGTCACTTGAAGAATTTCATGCGACAACTTGTCACTTTTATTTTTCCTTCTTTATAACTTTATTTGTTTTCTACTTTTTCTTCAAGTGTTCATTAGAGCAAGCAACACACAACAAGAACAAACACTTAAGTAACAAGAACAATCAACACACAATAAACAACAAAAGTTTTTGTTGGCTCTCATTTTTGGAATATAATATTGATAATATTTTTGGGATGTTACATCAAGTGGCGTCGTCTGTGGGAAAGAATAGCGCTGGACTCGAAGTTTCGCCGGTCCCAACAGCAAACGGCAAATCGCCGATCACACCAGCAAACGGCAACTCGCCGATCTCATCTGCAAACGGCAACTCGCCGGCCATGTCAGCAAACAGCAACTCGCCGATCCAGGCGACACACGGCGACTCGCCGATCCACTCGAAAAGCGGCAGCCTGCCCGCTTCACCCGCAAAAAGCGCATCTGCTCTTCCAATGAATTTCAATCCGCACTCGCCAGAGCTTCAGGAGGCGTTTTCCGGCCTTGAATCAGGTTTGAGTTAACTGTTGGAGCATTCAATTTTTTCGTAAACAATCTTGGCACGCAGGACTCGACAGATCCGCAACAACTGGTGCTGGGGCACTCGAGGCTCCGTCGACTGCGCTCGCCCCGTCGTCGATTCCTGAAGCCTGCTCGCCCGCAACAACCATGTCGACCGGCGAGATCGACAGGTTCATGATGACGGAACTCCAAGGCGAGGAGCAGAATCAGCATACCGCACAAGCAACGTCGACTTCAACCTACCACTCGACGAGAGTTTCGACTGCGGGATCTCCCTCGATGACTTCTACGAGCCCGCGATTCATAACGACAGCAACGTCGACTCGGAGATCTTCACCAACACCAACCTCGACTCAGAAATCCATAATGGCTTCGCCAACACCGAGATGAGCATAGGCGATGACACATCGACAACGAGATTCGCCTCGAAGATCTACTCGATGAACATACTGGCTCTGACATGAGCCTCGACGGCGACGTCGAGTCCATGACTGGAATCGACAGCACATACACCTGTCCTCGGGTCACGCCCCATCAGGTCTACGTGGCCTTCACCGCAGAATCATCCGCAGACGCAGCCGCTCGCAGGCCTGCACAATTCCCATGCACGGTAACCATGCCGGATGGGGTCACAACCTTGACAATCACGGAGGAGATGGCAGCAAAAGCAGATAAAGTCATAAAGGAGTGCACAATGATGCCACCAAATTCCACCCCAGAGGAGATGTTGACCTTCCAGTACTTCAACTGGCAGGAGTCAATTCGACTGCAAAACTACCGAGCGACGCTCGAGAGCGCAAAAGGCAAGCCAGCCTCTCGAGTGCCCGAAGAAGGGAGCAATCCCTCGGGTCCACAATGCAACCAACCCCACGACCTAGGTCGCGGTTGGCAAGCCTTCCAGAACATGAAAGGGTAGCAATCACCCGTAACCTGTCGTTCATGACAGAGGACGCTAACGGAATCCCAGTGCCCAAAACTGCTGCGGGTGCATTATTCTCCGTAGGTGCTTACCTCAAGGCAATGCAACCTCCGGCGAATGACCCTAACGCAGCCCTGCATCGCCAACAACTCAAATCGCTAGCTCTAGCGGCACAGGCTATACAGCCAGAAGACAAAACTCCAGCAAGGAATCGCGATCGCGACATAGTCGACTCACGACACGCAGCACATCATCGCAGTGGTCGCAGCCACCACTCGGATGAAGGAAGGAGAAGCACGCGCCGGCACAGGTCCAGCAGAAGCAGATCTCGAAGATCCTATAGCAGCGATTCATACTCTGATCGTGAACCAGAGCCATGCGGAGCATTGTGCTTCACTCGACGCATCCGTGAGACGCGGATGCCCAAAGGTTCAAGTTGACAGGCGAACAACCCAAGTACAACGGTCGCCAAGAACCTTCGGGTGGCTAGAAGATTACAGACTCGCCGTGGCATGCCAGCGTGGCACGAACACCACGGCGATGCAGTACATACGACTATGCTCGAAGGAACTGCCCGCGACTGGCTCAAGTCGCTCCCTCCATCATCATACGACTCGTGGGACGATTTCCGCAGAGACTTCATCAAAAACTTCGAGCCTCTGTGTGAGCGCCCGAAGACATTCGAGAATTAAGGACATGCACTCAACGATCAGACGAGTCGTTGAGATCATACATACGGCGGTGGACCGAAATACGCAATTCGGTTGGCAAAGTGTCAGAAGACAGGGCCATGGATGCCTTCATACAAGGTCTCGCCAGGAAGGACTTCAAAGAGGCACTTGGTCGTGAAAAGCCAACCTCCCTGGCTGACCTCATCAAAGTTGCGACTGAGTGGGCAGATGGAGAGGATTCTGTACGCAGATCCCGTGCTTCCCCACACGCGACAACTACGAAAGCGGCAGTCGAGGCCGCAGAGATTCATACAGAGAAGATCGCAGGCGCAAACGTTCCAAACGTCCTTACGACGATAACAGACCCGAGTTCATGGCGGCTGGATACACACAACCCGGGAGACCAAGATAGAAGCAATCGACGCTCGGATGATCGACGGGACAGTCGAGATCGCGAGCAGCGGAGCGACAGCTACAAAAGGCAAGAATGGCGCAAACGCAGCGACGCAAAACCCGAGCGGTCATTCGAGGAAAAGATGGACGACTGGTGCAGATTCCACCTCTTCAAGGGGGACGACGGAAAACTACGCTCCAATCACACCCTAAGGAACTGCAGGGAATTCGACCAAATGGCGACTGACTACATGATACGACTCAAAAGGTACGGCCCAGCACCTGCTCAGCCCACGCCTGCACCCGCACCACAGCCGAACGCTGTGCCCGCTCTCATGGCGCCACAGCCGCCACCGCAACCACCACCACAGCCTGCTCCAGGCGCAAACCTCGCAGGTGCCATACAACCCGTACTACGGGCGGAAGATGATCAATATCCACAGCCCCACGGGCAGATGTACATGATACAAAAGGGTCGCCCCTCCAACAGGCAGCAAAAGCTAATCACTCGACAGTGAACATGGCTGTCATGGCACCTCCTGCCGTGCCGAATTTCTGAAGGGATCGGAAACCATCATAAGCTTCAGTCGAGAGGATCATCCCCCAGCTGTAGTTCGACCAGGGCACGCGGCTCTGGTACTCGACGCGCAAATAGGAGGCTACGCCATGACCAAGGTCTTCATGGATGGAGGCAGCGGCATAAACATCATCTTCGCGGACACGCTCCGCAAAATGAACAGGTCAGTCGAAAACCTCCCAAAATCTTCAAATACCTTCCACGGTATGTTCCTGGCAAAGCAATTAGCCCAGAAGGCACCATACAACTCGACGTTACGTTCGGGGACAAAAGCCACTTCAGGACAGAGTCGATTGAGTTCGAGGTCGTCGACTGGAAATCACAATACCATGCTATTCTTGGTCGCCCGACGTTTGCTCGATTCATGGCGGTGCCACACTACGCGTACCTCACGCTGAAGATGCCAGGACCAAAGGGAGTCATACTGTCCGTGGAAACTTTCAAAGGTCCGATGCTTGCGACCGCGAGTTCAGCAAAATCTCCGAGATGTTCGGGGTGGAAGAATCACTCGCCGACTGGCGATTTCCAACGACCGCACACTCCTTCCGGAGCATAAGAAGTTGGCAGTCGACAGATCCTTCAATGCTACAAATGACACAAGGTCGCATCAGGTGCACCCGACCGATCCGTCCAAGACAGTCAATATCTTCGAGCCTGCCTATCGCATAGGAAGGCGCGCTCGTCGAATTCCTCCGTGAGAACTGGGAAATATTTGCGTGGTGTCCAGCCGACATGCCAGGTATTCCCAGGGAATTCGCCGAGCACTCTCTCCAATTGTTTCCAGATGCAAAGCCAGTCAAGCAAACGATGCGTCGAATCTCCGGCCCAAAGCGAACCGCAGTCGAATCTGAAGTCGACCGGTTACTCGCAGCAGGATTCATTAGGGAAATCAAGAAATCACAATGGGTGGCCAACCCCGTACTCGTAGAGAAGAAGCATACAGACATCCTTCGGATGTGCGTGGACTTCACAGCGCTGAACAAGTGCTGTCCAAAGGATCACTTCCCGCTACCCCGAATCGACCAGATCGTCGACTCCACCGCCGGATGCGCACGACTCTCCTTTCTGGATGCTTACTCAGGTTATCACCAGATAAGGATGAAGCAAGAAGACGAAGAAAAAACGGCGTTCATAACCCCACTCGGGGTCTACTGCTACACAACTATGCCCTTTGGGCTCAAAAACGCGGGTGCAACATACCAGCGCATGATGCAGGACTGCCTCAAAAAGCAAATCGGACGCAACGTCCAGGTCTACGTGGATGACATTGTCATTACCACAAGGGAAGAACACACACTACTCGACGATTTGAGGGAGACGTTCGCAAACCTCAAACGCTTCCATATCAAGCTCAATCCTAAGAAGTGCACGTTCGGCGTTCCAGCCGGGCAGCTCCTAGGGTACCTAGTCTCTGCCCGTGGAATCGAAGCAGACCCGGAGAAAATACAGGCCATCCTCACAATGCAAAGGCCTTCAAAGCTTCACGATGTGCAGAAACTAGCAGGACGAGTAGCAGCGCTCAGTCGATTCATCAGCAAACTGGGTGAAAAGGCTCTACCATTCTATCGACTGATGAAGAAGGCGGACAAGTTCGAGTGGACGCCAGAAGCTGAAGCAGCCTTCACAGATCTCAAGCGGATCCTCACAAGCCCTCCGATCCTCGTCGCACCTAAGGAACGGGAACCACTCTACCTGTATGTCTCGGCTACAAACAGGGTGGTGAGCACCGTACTGGTAGTCGAACGCATGGAGGAGGGGCACATCCAAAGCATACAACGTCCAGTCTACTACCTGAGCGAGGTTCTCTCCATATCAAAACAGCGGTACCCGCACTATCAAAAGCTGGCATACGCTGTATTCATGTCCTCAAGGAAGTTGACACACTACTTCACCGAGCACCCGATCACCGTGGTAAGTAACTCAGCAATCGGTGATATCCTCACAAACCCCAATGCAACGGGTCGAGTCGCAAAATGGCTCATCGAGCTGGCTCCAAGAGACATCAAGTACGAGCACCCGAAGGCTATCAAAGCACAAGTCCTACCCGACTTCACAACCGAGTGGATAGAGGCCCAATTACCTGGAGCACCAGACGTGTCCAATTCCTGGACCATGTACTTCGATGGGTCCAAGAAACACGAAGGCGCAGGCGCAGGCGTCATCCTCATATCACCAAAAGGGGACAAGCTACGTTATGTTTTGCAGATGGGATTCAAACTACCCTCCAATAACGAGGCTGAATACGAGGCTCTGATCCATGGCATGCGGATGGCAAAAGCACTTGGGTGCACTCGATTGATGATCTACGGCGACTCCAATCTCGTGGTGCAGCAAACAATGAAGGCCTGCGACGCAATCGCGGACAACATGATCGCTTATCGCGACCTGTACAACACACTGGAGGGCAGCTTCGAGGGCTGTGAGTTGAGGCACATAGGAAGGGAAAGTAACGAAGAAGCAGACATGCTAGCCAATCTTGGCTCAACTGGCGCACAAATTCCACCTGGTGTCTTCCTCGAGCGCATCGAACACAGATCTATCAAGGAGAAACGAGAGCCTCCTCCGTCGACTACGCCAGCCAAAAGCAAAGCGCCTAGCACAGAGGACCCCCCAGTCGAGGTATCTCATTGAGCCAACTTGGACTCAACCTTTTCTGGCTTACATACTCCGTGGCGAGCTACCAGATGACATAACCGAGTCCCGACGCGTGACTCGAAGATCAAAAGCATACACCGTTATCAACGGCGAGTTATACAAGCGCAGCATATCAGGTATGTTCCAAAGATGCATCGCATTCGAAGATGGCCAAGCCATACTTCGAGACATTCATGCAGGTACCTGTGGGCATCACGCCAGCAGTCGATCACTCGTAGCCAAAGCCTTTCGCGCAGGGTTTTACTGGCCTACAGCACTCAAAGACGCGGAGGACATAGTCAAAAGGTGCGTCGGCTGCCAGAAATTCGCAACAAGGCCGCACGCACCCGCATCGGCGTTGAAGACTATACCGCTGGCCTGGCCTTTCGCCCAATGGGGGCTCGATATGGTTGGGCCACTCAAAAAATCATCGCATGGCGGGCATACTCACCTACTGGTGGCAGTCGACAAGTTCACAAAGTGGATCGAGGCGGTCCCCATCACAAATTCGACTGCTACTACGGCAGTCAACTTCATAAAGAGCATCATCTACCGCTTCGGTGTCCCAAACAGTATCATCACTGATAACGGCACAAACTTCACGGCTGAGGAGTTCAAAACCTTCTGCAAAGAGCAGGACATTACGCTCAACTACGCATCCGTGGCACATCCACAATCCAATGGCCAAGTCGAAAAGGCCAATGGACTTGTGACGAGTGGGATCAAGAAGCGCCTCCTGGTGCCACTCAAAAGAGCTGCGGGTGCTTGGGTCGAAGAACTACCATCTGTGCTATGGAGCCTACGCACAACTCCCAACACTTCTACGCAGTTCACCCCATTCTTCATGGTCTATGGTGCAGAGGCAATTCTGCCATCAGATGTAAGGTTCAATGCGCCACGAGTTGAAGCATACAATGAAGAAGACGCGGAAGAAGCACTCGAAGACGCAGTCGACTTGCTCGATGAGGCGCGAGACACGGCCTTGGCCCGCACAGCTGTTTACCAGCAGGATCCCGCAACTACCATAGCCGTCGACTGCGAACCAGGTCCTTGTGTTGGCGACCTGGTTCTTCGACTGAAGCAAAAGAAGGTGCACAAGCTCGCTTCCCCATGGGAAGGTCCCTTCATCATCACGGAGGTCCTTGGTGGAGGCGCATATCGACTGAAGCACGCGAAGACAGGCGAACTCTCTCATAATCCTTGGAACGTTGCGCATCTGCGCCGTTTCTACGCATAAAGTGCTCACAGTCATACAATGTAATAGGCTATATGTCGGATGGCTGCAGGTTTCAGACGCGCTCTTTTCCTTACCAGGGTACCTAAGGGGACTGGAAGGTTTTTAATGAGGCGGCCTGCAGCCTAACATTCAAAAGAGGAATAAAATCAATGTTCCTTCGACTTCTTTGTGGCTACTACCCGCATAATTCATACCTTAACCGCACCCGAAACCCTCGGGGGCTGTGTTATCGATCAAATGAGCTCTCGCTCTTGCAGAAACACAATGCCTTAGCCGCACCCGAATGCTCGGGGGCTGCGTAACAAGGATCCAAACAAAGAACACAAAAACTCTGCAGCCGCACTCGAATACTCGGGGGCTGCACAGTCATTGGTTCACAACCAACACATATTTCACAAACCCCGCTCGACTGACTCGGGGGCTCGACAAAAAATCAAAGTATACAAACTATACAATATACAAAGAGTCAAAAATTACACTCGGGGGCTGCCCCCTATACAAAAATTGCACTCGCAAACTATTCTAATCCTCAGGCTCGTCCTTTACGGGCAGCTCGGGACCGCAAAGCTGTTCGCGAGTGCACTCGATTAGTGTCTCCGCAGCTCGGATCGTGTCATCCAGGTCTTTTTGTTCGAGAACCTCTCCGGCTGCAGGTGTCCGCAACACCAACCTTGGTTTTCGACTACGCATATACGCCATTGCAGCGTTGGCTCCAATCACAAGTCTTTGAGACAGCAACTCTCGAAGCTCGGGACCACAAAGCTGTTCGCGAGTGCACTCGATTAGTGTCTCCGCAGCTCGGATCGTGTCATCCAGGTCTTTTTGTTCGAGAACCTCTCCGGCTGCAGGTGTCCGCAACACCAACCTTGGTCTTCGACTACGCATACGCCATTGCAGCGTTAGCTCCAATCACAAGTCTTTGAGACAGCAACTCTCGAATGGGATTTGTTTGACGGAAGATGTTCAACACAGCACGAATCCCTTGTGGTTGTGGCCCCGCAGGAAAAAGAGTCTCGTTCAGGCGAATAAACGCTGCCCGGCATAACTCCAGCAGTTCAGCACTTCGCCAGATGCGATCCTTCAGTGTGGCGAGTATGCGGGCATGGTACCTATCAAGCCAAAAGTGTTGGCGCCCAGTCGTAGGGTCGTCAACCACGCTATCCAGACGCCCTTCCACGCGGATTTTTCAGCCTGGAAGTTGTCGACAAAGCCTGCAAAAACGGGCGCACCAGTCAGATCAAAAGGACAATAGCTACGCAAAAAGCTTGTAAACAGAGCAAGGTTCGAACTTACACTCGAGTTGCCTGTTCACAAGATCCATCTCCCCGAGCACATATTTCTCGCGTGGGCGGCCAACGCGGGTCTCGCCCTCAGCCGATTCAGCTCAGCCTGGACGTTCTTCAGATCTTGCTCCATTCTCACAAATTTGGCCTTCATAAACTCCATCACCTTGGCATCATTTACCACTTGACCCTGGGATCGGGTGGTGATTGGAGCCTGCGAGGAACTAGTCGCAGTAGCAGGTTCTCGTAACTGTTAAAAGAGCATAATCACAAACACAAAGTTTGTGTCAGAAGCTAAAACTCATGTCATAAGCATACAACTCTTCGAGTGAAAGGCATTAGCAAAAGACTGTTTGCATAGACAAGGTGGCACAAACAAAGCGCAGACTCGCGCAGTTCAGAAGGTATCATTACAAGGCATAAACCAAAAGGGTACGGCTACCCTAAACCTAAGTATTCGATTTCCTAAGAAGACGATTGGCAGTCTCGAGTGCCCGGCGCTCCATGGTGGACATAAAAACCTCGGCCAGTCGCGCGGCGGCTCCGCTCACACCCTTCAGAGAAATGGGCTTCCCATCTGGCTTCCGAGGGAACGCAGACAGTGCTGCCTCGTAGTCGCAATCTATCCCATGTCCCATAAGAAGCTTGATGGTGGACTCAGATCCGCGTACCGTGTTGGCGCGAGCGAAACCCGCCATGGTGGACGTCCCGGGGCCAAACACGTCGCGCCGTCGACGGCACTACGCCAGTCGGGAACACCACCTTGTATACAGCGCCAAGTGTGCTCGTCAATTTGGCGAGTGCGTCCTTCGCCTGGGTGCATACGGCGCCTAGGCCGCCCACAACCTGGTCCAGCGGAAGATCACCACTCGACACGTCCGCAGAGACCGGTGCGCCAATAGCTTCTGCACAATTCAAAAAAAAAGGCAAAAGTCATTTCATGACACTCGACAGTTATATTATCATATCAAAAGGAGAAAAGATTACTCACCTCCCATGACCTGCGCGAGTGCCGCGAGCTGGTCAGCATATCCTCACTCGCGTGCAGCGGCTGAGTTGGTGGCAGCAGCGGCGGCACCACGCTTGGAGCCTCCACCTTTCGCCATTGCAACGATGGATGAGGGTGGAGAAGAGAGCTTGGGCGCAGAACAATGGGGGCAAAGTGTGGGGAAGAAGATGAGACGAGGGGCGGCGCAAAGAGGCAAATGGCAAGTAAAAAATTCTGCCAGCGTTGTATCCCCTATTTACCACAGATCGCAAAACGATCGCAACCGTCAAAACAAAGGCATGCGCTCCGCGCGAAATCTAGCCATACACGTGGCAGCCGCGGAGGGCAACCGTCAGCGGCCACTCCGCCCACTACGCACGGGAAACTAGGAAGCCATCATCACGCCCCGTGAAAACCGCGCCATAACGGTCAAATCAAGTCCACGCGGCGTCATCCCTGGTCAGCTCTGCAAAAACGGGCCCACAAAGCAGGGTCACGTCTTATCAAACATTACCAAGCACGCCACCGCTTGTCAGAGATGGCAGTCGCAAAACAAAATGCGTCATTGCTGACGTTGTTTCATCCTTCAGAGCTGGCATAAAAAATCACTCGATGATATCTTCGGGTGGTCTCTCGCATAAGTCTCGGTTGGTTCTTTAGCAAAGATCATAGATGCCAGTCGAAATTCTTTCGACTGCAGTATCATACTCCCATCGGGAGCGTATCAAAAAATTTCTTTGACTAAAATGTGCAGGGTAAAAGATTTTGAGATTATCCTCAATTGCAAGCAATAAAGCACAATCTCGGGGGCTACTCCCATCGGGAGCGCTGTCGCGCACCCGATAGAATAATGGCAAAAGTGTCAGTCGACGAAACATTCGACTAAGTTCATAAGCAAAATCACACTCAAAATATTCCTGAGTTGATCCGACGATCCTTGGATGCTGCATGCATAGTGCAAAGGTAAGACCAACCGATCAGTCGAGCTAGGCTAAGGACCGCTCCAGCAGCGTTATCCTTAAATTTTCCGTGTCAGCAGACATGATGAATTATCCCCGACGGACGCGTTGGGTTGATTCAAATTATACTGCAGTTCGATTCCGTAAGACCTCAACGGCTGTTTCGAGTCTGTCCAGTTTGTTCCAGATTCGAGTCCGGGGACTCGAGTTTGATTGAAAGCTAGTATGGTTTTGCCACAAATGGTAGTTAACTGGCCCCGATCCGTCGTGTGTGCCGGGCCTGCTAAGCTAATATCCCTTGACTATCATAAGCAAAAACTCATAGTCGATGAAACACTCGACATAGCCAACATGTGCTATTTCATAAGAATTCTAAATACAAATGTAAAAAATATAACGTGCATGATGTATGAGTCCATGCCCGACTCTTCGAATCAGACAAGTACTCGGGGGCTACTGACATGGGTATGCCTATCGGGTACCCTACCATGAGGGTACCTGGTGCACGTACCGACTAGGCCCAACTATCAGATCCTACATGAAGCCCATGAAGGGAGGCCCATGAAGATGGAGTATCCTCCAAGTTTGGCGAAGCAATAGTCGGTTTAGAGTTTCCTTACTTGTAAATCGAGTCGGTTACGAACACCCGGGACCCAGCCTATTATTTAAGGACTGGGAGGGCCATCGAACCAGACCACGTACTTTCAGAGACACCAAAACCCTAGCGAGATCGACATCTCGCCGGGACCCTTGTAACCATCATATTCACAAAGCAATAACAGACAGGCAGGACGTAGGGGTGTTACCTCCACACGAGGGCCCTGAACCTGAGTAAAATCTTTGCCCTGCTTGTCAGCCGACGATACTTCCAGCTCTACCACGTTCTCTCCCCCATATTCATAACCTAGGGACCTTAACCATGGGTCTTGATGAGTCTACCCCTCGTCATAAGGTAAGACGGAGATCGTTTCGGGAAGGCGATTTGGTGCTTCGCCTTGTTCAGCAAAAGGAGCACAAACTATCTCCCATATGGGAAGGACCCTTCGTTATCAGCAAAGCGCTTAAGAACGGGGCATATTATCTTGTGGACCTCCGTGATATCAAGAAGAAGAAGAAAAGAGGCCGCAAAAGGAAAAGGAACGAAGAAGCAGTGCTCAAAGAGACAAAACGTCCTTGGAACATTGAGCAGCTACGTCCTTTTTACACTTAGCAATTCTATTGTAATCACACCATATATGATTATGAAATAAAAGTCTTTGGTTCCCTCAATTATTTTTATGCATGAGTTCTCGCCGTCTTTTATTTCCATTTGATCATATATTTCGATAAAAATATCAATGTTAACCCGAATTGGCTCCGTGCTTGTGGTTACTCACATGATGCTTTTGCCTTAAGGCCTTACAAAAATTAAAATTGCGTCCGTCTAAGAGTATTTATCTGATCGCGTATATGCTGGCTTGTCTTAGTAGATGCTTTACGCACCAAAAGCCGGCGCCGTTTGTGTGTTTAAACAGATTGGTTACTAACCCTGTTGCCAGCGAAGTGTTCCGTGCCTTAGGTTCTGCCAGCATACGAAAAGGCTAAAGCATATAAGCCAGAAAACTTAAAGACGGATAAGGAGCATAGTTTGCAAGCCTTTCAAAATAAGTGCATGCGTCGCAAAACAAACATGTTCAACAGATAAAAAGGCTCCTGCCATTACAAAACATAACTTAACAAGTCTTTTGTGCCATTTTTTGTGACACGCTTAATGCAAAGTTTTTCCTGCATCTTATGCAGGGGACTGAGGAGGCGAAGATGCAGGGGACTTGGATACATCTAGCGCAGCTTCAGACTCGCCTTCTTCTTCTTCTTCTTCTTCTTCTTCTTCTTCGTTTCCGTCTTCTGACTCGTCGCCATTACCAGTTGTGGGTGCTTGGCTTCGTCATCAGACACGTCGTCAGGACGGGGAGGCACAGGCCTCTTGGAGAAAAAGATAGACAAGTCTACCATCTCAGCAACGGCTGAGGCAAAGCCAGAGACAGAGGCATAGACCTTTTCTTTGACGAGCTCGTTGCCGTCTTTGTCCTTGGCTGGGAAACACTTGATAACGCGCCACATGTTGACCTCGGGGTAGTGGCCGCGAACAAGTCCTAGAGCAAGTTTTGCTCCGCCTCTGGCTGCTGAGCGAAGACGCTGAATCACCTCTGGGACGCAGTTCTGAAGATGTGGCAGCAGGTTGCTGGTGTTTGTCACTTGGGGCAGTGTTTTGGGAAGATGTTGGCGACAACGTCTCTTCCCGCAGCATACAGCCCTGACACAATTTCGCCACACTCCAAGATAAGCTCCAGACGCGTCTCAGAGGTAAGCCTTTCCCCAAACCCAGCTGGAACTGTGGAAAGGAGGAACGGAAAAAGTTAAGGCGTAATGAAGTGTTGGGATAAAGGCGAGAAGTGACAGAAAAGGCAAGAAGTGAAAGAAGAGAGGCTTACTTAGCAGTTTCTCGTCAATGGCGGCGCTCTCATCAGCTCGGCGTTCAAGACGACCTTGTAAGCTCTGGATTAGGAGCCCATCCTTTTCAGCCTGTCGCTGCAGTTTCAGAAGTTCTGTCTTCAGTTTGTCTTGCTCTGCAGCGGCGCTGTCTTGGACGGCTTTAAGATTGGCCTCGGCCGTCTTTCGGTTCTCCTCCAGCTGCTTAAACAAGGCGGCATTTTCCCGCCTCACAACTTCTATATCGCCAGTCTCGCTGACGATCTGTTTCGCCTTCGCCACAACAGCTGTGCAAAAACACATTGCATGTGTTGAGCATCTTATGCCTTAAAACGAACTAAACTCACAACGCATGTGAAAGAACAACATTTACCTTCGTTCGCCTTATTTTCGGCGACGGCTTGCTTGAGCACTTGCCTTTGGTTACTCAGTGAGTACCATAGATCGCATGTAAGTTGCTCGCTGCTCTGCTAAGGCAAGGGCAGTAGTAAGTAACAAAGGTGAAGACAATAAGGTATAGCTACAAGGGGCTTGGGGACTGAGTCTTTATCAACATGAAAGAAAGGCCATTACATCGGCTTAGTCAAAGCTCAACGTAATGCCCGGGGACTAGTATGTACATAAAGACGGAATATTTACCTGCATCATGGCCTTCAAGGCTTTGTAGCTCTTCTTCTTTGTGACGTACATCTCGTCACAATTGTCTTCCAGATTCAAGATGGTCAATGTCTGACCAACTGGCCTTAGCTTCGGAGGCGGCTCGTTGCGCTCCTTCTCATCGGCAAGCATGGCGGCGATGTTGGGTAAGATATACCCCTCGTCGTCAAAGAGCTCTTGCTTCACCATGTTGCGGATAGCCTCACGAGTAATGGGCTCGTCCGGCTCTTCTGACTGAATTACTGCCGCCTTCCCAGCAGCGGCAGCCCTGGCCAACTTCTCAGTTTCCGTCTTCTCAGGTAAGACGGACGGGTCTAGATCTGTATGCTGATCTTCAGATGAGCCTGGGGCTGTCTCTTGCTGAATGGAAGGTGGGGGGGGAGCGACAACCGGAGAAGGGTCAGCCTTCTTTGGCTTGGAGGAAATTACTTTCTTCTTCTTCAGAGACGCAGTTGGCTTGATCCTGCGAATCATATACAAAGTAAGAGAATATTTATAGACACTGTTCGCCTTACTACAGAAATTGAGACGGCTTACTTCTGCACTGGAGCGTTGAAGGCCGCATCCTCATCATCCTCAATGTCGAGCACTTCGGCATTAACAGGGATGGCTTTCTCACGCTTCCGCCTTTCTGCTGCTGAAGTTGCTGCAGAAGCTCCTGAAGCCTTTCGTTTCCGAGTCTTTGGGGGCTCGGGTGCCGCTTCAGGCACGTAAAACAAAGGAGCCAGCAGATTATCTGGCAAAAGGGCGAGCTGAAATCAAAAGTGGTGTTAGTAAGGCAAACATCGTGGAAGTATAAAAACACAGCGACGGTAAATGCCTTACCGTGGGAGCCGGGTTGGCGGCTGTGTACATAGGACGCTGCTCTGCGAGCAGGATCCTTTCCTTGGCAATCCTCTTAAAGCGATACATGAGGGCGTCATGCGTGAGGTCGCTCTCACTAACACGGAGAGGATCCGTCTTCTGGTCCGTGTAGTGGCATAAGAGGCCCTTGCGATCCTTCAAAGGCTGGATTCGCCTTGACAACCAACATAAGATGGTGTCTGCGCCCGTGAGTTTGGGCACATCAGTCTTTGTTAAGTATTCAATCCGCCTTTGCATGCGACGGAGGTTGTCAGGAAGGACCTTCAGTGGTTTCTCGCCCCAAGAAAGGCGGGGCTCCGCAGGCAAAGGAGAAAAGCGAGGAAGTCCTATGTCTTTGCCTACGGGCGCCATGTCTTTGCAGTAGAAAAAGGAGCTGTTCCAGCCTTTAATAGAGTCTATTTTTGGCGCCTTAGGATACCAGTCTCTGCCTCTACGAAGGTTGATGCTAACTGTTCCTAAGGAAAGCAGTTCTTCCTTCTCTGTTTGGCGCTTGCAAGTAAAGCAGTACTTGAAGAATTCTAAGCTGTGTTCTATGCCTAAGTATCCTTCGAATAAGGCCATAAAGCCAGCTATGTACAAGATGCTATTGGGGCCTACGCTATGAGGCTGAAGACCATAGTAATCTAAGACAGATTGGAAAAAGGATGCGGTGGCAGAGACAAACCGCGGAGGAGATGTGAGACGAGGAGCACTCGTTCATCGCCGGCGGGATCTGGAGCAGGGTGGCCGTACGCCGACCGCCAGTGGCAGTCCTCCTTTGATGGGAGAATGCCCTCTTTTTGCAGCTGCATAAGGTCTGCCTCGGTGATGGTGGAGGCTGCCCAGTTGCGGGATGATGCCTCCTCTCCCTCCTCCTCTGCCTCCGCCGCGTCGCCCTCGTCGGAGGGCTGGGCGATCTTCTCTGTTTCGGTGGAGGTGGCCGCGGAGCTTGTTGCCGTTGCCGCGCGAGAAGCGGATGCATCCGTGGCGCTCGAGCCCCTCGTGGCCAGATCTTGTCCCGCCGTCGCTGACGACGCCGCCGCCGCTGCCGCTCCCGCAGTCGCATCGGAGCTCTCCATGAGTGGGTGCGCAGGTGGTGGTGGTGGAGCTCGCCGGAGTTTAGATGGGGACGGGCGCGAGGAGGAAGATGAACAGGGAAATGGATCGGATGGAATAATGAAGAAAATGTGTTCCCTTATATGGGAGAGGTGCGCCGCGATTAGTGCGGTGGCACAACGTCCGCGTGATTTTCGCCACGCGTCCCGCAACGGTCAGATAGTGGGTATCTTCTCCTTGACGCCTCGGAGATCGTGTGCGGAAAAATAGCGATGATGGCGTCACAACGTCTCTTTGCTTGTCCAAACTGTCGTGGACTGGCTTTGACTGCGATGACGTCATGATAAGACTCGACGCTGACAGAATCTTTCTGCCAGATGTTCAAAGTACAGGAGAGTTCGGCTTAATCCTTAAGGCAGACTGAACGTCTCATTTTGGAATGCTCCAAACTCTTATGTCCGCCTTTCGCAAAGGCGAGAGCCCGTGTCTTACAAAGACGGAAAACGAAGAACTTAAACCTTTCCGGGGACTACTGTGGAGGTTATGCCAAACGGGTATACCTGCCACGGTGGATAAGAACCTGGCCCACCAAGGAGGCCCATCAGATAAAGCCGGAGGGCTTAATGGAGAAGGCCTCATGGGTTTAGGCGCAAGGATAAGCCCTGAGCTGGCTTAGTGAAGTTCAAGACGAAGCCCTGACTACGTTCGCCTTAGGGAGCAAGTTAGGGTTTCTTACCGTGTTAGTCTAGGACTCATGATCTACGTCGGTTAAGACTTTCCTTGTAGGGGAAGGCTTGGCGCCTTTATAAGCCAGCCTTCCAGCAGCCTTAGGGCACGCATACAACCTCATTGTAACCTGTACACATATTCTCCTTGAGTGAATTATAGCAGCACGTAGTATCTCGCCACCGTCGTGAGATCTGAAGCTGGGTAAGATCGTGTGTGCAATCCCGTCACTGGAACCCTCTACGTTCTTCCCCACCTCCTCTACGGTACGTATGAATCCATATAGTAGTTCCGCGTTACCAATATCTCGACATGAGTGTTACTCAACAATAAGAACAGATTATACCGAATTGCCTATGCTACGCAAAATGAGATCCACTGTAGAGAAGGATTCACCATCATAGATAATAATCCATAGTATTACAGACATCCATCGTTATTCATAACAAAGATAACTGATTCCGGCCATAATATACACCTTATTCTGGCCATAATACAAATATGATAAATGATGTGATGTTCTATCCAAAGCAACCAACTTGAGAGACTAAAGAACAAAGGGTGGCCGAAAGATAAATCTACTGAACTAATCTGAATTTACAATAATAATTACCAAAGCTCTCAATATATATAGCAGATTAGTCTAACAATTCTATAGGAATATGCGGAACTGATGAGGGCACATGCTTCAATTTATGGTTGATTGGAGGAGTACTGCATCTCCTAATTGTCAGGTCGAATATCTGGAGCGACAGCATCTATTATTGGCGATGTTCAGATTATCCAAAGGAGGTGAAAAATCTCTCCTTTTTTATTTGCTGCTGATCAACCCGGCAGGCCTGTTGACGAGCACAAAATAAGTTCATATACAGCTTGTTGGTGCTAAAACGATGATGGCTGACACATAGATAGCTGAATGGGACATTATACCTCATATGGCCTGCTCCTCGAGGAAGGGCCTTCTGGGGCAGAACCAGGAATAGGCGAGCCAACCACTGGCTTTGCTGCCGCCCTCCCTGTGTTCTTCCGGGTGGGGAATTCGTTCCAAAGCGTTTGACCCCAAATCAAAGACAACAAGCCACTGCTCGTGCTTGTGTGTATCGTGCTCCACAAAGTAGACACAGTTTCTCCTGATGGCAGGGAAGTCCTTTGCAGCGAGCGCGAGCGAGTCACCCCGTCCCAAGAAGAGCGAGTGGTCGCCGAGATCCGTCACCTTCTCCTCCCGGAGGTCTAGGCGCTCGGCATCCCAATTCGGGCGGTGCACCTCTACAAGTATCACGGCATGGCCTAGTCCGCGATACACCATAACTAGCAGCATCTGGTTGTTGCAGGTCACAACGTGCGGCACCGGATCCCCGGGGAAGCGGATTGGATACCGCGCTTGCAGAGGAGGGTAGAGGCCGATGCGCCGCAGACGCTTGGGAGGATTCTGTTGGAGATCGAAAATGTCGAGGGACATATTGATGGTGGAGGTGTAGAATCTGCCTTGGTGGAATGCGGCGCCTTGGATCCTGCCGTTAGGGTACACGAGCTGCATCGTCCAGGCCGCGTCTCCGGGACGCCAGAAGAAGAGCCTCTGGCCGATCTGCGCGCCGGGGACTCTCTGGCTGGCGATCGCCATCCAGCCCGCCGGCGAATCGAGCGGGTCGGCGGAGAGGAACACCTGGGCGACGGTTGCCAGGGTGGGCAGAGGGATCTCGGCCTTGGAGAGGGGCTCCCAGAGGACGAGCCTGGTGGGCGATTCAAGGTCGTCGGTGAGGGCGAGCCAGCCGCGCGGCGTGCCGCAGCAGTAGGGGAGGCCGGCGTCCCGGGCGTAGACCCTCTTCCCGCCGCGGGGCAGCCAGAATGAGTGGTCGCCGACGGGGTTGACGGCGCTGGGGGAGTTGCGGTGGCGGTCGTGGCCGGCGACGATCCAGGGGCGGCAGGCAGCGAGCGCGGCGGTGGAGGAGCGCCAGTGGGAGGATAGCTGGTGGATGTGGATTTGGTCGGCGTCGGTGGCCGGCCGGAGACCTCCTTGATGAGCTCTGCAGGCAGGGAGATCCAGGCGCCGCCGCCGGGGGCCATGCAATCCTCACTCCCTTCTTCCTACTCTTTTGCGGCGATGGTGGACGAAAACTGGCTTCTTTTTTCTAATCCAAGGTGGGGAAAACGGCGCCGGTTATTAGGTTGTGGCGCCTGTGCTTACGAATAATAAAAGACACGAAACCGAGTCCGTGTCTCCGTGATGAACTCCAGACCGAGTCCCCAATGGATTCCAACGCGAAAACCCAAATCGTAAATATGCTGGATTATTCTGTTAATTTGTTTTTGTTTTCTACAATCTTTGTTTATTCTGACCACTTGTAAAAATCAAGGAACAAAATAAATAAACAATAAGTAAGAAGAGTAAAGGTACCTGGAACAAGAGCTTGAACAAGTGGTAAAAAAGACCAAATGCCTCGACCAATTTGAGCAACCTTGCTGGGGCTACAGGTACAATAAATAAAAGAAAAGAAAAATTCATTAAGAATAAAACAGAGATTACATACGTGGAACTCGAATGATTCAAGGAGTATGACCAATATACCTGTGATGCAGCTGCATAGGGGACCTGCAGAGTGCCTTCTTCAGCAGCACAAATATTCAGAAAAAGAGCCATCCAAGTGATTTCCCGATAAAAAATGATTATTTTTTCTCCAAACAAACTTGACTTGTTTGTACCAAGTGGTACTAGGCTGGAAGCATCATTTTTAGGAATTTCATCAGAGACTTAACTCGGAAGCAAGCTGAGCAGACGATGGACCCCGTGATCTCCGAGGTTGTGCCTGTACGAAAATAAAGGATTCAGACCATTGAAACCGGCATAAGCTAATAGTATGTCCCTACACTCCACAAGAAAGATACATCCTGCCAGAACGTGGTTACCAATCATTTAGTACTACAAAGATAGCAATTACAACTAGAGTGACTGGTAACCAAGAAAAATAAGAGAAATTAAGAGACACAGAACGAGAACAGGCTAAGAGAGCCAAGGTGGCTGGAAAATTCGAATGCCAGGTTGAATGCCTGCCTGCTGCCAGTTTCGCGGGCTTCGTCGACGATCTTGCAAGGATTTGAGGAAGGGAGCTTTGGGTGTGGTTTAAGACGTGTGCGTTCCTTTCATTCTAGAGGAGCCAGCTCATCAGTTGACCGGTCAGTCCATGCGAGCCAGAGCCACCTGATTCGAAGGGTGCAGCTGTACTTCTGCAGGTCTGTCATGCCAAGCCCACCGTACTACTTCGGTTGACAAACCTTGGGCAGCTAACGAGGCACTCGCCGCCAGCAGTGGCTTCACCTTTTGCCCAGATCAAACCACGACGGAGCTTGTCGAGCTGCTTGCACAGAGAGACCGGAGGGGCAACTGCCATCATCTGATAGATTGCCATAGCAGAGAGGCAAGTCTTGACGAGCTCGACCATGCCAGGCAGGGAGGAGAACTTGGCTTCCACCCGCGCAGCGGCTTGAGCAATTTGGCGAGGGGTCGATGCTCTTAATCTGGAGTCGGAGAGGGGCATACTCATTTACTAGTGATTTGTAATTGTTCTCTTTCTTCATCAATGATATACAACATTCTGTTGGCTTTTCTTCAAAGAAAATCATTTAGTAGTGATTAAACCCCCCAAGTTCCCTTATTGGTTTACTTTGAATGGCACAGAGACGCTCCCAAGGAATAAAACAAAGAGATGAACACCTCAACTCCCCTTATTAGGTTTAAGTGCCAATTCCCTTTGAATGGTACAGAGATGCTCTCCATGAATAAAACAAAGAGGTGAATATCATACATAATAATTGAAAAATATATTTGTCAAATATAACTCATGAATAGTCATTTACTGACAGGTTAGAATGCTAAAATAAGTTGGCACTTTTTGAATTATAAAACTACCAATACTCCATATTAATTGGCGCGGAGCAATCAGCCTTCTATTATGATAGTTTTAATTACGAGTTTACCAAGAAATAGGGAGTCTGTGTTAACGGTGAGTGGCGGAGCACAGACACTAGGACCACAGATACATAGAACCTGGTGTTAAATGGTAGCTTGCCAACTCTAAATAGGACCACATTATCCAAAGTAGAACATTCAAGCATATCTTACATTTTAAATATTTCAAACCATCAGGAAATCAGATGCAACCATTCAATTCCTTTTTCTAAACATAAAATGGCCACCTATGGGATAAAATAGGCTGCCTGTTCAGCAGTTCTGGTCATAAACCAATCACACAGGAACAGATGTTCATGTTGTTGTGCTTTTGTAAGAAACAAAAAAACTGATTACATGGTACTCGGCATTGCATGACCCCGGCATGACCAATGAGAAGTTTGCTTAATGTATGGACACAACTTTATGGAAAATCCCAGATAATAGCAACCTAACCTATACGCTCCTACAGAAGTTCAACAGACAGTTTGTGAATTGAACTAGTCAAGTTTCCTACAGGATAGTGGTATCTCACGTGTGCTTTAAGCAGTTGCCAGAATGCAAGCATACAAACCATATATCTCAACTAAGTCAAAGAAACATGAAAATGGATACTGCAAATATTTCTTAATTCCTATCAGTCAAGGTTAGCTCGAATCTAGGTTGTACTTGAAGCTGATTCAGAAATAGATGTGTAGAGGTTAAATGATTTATTGCTACGAACATTTTAGATAACTGACAAGCTACGTATACTGACTACTGAGTGCAAGTGTAGCACCATTTCAGCATTTATCATAGTTCTTGGTGTAGCACGCAACGGTAGCACACAGCAACAACTAGAGAAAAAGATGGACAGATGTGCAGAATGAAAAGATCACATGCCTCGAAGCTTGAGGAAATGGTTGGAGTAGAAGCCAGGCAGGTCTTTAGGATATCTAAATCGGCAGAGCATATCGATGTTTTTGTAGCGTCCCTGGAATTCAGGGCACAGTGTCAATCAGATATATGAAAACAAGCAAGTAAGCATGTATGAGAAATGGACCACACCTATTATTCATAAGCTGAAGGATTGGGTAAAATGGGGCAGCCAAAAACCGAACACTGCTCTCTGGGGTGTCTGCGCTGCGATGCTATAAAGGGCAGGCTGCAGTGTGAAGAACAGCCTGCAGCCGGTTAACAGAGACAATATGCACATATGGGGGAATCAACGAATTACTAGCTAGCCCAGGAGCAAGACAATCTGGGGCAGAAACGGGGTAGCCTGCATGCAATGTCTTGGGAGTAACTAGATTCAGTTTGTATCAGGATTCAGGAATAGCTAGCATCGCAGTGCAATGTCTTGGGAGTAACTGGAATTCAGGCCACCGTGTCAATCAGATGACGCAAGGTTTGACATCAAGAATGTATTAAAACTACTCCCAAAATGAAAACCTTTTATTCATAAGCTGAAGGATTGGGTAAAATGGGGTGTCAGACTGCAGTGTCAAGAGCACACCGCAGCCGGTTTGCAGGGACAGACAATATGCACGGATTGGGGAAGCAGCAAAATACTAGCCAGCCCAGGAGGAAGACAGATTCTACCTCGATCTAGGCCGGCAGCTTCACCGCGCGGGCGAGCCTTGACGAAGGCCTCGGGCGGCCCAGCGGTGACATCACATTCGAGGGCGGACGCAGGGACGGACTCGTTGATGAATATGTGGATACGATCCAGGGATCGCTGCGCTCGAGGAGGATCCAGTCCTTGATTAGTGGGAGCGGAGGTCGGGCTTCAGCATCAGCACCATGTCCCCGCCGGCTCGCGGGAGCACGCCTTCGCCCGGACACCCAGAGCCACGCCACCGTCGCTCCACTCCTCCCCCCTACCCTCCCTCTCCCTCTACCTCTCCGGCGCCGCCTCCGTGCCTTCCCGGCGATTGGCTGCTGCTACACACGACGGGGAGATTGAAGACGACCTGGTGGGCTATTCGTTGGGCCGACCGAGCTGTTTCAGCCCATTAGCCCATTAGCCGCTACGCGTATACCGTGTGGGCCCAAGTTATCTCTCTTCTGACCAAGGAGTAATTTTCCATGTTGGCTCATAATTTAAATTTTGAGTAGCGATGCCAACACTACGTGCACACATGTAACCATAGGGAAAATCAACCGAACCACGTAATCGATGCTGTTGGGAGCCGAGTGTACGAATCACCATGGTTCCGGACAAATATTGTAGGGACAATCCTCTTATTGCAACCATAAGAAAATATTCAAAACCGATGTGGAGAAGATCTCGCTGTAGAAAGGCCGCGTGGAGGAGGGGAACCGACGAGTATGGAGGAGACGGAAGGCAACAGTTAGATTTTCTTTCTCTCAGGACGGAACCGAAGAAACAGAGAAAATAGAGGATTATCCAAATAACCACTTAAGGCAAGTAAAGGTAGTATATTTATCAGCCTTGCTTGCTTCATCGAATTTCCAAAAAAAAAAATTGTTTTGAGATTGAATTTCCATCCTAAAGTTGAGATGAGCTTCTCCATTCCATTCCATCCACTGAATTGTTTAGCCAAAGCCTCTCCAAAAACTGAAGGAGACCCTTATCCAAGTCGAGGATAGGATTGCAGATGAACCCAGTCAACCACGATACCCAGTCCAGCAAAATAACAATAATCCAACAAAATTGCAACAAACTTAACAAATACGACCAAACTCCAAGCAAAATCACTTCTCTCCCTCTCTCCCTCTCCGATCTCCATCCCCACCGCCGCCCACGGCTCGTCGTTTCTTGGCTTTCCGGCGGAAGGTGGGATCTTGGCCTCCGTCTGCAAGATCACGGTGATTACGGCCCGGAAAGAACTCGCCGCGATCTCGGCTCCGGGCGGTCGATGCGATCGCTTGAAGCGGCGGGGGCGGAGAGGTCGTTGGATCAGCACAACCGCAAGAAGCCGCGCCTCCAGCCCGAGATGCCCCTCGCCGACAATGAGGAGTGTCTCAGCATGCGGGTGGAGGACATCGTGCAGCATCCCCTGCCGGGATACGGGGCGCCGGTGGCGCTCAGCTTCAGCCCCGACGACTGGCGTGTCGCCTTCTTGTACAGCCCCGACGGCACCCTCCACCGCAAGGCCTTCACCTTCGACCCCGCCAAGCGCCGCCAGGAGCTGCTCTTCGCCCCGCCTGACGGCGGAGGGCTCGAGGAGGCCAACCTGTCTGCCGAGGAGCGGCTGCGCCGCGAGCGCTCCCGGGAGCGGGGCCTTGGGGTCACGCGGTACGAGTGGCGTGCCCGGCGGTCCGGCGCCCCCTCTTCTCGCGCCGGCATTGTCGTGCCTCTCCCCTCCGGGGTTCGTAATTTCCCTACAACCTTCTACCGTCAGTTCACTGCATGAATATATGATTGAGTTGGTAGCTTAACTTTGTACTACTCCAGATTTGCTAGTTCCGGTTGATTTTCTGTCGAATCAAGCTAAATAGCTAATAGATATTGATTGAAAGTAAGCTGATTGATATTGTAGCTTTACTAGTTTCTTTCTAGCTCTCCAGAAAGGATAGCAGGACAGAGTTCAATGGACTGGTTTCTGCAGATTTGTGCTTGTGATATTGTGCCATGTCTTCATGTTATTGTACCACACCTTGTATTGGTGGATTAGGCAGCTGACCTACACCACTGCTATACATAGGATCACAATTTCGTTACAATGTGTGTTAGGACATCAGAATCGTATCGATACCGGAGCCTAGTTATCAACCAAGACTAGTTCTCTCTGAATACTGTTTGCATAAGATTGTAAAGGTTATATTGCCTTGTTCAGTATTGTTAAAACCCAGCCTATGATTGGATTAGAAAAGAACACAGAACAAAATAAAAAGGGTTATCAGGTGCACGAAGACGAATTTAGAGAGGAAGCAGATGATTGGAGAAAGAGTTTTCATTGACTTTCTTCAGTGTTAATCTGTCATAGCACAGCAATGCCTTGGCTATATGGCCATTTTCTCACTATCTCATTGGAGAAAGAGTTTTCATTGACTTTCTTCAGTGGTAATCTGTCATAGCACAGCGATGCCTTGGCTATATAGCCATTTTCTCACTATCTCATTTGCAAACCTTGAATTAGCCAGTCCCATGTGCAGTCTTTCCTGGAAGGCTCTGTCTTAGCACTTCTCCACTTCATGCCACTCTCTGCTTCTATCCTCTGGAGATCACCTTGTCTCTGATGTCAGTGCAGTCTTGACAGATATGTTTCAACCAACTGTTAGAATTTAGGGTGGAAAACACTTTTCAATCTTCAAGGTGCATCTGTTAGATTTTTGGGTGAAAACACTTTTCGTAATAACAGATGAAATATCACACTTGATAACATCAGATGTTCAATGTCTTCTCTTATATATATACATTGGTCTGCTCCGTAGCGCTGTCAAATATAGTTTCTAATCATTGTGTAACCATGGTTTCATGATTCTTTTTTACTAAGATAGTCTCTGTTTTTCTTGAATCTTTCCAAATTACCTTCCTAGCTATCCATTTTGTGAGATTCTAATTTTATTTTTCTTAGGTAACTATGTTGTTTCTTTTCGTCCATGGTGAGTTTAGTGCTATCTTGTCTTGTATCGTGCATATCCTGATATCGATAGTGTTCGATACTTCTGAACTATTTGTACATCTTTGAGATGCTTGATTATTAAGGGATGTATAACTGTACTTTGTGCTTTTTCAACAGGTTTACTTCCAGGATTTATCTGGCTCTGAACCAGTACTCATGCTACAGAGTTCTTCCAAATCCCCAATTATTGACCCACATCTATCTCCAGATGGGACCATGATGGCATATGTCCGGGATGACGAACTGATGTGCACGATATATAACTTGGGTTTTGCTGATGGTGAAACTAGGCAATTGACCTTTGGTGCAAGAGAAAGTGGAAAGGTAGTTACTTGGCTTTCTGTTTCCAGTAATGTGTTATCACGAGCATATTCGATGTTGCTGTGTGCTACCATGTCCAGTTTTGTTCAGCATGCAGCAAAATATTACATCATATTGACTGCTTAGATGTTTCTTCATGCTTTGTTGTTGAGATGTAACCCGACATGACTATTCTTCAAACTGAAACTGTATACTTCTTATGTATCGAAACATGTGTAATCATGTATCGTAGTTCAAATATTCCATGTCTCTTGTTACTATGCCCTTTTCATTCCAGTTTAATATTAAGCCTGCCACGAAAAATAAGCTAGAGTCAGGGCCAAACAGTTGGCCTGTGTTTTGGGCTTAACTGATAGCTAGCATCTAGCAAGCTTACTTTTACCCTCTTAACCTGCCACAAGGGAGTCATCATCCCCTTCACCAGTAATTAGTCATTATAATTGACAGCTTGCATTCCGCCAGGCTTATTTGCTAACGGTTTGTATTTGTTCCATCTTTTCAGGTCCATGGACTTGCTGAGTATATTGCACAGGTACTCATCATGATCCACCAGCAATGGTATGATGTTTGTTTTGATAATTGCCATCTAATAATTTGATTCCTCACTTTAGGAAGAAATGGAAAGGAAGATGGGATTCTGGTGGTCTCCTGATAGTAAACACCTTGCATTTACTGAAGTAGATTCATCTGCCATTCCACTATACAGAATTATGCATCAGGGAAAAAGTTCTGTTAGTCTAGATGCTCAAGAAGATCATGCTTACCCCTTTGCTGGGGCAGCTAATGTTAAAGTGCGGCTTGGAGTTGTTTCTTCGAGTGGAGGAGAGGTAACTTGGATGGATCTGCTTTGTGGAGAACCAAATGGAGCTCATGGTGATGAAGAATATCTTGCTAGAGTTAGCTGGATGCATCATAATGCTCTTGCGGTTCAAGTTCTCAACAGAACTCACACAAAACTTAAGCTGCTTAAGTTTGATATTGCCACGGGTAAAAGGGAAGTCTTGCTAGAAGAAGAGCATGATATATGGATAACATTACATGATTGTTTCACCCCTCTAGACAGCGGAGTGAATAGTAAACATCCAGGAGGATTTATTTGGGCCAGTGAGAGTACAGGATTTAGACACTTGTATATTCATGACAAGAATGGTGAGTGCTTAGGGCCTGTCACACAAGGTGATTGGATGGTCGACCAAATTGCTGGTGTCAATGAGAGTTCTGGACTTGTATATTTTACTGGAACACTGGATGGACCATTGGAGACAAACCTGTACTATACCAACCTCTTTCCGGATTGGAGTCTTCCATTGCAAACCCCTAAGAGGTTGACCCGTGGCACTGGACGGCATTCAGTAATTCTTGATCATCAGTTGCTACGGTTTATTGATGTGTATGACTCAGTTAAATCACCACCTGTGATCCTGTTGTGTTCTTTGCTTGATGGAAGTGTAATCATGCCTCTATATGAGCAGCCACTGACAGTTCAGCCACTTAAAAAGTTTCAACAGCTGTCTCCGGAGATGGTCCAGTTTTCAGGAAAGGATGGGACTTCTTTTTATGGGACTCTTTATCTTCCTGATGAGAAGAAATATGGACCGCCTCCGTACAAAACGCTAATTAATGTTTATGGTGGTCCCAGTGTCCAGCTTGTTAGTGATTCGTGGATTAGTACAGTTGACATGAGAGCTCAGTACCTGCGAAGTAAGGGAATATTAGTTTGGAAGGTAAACATCCTGTGTTGCTACTATTTTGTTTTGCTTGAGGTAGCATTTCTGCAAGTTATCTACCAGAGAAGTTCACCTCTGTGGAATGCATTGCAACTCCTAATTAAGAATAGTAACGTATAAAAATAGAAAATGGCATTAGAGCCAAGTGACTTGCAATGCATATCATATGTTGCAAATCACTATCGGTTTCAGAGTTGGTAATTCAAATGTATGAAACTATCTTTGCTCAGAACTATCAATTCCACTCCAGTAAGCTAATAGAGTTGTCCACAACTCTAGTTGTAAGTAATTTATTATGCATGCAGCAGCATGCTGTTTTCAGTTGTAACAGGCAAAGATTTGAAAAGAAATATAACAGTGCCACATTTTAGAAACCCAAAAGTAGGGTCAATATTCAGTTTTCGGTTTTCCAAGCATAAAGGGAATAGACAGGTGTAGCATTAACTTCTTGATGGTTATTCGTACCCTCATAAAATTGAAGTTTTAGTCGGCTGTCTAGCAGTTGTGTATGCAAAGAACTGTCGAATTGCCTACTTGCCATCTACTGCTAGATAAATATTCTTTGTAAAATGTGTCAACAAAACATTTTTTCTGCAGTATATGCATGTGTTCTACAAATCATAGAGCCATTGAAGATCTTAGAATGCCAACGGTTTTCAGCACACCTCTACAACATAAGTACCATTAGAATAATTGTCGTCGACTTTCAAATCGATGGTTTAAATTTCTTTGCTCTGAGAAGCCAGGGTGGTGGCTCAAGTCTGGAATGCTGTTTTTGTACACGTCTTGTGTCAGCATGCCCTTAACAATTGAATACTATGAAATAACAAGTACATAAATGTTAGTAGATAGTTGGATTAGATGCATAAAACTTGCATTCAGGCAGAACCTATGTCTCACTGATCTCATGACAATGTATCCTTCCAGATGGACAACCGGGGATCTGCAAGGCGAGGTTTGCATTTTGAGGGACAGCTGAAGTACAGCATCGGCCGTGTCGATGCTGAAGACCAACTAACGGGTGCTGAGTGGTTAATAAAGCAAGGCCTTGCAAAACCTGGCCATATCGGTCTGTATGGCTGGAGCTATGGTGGCTTTCTCTCAGCAATGTGCCTCTCAAGGTTCCCCGACACATTCTGCTGCGCAGTTTCTGGTGCGCCAGTGACTGCATGGGACGGGTATGATACCTTTTACACGGAGAAGTACTTGGGACTGCCCTCAGAGCACAGTGATGCTTATGAGTATGGATCAATCATGCACCATGTGAAGAATCTCAGGGGAAAGCTGCTCCTCATCCACGGGATGATTGACGAGAACGTGCATTTCCGGCACACGGCTAGGCTGATCAACCACTTGATGGCGGAACGCAAGCCCTACGAGATCCTCCTCTTCCCCGACGAGAGGCATATGCCACGCCAGCTAGATGACCGGATCTATATGGAGGAGAGGATATTCGATTTTGTGGAGAGAAGCCTGTGAAAGTGGGCAATATGTGTTGTATAAATCTGCCGGTTGCCCTGTGTAACTTTGACCTGGATAGTTGGTGCTGTATCTCGGGTTTTATTTCATTTTTCATCATCTGTATTTACCCGCAGAGTGCAGGGACATGCATGATTCTTTTCTGTGATAATGACCACAGTAGTCGGCTGCTCTGGATGTAGAGTGAAAGCGTTCAAATAATCCAATTTTTTCGTCTTTTCTTCCTTGCAGTGTTTCTCTTTTAGATGTGGAGTCTTCTTTGGTAAGTTTGTTGCATGGGAGTACACATTTGTATGCGCGGATAGTAAAATCGTGCTAGTATGCAAACATCTGCACTTGCAAAGAGATCGGTTATTAATCGCCTTGTTTGGCAGTCTACAGATTTCGGGTTCTTTTCTTTCCCGAAATGATGCAAATATGTCGTTGGCACTACTACAGATATGTCCTTCCATAATTTACGGTTTCCAAGCTGTGTTGACAATAATCTGCCAAAGTATAGCGACTTGTTCCTCCAACGAAACAACATATCCATTAGAAAGGAGCTTCTTCTCCCACAACCTATGAACCAAATCTTGGAAGACGCCAAACTCCATTCTAAAGTTTTTCTTGCATAGTTCCTCGTTCCCACTTGAAATTTAGTTGAGACCGTGAGCACCTGTTTGCATTGAATTATTCGTTGGTCTTCCGCTAATGAATGTCCTCCTTCCAAAGTTGGCATAACAAAATGAATGAACTCATATTCATTCTCTAATCTACGTTTATATCTTGGAACCATGAATGTGTAGGAAAGGGTATCAATATCTGGAATGCAAAATCAGAAACGAAATCTCCATGATGACTAACCTCTATCTTTTATTTTAGAGATGATCATTATACCGGGTATCCGAGAGTATTTAAAGGTTACCGTGACTCAGATTGGAGTTTTGATACTGATAAGATGAAGACCACAACTCGATATATTCACTCTTGGTGGTGGCGTTGTTTCATTCAAGTCTTGCAAAGGTCAACAATTGAAATAAGTCACAATTATACAAAGTGAATGTCGAAACAACAAAGGCTTTAAGAAATTTTAACGGGCTTAGATATGGTTTAAAAAAAATAAGAAATGACTATCATCATAAACCGCGATAATCGAAATGTGATTGTCAAAATGGACAGTTCAAATCATGTTAAGAGAAGACTAAATACCGTCACAAAATTCCAAAACTGGAGTTATAGCATTGGATTATGTCCATACTGTTAATAATCAGACTTTTTTTTTACAAAAGGTCAAGAAATATGATAAACAATAGGTTGAGTAAGGTGGGTTTTGAGACATGTTTGAGCTGCCCAGGTGGTACATCAACCTATGTGATTGGAGATCTCGTAAATTAGGACATGGGAAAACAAACGGTAGTTACTGGTTGAGAGAACATTGTAGATGCAGTTCCCTCAATACTGTTAGCCAAGTTGGTTGTATCCTAATGTTATGTGTGGCTCTTGATAAGCGAATACGCTGTCCTATATGGCGATTTCCAAATAACACCCCTAAATGAAGCCACAGTGCTGGTCATTGTACATGATGTGAGGGAATCTTAGCTAGGCTCGTGAAGAAGTATGACTTATATGCTCCACCCGAGGGGTAGCCTCAACAGACTAGTACCTGTCATGACATTGAGTGAAACTCGATGCACACGACTGACAATCCAAAGCCTAGTCCATTGTCAAGTTATAGTCTAGCGTAACTCCTTATCTAGGTGGAATTTTAACTTAACAGTGCCCACTGAACTACATATATAATAAATAGTGATATGGAAAGAATGCAAACTGATGTGGATCTAAAATCTATTGGGGGATTGTTTGAATTTTATACGACTTGCCCATTTAGCCTAATGAATCTTGAAATTTCATAGACCATCTCGTGTGTTGCAGCGGGTTCCCTTTAAAACTATAAACAAAAAAATACAAGAAGTATGATACACTATGTTGTCTAAAGAATATGAAAAATTCCATTGATCATAATCAAGATACTAATTTTTTTTAGGCGAAAAGATACTAAATTTAATAGACATGAAATGATTATGTATTATAAATTATTGTTGTGAACAATTGGATAGTTTAAAGACGGAGAATGCACCCCATGGTAATTTAAAAAAAAATTGTAGTATAAATGAAGTATTAATTGGTCACAATAATTGAGAACATTAATTTAATCAATGTAGAATATTCATATATTATATGACTAAAATTGATGATGTAATTTTATGAGAGAAAATATAATGTGAATAGTTTGCATGTACGGATAAAATATCATTAATAAATGTGGGATGACATGGATAAATAAAGGAAAATGTTTACTATAGAACCACCTACGCAATCGAATCTTAGGTCGCTTACTCGCTCCCACGCGCGCTGGCTTCTTGGGTTGTTTTTGTTTGTTTGCCTCACTCGTGCACGGGTTGCGTTTTTTGGGCCATTTGCTCACGTATGTGGGCCTAATAGGTAGCGAACGTAATTTTTTTTGGCTTAATTTGTTTTTTGTCGTTGTTGCATGCATATTTTAATTTTGTACCAAAGTCGCACAAATAGTGTGTGAGTACGGACGCGATTTGTTACAATAATTTCTGGACATTTCCTACAAGTTGTTACAAAAAATTGTTGCTTAAACACTTTTAATGTTTGTTGTAATAGTGGGTGGTTTTGTGACTGATATTTGTTGCAAATGAATTTGCAGCAAAACTGTTTTTGCTAAGCCACTTTTTAATTGTTATGAACATTTTTTTTGTAGCCGTTTGTGATTTTTGTTGAAATGGTTCTTAATTTTTTTGTTGCGAATCAAGTTGCAGCAAAATAATTGTTGTGCAACCACTTTTTTGTAACATTACTTATTTAAAATGTTGCGAATATTTGTTGCAATACTAAAACTTGTGTACACCGGCGAGAAATTTTATTGCAATAAGCAGGGTAATCACCGCACTGACATTTTTGTTATAACTAACAAGAAGTCGGGGGCAATGCGATATAGCCCTTCGTTTAAGGTGATGTGATGTGTAGTACAGGTTGGTTTCCAAAAAATGCAGGTCTATGCAAAAAAAAAAACGTTACACTGATTTCGAGCCGTACGATGATGATCTCATGGCTCTGAAGCGGACCTAAGTTTGTCAATCTTAGGCCGACCTACGCCTAGCACTGGCCGTAAATAAATGATCAAAATAGTGGATGATATGGTTCAGAAAAGATAAATACAACAGTTGTATATAATATGAAGCCGATGACTCAAAATTTTCCTTTTCTAGGTTTCATTTATAGAAACCGGGTTTGTAAAGAACCTATATGTGACAAGATGGTAAGGAGGGTGGTTGTATGTCAGTCCACCAGAGTTCTTTTTTTAGGATACGTCCAAGCGGACGCATCGATTTCAAGAAGGAGAGGCCAAGCGGTCTTTACAACGCGTTTAGCCACATGCGCCAAAAAATGCCAATCCACCAACAAAAATAAAGAGGATCACTCGCCAACCCTCTACCTGTTTACAGGGTCTAAACTACCCCTAAACATCCTCGCTGCCCGCCAGAGGTCAGCCTCGGCCTCCACCATATTAACGGCGGTCTGAACTGAAGGCATGTGACCTTCGAAGACCACACCGTTCCTATGTCTCCACAAGGTCCATCAAATCAAATTGATCGCCGTCCACAAGTCTTTTTCATCTCGACCTCCCGGGGCCTTGGCTGGTAGCCAATCCACAAGAGTTCAAATTCCAGGTCTAATGCTGATGTTCCTCATCTAAGGCGGAATATTCTTCATTGAAAGACGACGTTCCTGTCGACAGCGAGTTGCCCGTAGTGACTTCGTCAATCTCAAGACCTGATCCGCCGACTCACTTTTGGAGACTCTATAGGATAGGGTGTGTGCGCGCATTAATAGGGGTTAGTATATACGCGTATATGTGAGCGTTTGTTTTGTCATGTGTTTCGGAAAAAATACCGGGTTTGTACATCACTCACGAGGTCGGCGTTGTGTGGTTAGAGAGGAGCCGGAACTTTTCAGTGCTCTCATTTGTACAAAACAATCTTTGTAGAATAGACAAAAAAAAATCTTTGTAGAATGATATATATAACGCCGGTGCTTATCTCAACAACAAGAGAAGAGAGCCGAAGCGACAGGGGCAATTGATGATAACCTCCCACATGTCAGTGACACAAAGAGGACATATGATAGAAGACGCGCGAACTGGGCGTTATCGTAGATTTTGCCGAAGCGACAAGCCTATGTGCAAAACGAGTTCGAATCCAACTCGGACCCCAATCTGACAAATTGGCGCCCGATCTCGCTCGCGGCTCTTTCCAGCCTCTTCTCGCGCGCTTTCGATTCCGCCGCAAACCCTAGCTCTCGATCTCGCGCGCAGCCTGCCTGTTTTTCGATTCCGCCATCTCCACCCCGGCCCCAAACCCTAGCTCTCGATTCGCGCTTCCTCTCGCCATGGCCATGCCCCCGCGCGCGAACGCCGCCTGGTACGGCGTCGACAGCGCCATCACCTTCGTGGCGGCGGACGACCCGGTCGAGGTCGCCAGGCGGCGGGACGACCTCGCCAAGAGGGCCCGCGACGAGGACCTGCGCGACGAGGCTGACGCCCGTGGATGGTCGTCGGCGATCCCTGAGCGAAGCCTCGCCCTGCGCCGCCGACTCGGCCATGGTTCGCTTTCTCTCACTTTCGCTCGCGCCACCACCTCGGTGGCAGTCCGCGACGAGCAGAGATGCTCCCGCGAAGCGCCGTCCTCGGCTGTGTTCCCCGTCGCCGAGGGTCTCACTTTGGGCGGCGGATCTAGCGTCCCGCTTGCTAGTTTCTACGGCGATTTTTTCTGAAAAAATCTATTTTTCATTGCGCTTGCTACTTAGTATTACCTGTGAACGATTAGCATTCTTCATTATTAGCAAAAAAAAAGAAAAAAAATTAGGATTCCTGATTAGCTATGTAGCAATTCTCCGTTAGGGATGCTTCTACTTGGTATAACTTGTAGTTCGGATGCTTGTACTTGCCTTGTGATTCTTAGTTTTAGCCGCCTGTTATCTTTTGTCGCATCAGCTTTACCTGTGAACGATTCACGTTCTTCATTATTCGCAAAAAAAGAAAAAAAAATAGGCTTCCTGATTAGCTATGTAGCAGTTCCCCGCTAGTACTTTTCCTGACCTTGCCCACTGAGAAATTAGAAAGTATGTTTGAGTTACACTTAAATTAGTATCAAAGATCATTTCTGGCAGAACTGTGTAGCTCTATCCCCCATATGTGCGTTTAGCTTCCTTTACTTTTCAGCAGTTGTGTCAGTTTTTCTGAAAAAACCTGTTTTTGATTGCGCTCGCTACTTAGTATTACCTGTGAACGATTTGCTTTCTTTATTATTCACAAAAAAACAAAAAAATTAGGCTTCCTGATTAGCTATGTAGCACAGTAGCAGTTCTCCGTTAGGCAATGGTATCTTCCTGTTTACCTATTTTTGATTGGCTCCCTACTTAGTAACTGTGAACGATTTGCATTCTTGATTATTCACAAAAAAAAACAGAAAAAATTATGCTTCCTGATTAGCTATGTAGCCATTCTCCGTTAGGGATGCTTCTACTTGGTACAACTTATAGTTCGGATGCTTCTACTTCCCTTGTGATTCTTAGTTTTAGCTGCCTGTTTTCTTTTATCGCATCAGCTTTACCTGTGAATGATTCACGTTCTTCATTATTCGCAAAAAAAGAAGAAAAAATTAGGCTTCCTGATTAGCTATGTAGAAGCTAGAATTACTTAAATTAGTATCAAAGATCATTTCTGGCAGAACTGTGTAGCTCTATCCCCCATATGTGCGTTTAGCTTCCTTTACTTTTCAGCAGTTGTGTCAGCTTTTGGTTTAGTATTTAGTCATAATGCAATGATTTAATGCCAACAATGCATGGCTTAGCACCAACTACATAAGTTGGACTTGATCCTTCATGCTATGGTAAAAATGTATTATGGACTGGACGGCTAAGGATGCCCAGAAATGTCAATAATTGAACATCTGCTTCTTTGGTTGCTTTGTAGCGGTCAATCTGCACAAATTCATAATTCTTGCTTGTGCCTGTGCTTAATCGCTATTCACCTTCATGTTAATTAGGCACTCATTTATGGTATTCGATGAACTACGTAATTTTATCCGTTTTGGCAAGTTCATGTGCTCTGGCTGAATTATAGGAATGATTTTGTTTATCACTGTCACAGTGAGAAGCAGAGACCCCAAGAAGGTTAGTGTTGCTGTGCTCCCACTTCTCAAGTTAAGTAGGAGTACCTTAACTGATTGGTCTGAGTGTTTTCTTTGCAGGATCATGTGGTGCTCTTCTATATGCTAATGGTTTGGGACACCCTGTTTAGTCCAACTCTGTCTTTCTATCATTTGTTTGAAAAATGAGGTATATTCATTATATTTTGCCCTTTTTCCGTGCTGTGCTTATATTTTCATTCAAAATTATGCTGCTTTAGGGCTCTAATATCTTTATGCCCATTGAATTACCTAATCCGTCTACTAACTCCCGCCTCTTAATTCACATTTTCCTTCCCATGGTTGCCAAACATGTTGATGGCTTGGTCCAGAAGTGATTGAAGATCGTGACTTCAGAGGAAGAAATCATTTTCGTTGCAAGGTGACAATTTTTTTACCATTTCTTTGTTCAGATGCAGTTGGACTGCATTGTTTTCTAACTTTTCATGTGTGTTCAGCAGAGATTTGACACAGAGGAGGAACCAGCGCAAAAGGTGCCGCGGCGCCCCCACAATGTAAGGCCATAAATGGCCAAACTGGCCCAGTCCCAAGTTACTTTTTACTCTGCTCAAGTTCATTTTCAGTTTTGCCGAGTTTCTCCCAAGAATGCAGGGTTTATCATCTTTACACATACAAACATTTGTGCTATACTATTTATAGGAACATCTTTATCAACCAACTGTCTGGCGTCAATTCATATTTTAGTCTTTGAATCATTGCGTCACTAGTCTGAACAGCCTGCAGTTTCCAGTAATAACCATATTTATAGATACCTGGTCATAAAATTTATCTAGTATGTTGCAGCTAATACCCAATCCTTCTACTAACTCCCTCTTCTGAATTACATTTCCCTTTGATATTGGTTACCAAACATGATGATGCTTTTTGATAAAAAAAACCATTGAAGATCAAGCGAAATGCATCGTTTTCTCACTTTGTTATTTGTTTTAACACTTCTTCAGAGATTGGACACACTGGAGAAGCGAGTGCAAGAGGTGTGGCTGCACCTCTACTACGGTAAGACCATTGGAGGCCAATCTGGCATGGCTCAACTTGCTTTTTATCTTGTTCAATTTCTTTTTCCTCCTGAGTGTCTCCAGGCAGGCACGTTAGGAACATCTTGATCAACCGTCTGAACATCGATTCATCTTTTAGTCTTAGAATTACTGAGCATCAGTGATCTGAACAGCCTATAATTGTCAGTAATAACCATTGTTACATAGATCTAGTCATAAAATTTGTCGCATATGTTGCAGTTTTTGTACTTCTATTTTGTGTGTGTTGAGACACTACTTATGGGTATGAGTGGAACCTTTCTATTCTGAAGACCAGATTTAGTTTAAAATATGCTCGTATGTTTTTACTTGATAGACTAATTTTATTTCTCCTAAAACTCGAGATATGGCAAATAGACCATCATGTGATTCTATAAGCAAATACGCTTGTACTTGGGTGTCTATCTTTACTTAGTTAGGCAGTAGAGAAAATCTGAAAAATAACTAACATTTAAGTGTGTTTGATTTGTTTTCTCTTGGAAGAAGCGAAGATGTATTATCTTGGAGAATGAGAAGTGATGATGATGGATCAATGCATATGCATGTTTCCTGAGACTGAACAACTGCAGAAGCACCTCGTCTAGACGGGGATTTCACCTTGACTGAAGTTGAACACTTGGAAAAGAGAGACGAAGCTATGAAGCCACCGGAGCTTAAGAAGGATGAGCTTAATGCAACATGGTAGTTTGGGCAGATATTTTGCGTTTTGCTTTCTTTCTGAACTGAAACAGATCCTGTACTGATCGCGTTTTGTCGATGAACTGTAACCGGGATCTCTAGCAGTTTTATCAAAAAATGAAAGTATGTCGTTTCCTAAATAGTGTGGAATCCTGGCCTAAATAATTGGGCATGTGTTGGGAAATGATATGTAGCAGCTGTTCTGTTTTTCATCTCTTTCCTTTTATCATTTATTTCCTCTCCGACAGGCGAGAGCCAACAAACCATTAGTACACAGGCTGTCTTCTTTTGTCAGCTGTCAATAATGCAAATCAGGTTCCTTACCTTCTCTGCATCGGCGTTCCTGGCATATGTCTCCGTAATCGACGCCAACAAAGAACTCTACCTTTCCAATTTAACAAAACGTTTCCTAAAAAAATCAACCTGCATTTTTGCCTGCTTTTGACTTTGGTAGTTACTAGTTGTGTGCGTGCGCTCATGAAAGTTTGTGTGCACCTATATACAAGCACGGGAAAAGAGTGATTCCCTTCCGTGCAAACGTAAGAAACTGAAGTTTGAAGCGTGCCATTCTGAATTCTAGTCACCCGGTTAAAACGCAGAGTCCCAGGATAGTCACTGCGTACTAAATGTGTCCTCCTCACATTACATAGAGCTAATAACTCTCATAAGCTGCAAAACTAGTAGTATAACAGCTTGTATTGAGCTCATAAGTTGCAGTATAACAGTTTGTATTGAGCGTTGCAAAGTGTGAACCTGATGTGACGAGTATGTCCTCTGCGTGTTGGTGCCGTTGCGGCGATAGATAGAATGTAGCAGGGATTATGTTTAGAGAATTCAGAGGGCCAGGAATAGGAAGGAGAAGATAGATTGATTATTCATTGCTTGCCCCAAAAGACACCAGATACATGCCCTCTTATAGGAGGACCAAACCGATTAGTACTTGTAGTATTCAACTAGGACTAGGACTCTCCCTTGCCTCTGACACAACTAACTTATAGTATATTTCTATTTCTTTAATCTAGAATAGTAACCAAACTGGACTCGTAAGGCTAATTGTAATCTGATTGGACTCTACTGAGGCCACAACACTACTCCCCCTCTTTAGATACAGCTCGTCCTCGAGCTGTAGTTCATGTTGGATCTTCCTCACCATCATTAATAACTTCAAGGTAGAACAGGCGTTGGCAACGATGGCCTCTTGAGAATTTTTCGTCACAGTTGAAACACATTCCCTTTTCCCTTCTTTCTGCCATCTCTGCGGTTGTCAATCGGCGCAGCGCCCGTCCCTCCCCAACCGGAACTGAACCTGTCAAGGGTATACCTTGTAGTTTTCCTATGGGTATCGATGATTTGTCGTGGAGGATGCTTCTCTGATGGTAGCAGCTGCGATTTTAACCCTCAGTTCATGAGAACGGGCAAGGCTCATTGCCATGTCCAAATCTTGCGGATTATGCAGCTCCACGTCGATCTTCAAGAGGTCTATCAAGCCAGAGGTAAAGATGGACACCTGTTGTGCCATGGACAAGGAATCAATGTGACCCAAAAGTGCTAAAAACTTTTCTTGGTACTCTGAGATAGTCCCTGTCATTCGAAGCCTTGCTAATTCACCCAGACAATTGGACCAAACCGGAGGGCCAGACCGAACCAGAGGGCCAAAACGAAGATGACAACGATCTTTAAAACGAGGCCACGAAGGAGTGCCTTCGTTGCGTTCCAGCTGCATGTACCACGTATATGGTATGTAGCAAGCCACACCTTGTGTGTTTCGAGTGTCCTCTGTCCCCAAAAGAACCGCTCATCTGTTTAGCCACCCGAGTGGATCTTCTTTTCCATCATAAGTAGGAAAATCCAGCTTGTGGTAGCGTGGCACACCTGGTGGCACCTGTGGCGAGACAAACTGAGGCCATGGTGGCAGAGGGCGCTGCTGCCCTAGGGCCAGAGACATTGTTGGTAATCCAGAGCTGGCCGTAGCCGGGTCTGAGGCAACAACAGTAAGGTTCGCGACTAGGTCTGTAGCAGCCGACGATGTTGACAATGGTATCTGCGATGTAGATGGCGGTAGGTCCTTAGGAAGCATGAACAAGCCCTCCTGGCTGCCTGGTTTGAGCTCTAGCGCCTTCACACGGATCTCTAGTGTAGCGAGGCTGTCCTTGATGGACTTGTTTGTCTCCTGGATGGCCTTGTTTGTCTCCTGGATTGCTGAGTTGGTAGTACGCAAATCCATGATTGCTGCCATGATGTCGTCGGTGGTGTATGTTGTCTGTTTCGCCTTATCCTCGTCGGAAGCCATGGTGGTCGGCTCTGATACCAGATGATGTGGCCGGTTGGAGCTGCGAAGGCAGTAGGGGTGGATAACAGGTGGACGAGCATGTCCTCTGCGTGTTGGTGCCGTTGCCGGAGATAGAAGGTAGCAGGGATTAGGTTTAGAGAATTCAGAGGGTCGGGAATAGCAAGGAGAAGATAGATTGATTATTCATTGCTTGCCCAAAAGACACAAGATACATGCCCTGCCCTACTTGTAGTATTCAACTAGGATTAGGACTCTCCCTTGCCTCTGACGCAGCTAACTTATATATTTCTATTTCTTTAATCTAGACTAGTAACAAACTGGACTCGTAAGACTAATTGTAATCTGATTGGACTCTATTTAGGCCACAACAGAATCAGTAATATAGCAGCTTATATTGAGGGAGCAAATTGGTCCAAAATTACTCTTAAGTTTACATGAGGCGTCGTATCTTTAGCTATTAAACTCAGGATCAGTGGTCAACTGCTGTACTCATCTGCCTTCCAAGTTGAATCTTTTTGCTAAGATTTCTGTCAAAGACCGTGGAAGAGCTGGACAACAACCATGCAAAACCGTAAGCCACAAGGACGAAGTTGTATTATACCCCTCCCTCCGTTTTTTCTAGGTATAAACAAAATCAAATTTTGTCAAGTTTGACTAAAAGTATAGGAAAATATCAACATCTAGAATACCAAATGCATAAAATTTGTTCTGATGATTCTAGTATTATAGATTTTATATTGTAGATGTTGATAATTTGTCTAAATATTGAAAATGTTTGAATTTGACTAAACACAGAATGCAAAGTAAATAAAAATGGAGTGAGTAGTCACATCAAGAAACACTATCTGCGTCGTGTTTTCCTGATTGCACTCTATATTTATGTTCGCGTGCATTCTTGACACGTAACCTCCTTCCTCCATCACGTGACACCTGTGTTTTGGTGCAGATATTGATGTCATCCAAAAATTCCAACAGCCTCTACCATCCACCTCTGATTTTTTTTTTTGTTTTGTTTTTGAATTTTCCACATATATTAAACCAACAAAGAGTACACGATTACACCGATTAAAAAACAAAATTAAAATAGACTAGCAAATCTATGAGATCTTCAAGTCTTTTCTTCATCCATGACACAATCTTATACTTTTCTGAAGGCAGCCGTAGAACAACGTCAAAACCACCAAACCACACACCAGTGAATACCACCGAATGTTCTCCCTTTTTAATTTTGAGCCGCAATGCCAAGTCTTTGTGCACGCACGCAACTATTAAATTAATGAAGCAACATCGGCAAGAGCACCACCACTGATATTCCAGGGACAAATAACCGAACCACGTTGTCGACGCCGTTAGGAGCCGAGAGAACGAATCACCATTGCCGAAGACGTACTAGCCGGGATAGATATTGCGAGGACAAACCTCCTCGCGGCGACCATGAGAAACACTCCAAGATTGATCTGGCGAAGCAAAATCTGAAGAACCATACCTAGACAGACTTAATCTTCCAACACCACCATTGACGCGGGAAGGATATCTCGTCGTCGAACGAAGCGTGGGAGATCACTTATTTCAGACGATACCATCTCCATTAACGAAGAAGATGACATTAAAATCAAGCTCTAACATTAGGGACTTTCGTATAGCGCCGTGCGCAGGTCCGAGGTCCACACCCCTCCTAGTGCCAGAACGGCAACTAGAGGAGGCGAGGACCCGTTAAATCTTTGCCGACGGCGACGATGAAGATGCAGATGACAATGGCGGCGACGGCTAGAGTTAAAACCCTAGGCGCCGCCTCTCTCTTTCTTCTTTCTCGCGTTTGCATCCCCGCGCCGTAGCTGGCTCTCGAGTTGGACTGGGTTCAAAAAAAAGAAGTACCGCCATACCGCCTCTCTCTCTACCATCCACCTCTGATTTCTTAGCCACGAGGTAAACTGTTCAGAGTTAAACCATCCATAATTTTTTTAGCAGCCATATCAAAAAAGAAGTACCGCCATTAACTGTAAATTCGTCTATTGTGATAACCAGGTGACAAACCGACTTATTGCTCTTTCCATGAAACCGATCGAGTACTACCGACTCACCCAGATCGAGCGCTTCTTCCCCTTCAAATACTCCTGGGCGGCCTCTCCGAATTGAACACCAAATTATTTTCTCTTTTCTTATTAGAGAAGAAATTCCAATCTTTGCCTCTCGTTCTAGAGGTGAAGCGCGTTAGATCGTCACTCTGCTATTCAGGTAAGGTCGACTGGTTTAGCTTCGCTTGATCTGAGAGATGGATGTATTGGTTGGATTGGATTTCTAATGCTATTGCAAATACATATTTCAGTCGGAAGCGGAATCCCTTGCTCTTGCCGTTGGTGACGGAAACGGAGGCCCCAATCGGTTATATCATCTCTGGTCAGGATCTCGATCACCAACGTTCATTGTGTCGCCCAAGCAGATCGTCGAGTTAGATTAGATTAGATTTTCTTTTATTTAGTTTTCATTCTTCCTCAATTGTTTCTCCTTCGATCGTATAGATGCTCTGCTCCGCGATCGGAGCAGCGGCGGCGGCAGAGGAAGAGGCATCCTCGCTGCCTATATCCAATACCCTAGTTTCAGGTACGAATTGCTCAGATTCCTTGAGATGTCGCTGATCTGGTAACAGAAATTTCTTACCGCGTGATTCTTGTATGCAGGTTCAAACACGTCGGCATACGAGATGGAACTGTAGGAGCGTTGCCGCCTCGTTCCGCCGCCCCTAGGGTTTCCTTGCTAGTCAAAGGAAATCCTAGGGGTTCTCTCCCAATGGGCTCCACTAATGTGTAGCCAGAGTTGTAAATAATCAGCCATTAGTGATAGTGATACTGCTGGCTTTCGCCTTCCTGGCAGCGCCGCTTGGGATCAGCCAAGATGTCGTCGGCCGGTGTCGCCATCCTCAGCCCTCTGCTGGACCAGCTGCTTCATGTCCCCGGTTGCCTGTCGGAACCGCTGGATTCGATCCTCATCTTCCTCGCCATGCCCGGCGTGGCACCCGTGCCGATGCGTGTCCTTCGGGTCTGAATCCGTGGCCTCCGTCAAGCTCCGCATCCAGAACTCCAAGGGGTTCGTCATGACGAAACAGCGGCTGGTCTTCGGCGGGCACGAGCTGTCACGCAGCGACTCCAATGTCAAGGATTATGGACTCGCTGATGGGAACGTAATCCACCTTGTCTTCCCGTTGGCTGACCTCTCTGCAATCACCGTCGAGACCGACACCGGCAAGAAGTTCCGGTACCAGGTTGAGAGCGGCAGCAAGGTTGGGCATCTCAAGAGCAAGCTCGCCGCTGAGACCGGGGAGCAGCTGGAGGACCAAAGGCTAGTGTGCGACGGTGAGGAGCTTGAAGACAACCAGCTCATCACTGACATTAGCAGCAGTAACAGTGCTGCTTCTGCTGCTGTGATCAACATGTTCGTCCGTGCACCGGCCAGGATTAAAACTGAGCAGGTTGATATGGTCACTGTCGTTACAGTTGATAACTCCGCAGACCTCCAAACAGATGCTTTACCCCTCCTCACAAAACCAGTTCCGGTTGAGCCAATCATTGTTAACGAGAAGGTCGAGCTGCCGCCCGCCATAATGGAAATGATCAGCGCGACAACGGCCGGTCTGGAGAACGGACACCTTCCCGCGATGTCAACAGAGGGTTCTGGGGGAGTCTACTTTATGCCGGATCTCTCTGGCCAGAGAAAGGTCGCGGTTTTCAAGCCTATGGACGAGGAACCGATGGCAGAAAATAACCCCAGGGGCCTTCCTCTCTCGGTTGATGGCGAGGGCTTGAGGGCTCGTTTGGTTGCAGGGGATCCCGGGCGGATCCCTGCCTTTTCCCCGGGTGAGAAGCCCCGGGATAAATCTGACCCGGGGGAGCCTTCAGCGACATTTGGTTAACCACGGGGAGGGAAATCGGGCCCTTTCCGCGCCTTTTCCCCGGGAGCGCTATCCACTAGTCGGGAGGTGGGGAATGAAATCCTCGCTCTCGCTCGCGACCGACAGGCGACGGCGCTGGGGCGACCGGCGACGCTGTACTTCCACCTCCCGGGCGAGGGCACCTCCCGAGTGCTCCACCTCCGTAGCCCTTCGTCCTAGATCTCGTACGCCTCTGCCCTCCAGGCCATCCTCCGGCCCCCTTCGTCCGGGCTCTCCACCGCCTTGCAGCTTTCTTCCCTCCGGCGACGACGAAGGTGGTCCGGCAGCAAAGGTTAATTCCTCCACCTATTCCTTGTTTTTCCTTTTCCGTTATTCCTCTCATTCCCGCATTGACGATCTGATACAGATCCGCAGACTTGCCCCAGATCGAACTCGTTGCTCCAGATCGAGAAACGTGAGCTGTGATACCTCTTGATCCCTCGATTCGTACGCACCCAGTACAAAGCTCGTTGATCAGGACTGTAGCGGCAGTGGAAAAAAATCTTGAGGAGAGCAGGTGGCACCTTTTTTCGCCAATGTGTTCTTTCAGGTTTGGGCAGAGTAGAATTCTTGGTTAAACTGTTGGTTCAGAGCATATTGATCCAGAGCTCATATTCTCTAGAGGAGCATATCCACAAGGCGCATCTCATTCTTTTTCTTCCCCTGCCTGCATCTCGTTGTTCTTGTTCTTCTGATGTCAGCATATATATGCCTGAGCTACTGCCTTCACCAATGAACTTGAGTACTTGATGGCCGCAGATCCACAAGGCACATCAAAACTAGGAAGATATTTTTTTAGAAACAACTAGCAAGATTTTTAGTGGCAGGGGGAAGACCTGGACAACAGGTGATACATCTTGATCTCTCGATCTGTAGCGGCATCCAATTCTATTCGATTGCTTTTTTTCTTATTTAATGCACTGTGCTTAACATTTACATGCTAATGCCAAGGTTGCATGCCGCAAGTAAAATTCCTTGAGTACAGATTGTTGTAGCGTGTTGGCTTGCAGTAGTGTGTTCTTTAGCATGAAAACTTGCTGTGCTGAATTTCACTTGGAGTAGCAATAACTTGCATTACTTGGAGTGCAGTTGTGAGTACTGCTTGCTGTACCCAAGGATTTTTTTTATCAATATGTGCTGTCTATATTGTATTGTAGAAGATGATTTTCATTGGAGTAATATAATGTCTAGGGTAACAGATTTGATCTAGAAACTGAATCATTCTTGGTAAAACATGAATTTCTTACTCCCATGAGTATGGTAGATAAAGGGGCTAATTTAGAATGGTAGAATAAATGGTGTAATATGGTGTTTTTTCCTATGAAGTTTGAACTACTCTGGCTTTATCAACTTTCCGCAATGTTTTAAGTAGCTTTTATTTAGAAACCTTTGATTGCTGAATGATGCATCCTTAGACTCATAGTCATGAACGCTCTTCTTAGACATTCACATTCATCTTAATCAGTTGTATATGTTCAGCTGCAGGTTCTATTTTTGAATTAAAAAGTATCAGAATAAACATTGTGAAACGAAGAGACGAAGCACAAGTTGTTTGTGTGTGCATTTGAGGTTAGTGATGATCATCATCGGGAGAAAATGATTGTCGAGGGGGTTAAGAAGATGTAAGGAGGTGGAACAAATGGTGAGGGGCAGGTCAATTACGATATTGTGCTACGACGAAAATACCGAGCTCAAGATATATGGCTGAATCACCACAGGTGAGAAATGTGAAAACAGTGATGTGTTAGATGCATTGTTAAGCTGTGAATTCTAGAGTTTTCAGTGTTCTAACCGTGTGTTTAAGCAAAATGTTCTGATGTTATTTTGGAAGCTGACTATGCACTATGTATTAGAATTTGGCACATAAATTTATATAACCCTGTTTCTTAGTTTCTTGGGTCCTATTTTACGCTCTTACACTTTATCTTGGATATTACATTTCTTAAATTTTGTTTTTGTTTCAAATCATATTTTTCATGGATTTTTTTTATTAAAATACAATATGGGCGAAATGGTTTTAAATTTATTGACCAACGGATTTAGTTTAGATTAGCCGAGACGTGCATGCACGTGCTGGATTACTAGTGGAAAGAAGAACATGGAGATGTTCCCAACAAGGCGATGGTAAAAGTTCTAGCAGCAGCAAGGGTGAACTGGAACGGATCGTCACGTCGATGCGACATATTCTTGAATTCCATGTTAATATAATTATATATTTTTGAATGGGAGTAATGGACCAAGTGAATGTTGGCATCTCGATGCCTAAGGATGCGAGAGTTTAATGCTATCTGATTTGGTGAAATTTAGATAGTTGACATGTCTACATTATTGCTGCAATATGTTTCTTTTTGTAAGAAATGCTACAATATTATCCGTAATATTTTGTCTTTTTGGACTTTCTACGTTTTATTTTTTATGTTGAAGAATTAATATTTAATCTAAATTTGTAAGTAAATTATACATGAACTGTATGCATCTGTAATAAAGTTTATACATTAGAAGATTCAGAATCAGAACTGTGCTGTACGCCTGGGCTTCCTCACCCACCCCCGCCCCTCCCCTCCCCCGTGCCACCAAATAGCAACATGAATGGCACCAATTTTCCCCCATCGGGCAGGGGAACGCCTGTGCGGTTGAAAATTCCCGAGGTGCCGTTTCTACCCTGGGTGTTTTACACCCTACGACCAAACGAGCCCTGAAGAGGGGGACAAAGGTAGGGGAAGGTGCACTGAGGGAGGTTGCTGCGTATGTTCTTGATCATCGCGTCGATGACACTACTGGATTTTCCGGCGTGCCACCCACAGCGCTGGTTCGTTGCTTGCACATGGGGAAGGGGTTTAAGATCGGATCGCTGCAGGTGTTTGTGGAGAATGATGGAAGCTGCGAGGATATGGGCCCTCGAGATTTCCCTGTCCAGGAGGTTCATAAAATTGCAGTTTTAGATATCAGATTGGCAAACGCTGATCGTCACGCGGGAAACGTGCTAGTGTGCCGAAATGGAGAAGATCACCTCAAGTTGGTACCAATTGACCATGGATACTGCTTGCCAGAAAAGGTAGTAGTTGCTATTATGTACTACCTCTGTTCATAATTATAAAATGTTTTGGTAGGCTAAATTGGCCTTCCAAAACGTCTTATAATTGGGGACAATGTAGTACTGTTTATTTATCAAAAATTACTGCTTTCTTTCTCTTTCGCATACTGTAGTATTTAAGGAAAATTTTGTTCCAATGAATGCAGTTTGAAGATTGTACCTTCGAGTGGCTCTACTGGCCCCAATCCCGCGAGCCCTTCAGTGAGGAAACCACCTCATACATTGCATCACTGGATGCTGGCAAGGACATCGCCCTCCTCAAGTTCTACGGTTGGAACCTGTCTCCCCAATGCGCCCGGGTTATGCATATTAGCACCATGCTTCTGAAGAAGGGCGCACAGAGGGGCCTCACGCCTTATGACGTGGGCAGCATCATGTGCAGGAAAACTGTCAAGAGGGAGTCCGGAATTGAGGTCATAATCAACAAAGCCGAGGATAATGTGCTTCCAGAAACTAGTGAAGAAACTTTCCTTGAGGCCGTATCGGAGGTCATGGATCGTCACCTCGATGACATGCTTTCAAAGAGCAAGTAGAATATACATGATTGGCTCGATTGTATCCACTTGTAAATAACAGTTTTAAAATACATGATTGGCTCGATTGCCACTTGTAAATATCATTTTTCACTTCATGATAATAAATAATGGGCCTGCCTGAACTTTTGAAGATGTTGAATAGATTTCCACATCAATTTTGTTGTGAATATAATGTGACAAGAAAGGCTTATGTAGAATGACTGATCAGTTCGATTGTACCTACTTGTAAATATAAGTTTGCACTTCATCATGATGATAACGGGGCTGTTTTGATCTTTGAAGACGTTGGATAAATTTCGCATAAACTTTTGCTGTGAATATGATGTGACAATAAAGGATGGCTACCAGCCTACCATCCAAATTATCAGCTATGTAGACTTTCTCCCGTTATGTTCTAACTTCTAATGGAGTGTGTATATGTGCACCAACTTTCTCCCATTATGTTCTAACTTCGTTTTTAAATAGGTGAAAAAGTAATGTTGCTAGGATGATTTGTGACCGCTACATTTGCTTAAACATAACTATTTTTTATGTTAGCTGGGGGTAAACAATTTGAACCATGTTTTTAGGCACGAATGCCGTGTTTCCTGTCCTCGCTCAAGGAGTAGGAACAGCTCAATGCAATAAATCAAGTTATACCTGGGTTATCTTTGCCATTCTAGCTCAGGGAGGCGGCATTGCTTCAACTTTAAAATTTGGGGCATTCAAATGCTCCTCCTGGCTCCCCAAAGCATAGAAACCGCAACTTTGCTGTAATCTTGTCACATGATGCAGCCATGATTTCGACACTCCAAACGCAACTATGCTTGCACTTCTGTCTGTTAAGTACTCTTCAACCGATCGAGCTCAAAGTAAACTTCAATTTTCTTCAGTTTGGCAGCGTGACATTAAACCACACGCTACAAGATTTTTGGGCGCAATGTAGCACTGTTGATTGCGCAATGTGTTCTAGTTAAGATCTCTTCGAGCAAATAAGATCAGATTTTCACCAAAAACGACTGGAGTGTAAAGATCATAAGCACTTGAAACATTCCTGTCAATACATTTCCAGCCTGAGCTTTAAGTCCACAACAAAAAGAATACTGCAGATACATGATAGGAAAATAAGCACAGCACTATTAGCTATTGAGCACCGAAAAATATCATCACAAAGATCCAATGTTTGGTTTCAAAATTCTCTTTCACCGGATGTTCCACTTCTGCTCCAGGGAACTACATATTCGATTTAAGCAGCAGGCGGCACTGAGAGGGTAGCTGCAAACTGCAACAAGGTAACATGTCACTAGAGTTCCAAGTAATACGTGTATAAGCAGCAAACAGAAGGTAGGTAATGAACCTTGAGGCAGAGAACAGTAACACCAACTCTTCCAACGAAGTCTAAGCATATTCTTGTAAACTTCAAATTATTTAACTGTTTCTTGTTCTAACAAAAGATGTCCCTCTTGATCAAACGAGCCAACAAGCAGGGAAGTATTTAATTGAAACAAGTCATTGTTCCAAGTTACAGCAAAGTTATCCTAAGTTACGGTCAATTGTTAACTGAGTTTGGTAATGAAATTGTTCTTTTTCCAAGAAAATTCAAAGAATTAGACAGTTTGATAAACCAGAAGAGACTGTTCTGCTTCAGAAGTTATGAGCTTTGCTCTATACAACTTCACAATACATATACCAGACTAAACCCTATGTAATAGTTAAAACCAACAAAGCTAAACTAAGTAAACACTCTTTTCAACTGGTAATTGTGGGTTACAACTAAAAAATGCAAGAAGTGTCTATTTTATTGTGAGACATAAGTAAACAGAACACTCCATGAAAATATGAGTTATTTGAATGGTAACAGTAAATATATCAAATTACAGGGAACAGTGAATTACTCACAGGGTTAAATTTCAAACATAGCATACAAAGCAAACATAATATTCTACTTATCTAACATATGTTTGTAAACTTTCAAAAGATCCAAACAGAAGAAAAAAAACATGACTTGACTCGGTAGGTAGTTCTCAGGACTCATAATATTTTTATTTCAAAGATATAGCTACTCACTCTGTATGTAATCATCTGAGTACTCCTTTTCAATCTTTCCATGGGCCATGGCACCAACCTAGAAAGATGTGCAGGCAGTATGAGGTTATGCACAAGGAAGCGACCAAGGATAAAAACAGGTTAGTTCAATATCACAGCTTTTACAGTTTGACTTACCACAAATACAAGCGGTTCATCATCATTGGATTTAGCAACATAGTCAAACAAATTAACCGACTTCTCCGCCTTATATGAAAGCCCTAATTATCAGAGACACACCAATTAGCATCCTTATCTGATTCAGGAAAATGCTTTAGTAAATATATACAAATTCTCACCAATCTTCCGTGCACCAACAGGTAAATAGTTGGTAACAGGATTTTTAATAACGTTAAGGAGCTTCTCACGTGTCCCCTCTGCTGTAATGCTCAACTTTTGCAATAACTGTGCTGCAATGTTGTATAATACCATGCATGTCAGCATAGTTTATGAAATATAATTACAGAATACAAACATGAAAGATGCAGAACGTGTAATACTTAAAATATCAGTAACTTACACATCAAACCACAGAAGCGTTTGAATGTTCGTGGCAGGCGAACATGAGGCTTGATTTCAAACAACACTCCCTTTTCAGTCCTAACATAAACAGCTTGTAACCTCCCAGCCTTAGTTAGAGGACTATCAAATATTGCTAGTAGAGCCTGCAAAATATTTCGGATGAAAAACCAAATATGTATTACTTCAGACACATGAATTACGATTACTAGTAGCTATTCATAGACTCAAACATCAGCCAATCCAAAAGGAGAGGAAACAAAAGCAACGCCATGGAGGCCGAGCAAGGGAGGGAGCGAGAAAAATAGAGAGTGGAAAGAAAGGTTATGGCAGAGCAAGGGGGGGGGGGGAGAGAGGAAACAAACGCTGTGGCAGAGAGAGATAGAGAGATGACAACCAAAAGCCCAAAATTGAGTTTGCTTCCCCTTTGACTTCAAGGATTTCTCGATGAACAATAAAACAGCTTTCTGATCATCTTCCAATACAACAACATCAAAGCCTTTTGCCCCAAGCCAGTTGGGGTAGGCCAGATATGAAAACCCAATAGAAGAAGATATGGAAACCACAGAGAGAGAGAGAAATCCAAAACTCTAGGTACATTCCAATCCCTCAAGTTCTTATTTACCGCCTCCTCCTATGTTAACTTTGATCGCCCTCTGTCCCTCCTAGTATTTTCCCTACCCTTAAGAATCCCACTGTTAACTGATTCTTCTGATCATCTTCGAGTATCACAAGTAAATTAATAGTGATAGGAAACTGAAAATACCTGGTAAATGATATCAGGCCTATAATCAGCCGGATTGCGATTCTGCTTCCTCAAATAATTAGCATGGTCATCCGAATTCAAGATTTGCATAGCCTATACAAATTGTTGCAAGAATCGTCAAGACTAACATAATGTATGATTTAACATTTGTTCAGTAGAAAACATATTGATCTCTTTAATCATCAGAAATATAGAAGCAAATATAACTGCCTAAGAAAATTAGATAACCCAGACTTGTAAATTATTATGTATGGGAGCAGTTGCATCCTAGCAGACACTGAATATTCCAGCCATGCATGCATACGGTGCCTAATCATGCGCAATGCACCCACCGACATGAATGTACGCAGTATAACATTTAAAGGAAAGTGAATAATAATCCAAATTCCGTTTGGTTAAACAACTGACTGACAAAATAACCTTGCATGAATCCATGGAATCATGGTATGAAAGATTTATAAGTTCATCCACAAGACGAGACCATAGAAATATCTTGCTTATTATTCTCCAAGTGCCAGCAATGTTCAAGATTCTAGCTATAAGAAAACTCACATGATGAGTTCCCACAAAACAAAGAGCAGCAAAACAACCTATGACAAACAGTGAAGCGTTTGGTATGTCAATAGACAACAGAATTTTAGTTAGGAAAGCAGAAGTCCTTCTGCCCGAAAGTATTGTGATATGCCAGAGCTGGAAACTGAAGTGATGTGTGCAACGGTGAAAGCTATACGATTGCCCAAATTGAAAATTCTGAAAAGACACGTATACACCTCACAAACACCTCAATTTCTGACAGTCCTAAATGTGATCTGTTTCAGTTAAATAATATCCCTCCAGCTGTAACACTTGTTTCCCTACTCGTCAGTTAATCGACCACATGGACAACCCAACACAACTCGAACAAATTTCTCTAAGCCTCTATTCAAACACTAAGCAAATAATCAACCAAATCAATACTAGCGTACCTTCCCCACTTTGCCGACCTCGAGGCATGCCCTCTCGAGCACGAAGATGACGCCCGGCCGCCGCTTCCGGTCCACCGTCCGGGGCATGATGGGGATCCCCTCTCCCACGCCCTCGGCCTCCTCCGCCGCCGCCCCTCCCCCCTCCGTCACATCCTCCTCCTCCTTCCCCTCTTCCTCCTGCGCAGGAAGCTCCTCCGCCTCGTCGGCGACCGGTGAGGCCGCGCCGTCTTCCAGCTTCCGCTGCTTCTCCCCCTTCTTCGCCGCGGACGGAACTTCCTCCGGCTCGTCGGCGGCGCGCGAGGCCGCCGCCGCGTCGTGCGCAAGCTTCCGCTTCGTCTTCCCCTTCACCGCGTACGGCCGCCCCATTTCTCTCCTCTCGCCTCGCGCGCGGCGCTGCTGAGGTTTTGGTCGGAGAGAGAGGCCTAGGGTTTCTGGGTCCTCTGCTTCCAGCTGTCGGTTATTAGGGTTTCTTGTGATTAAAAACAACAAAAAAACAGACGGTTGGGATTAGAGCTCGAAGAAGAGCGCTTGAGATTATACCACAACTCTTTTTTCTTTGAGATATATATATGCTGCAACTTTGTTTTTTCAGTGAAGGCCCAGTGGAGAGTTTTTGCTCCCGGGCACCACTGCCCTCCCATTTAAAAAAACGAAAAACATATTTATAAGATTTTAAAAATTCTGAAAAAAATCGGTGGATAGTTCCTACAAACGTGTAAAAGATCAAATTCAAATAAGTTGTATTTTGAGCTACACAAAAATAACAAAAATGTGGATCTAAGTATACATATTTTCAAATCTCCAAGTTCGATCAGATTTGTTATTTTTGTTGAGGCCAAAATATAAACTATTTTGAATTGAAAATTTACACGTTGTTGGGATATATCATCAACTACATACATATTTTTTCAGAAATTTTTAAATCTCAAAAATATGATTTCCAGTTTTTTAAATGGGAGGGAGCAGTGGTGCCCGGGAGCAAAATGCTTTTTCCGAGTGAAGGCCCTCATAAGAGAAATGTCTCTGGCACGGAAACTTTCAGCCGATATGCGTGTTTCGTCCTGAACAACAACCGCTTACCGTTTCAGATCTGATAAAATTTTGGGATGCACAATATTTCCCACTCCAGCACTATATCAACGCCATCAGGGGCATTTAGGGTTATATACGCTGCAATTTTGTTTTTCGGTAAAGGCCCTCATAAGAGCATCTCTAGCAGATCGCGTAGATGTCTCTGGCATGGAAACTTTCGGTCGATATGCGCGTTTCAACTTTTTTAGTTCTGAACAGCCACCGTTTACCGGTCCAGCTCAGATAAATTTTGGGTGCATGATATTTCTACACTCCAACAGTATATCAGCGCTATCAGGGGCATTTCTGGTTAGCACCCCATCCCTGCGCCACATTTAGAATTCCACTCTGACAAGCAATTACAGCGAAATGGACGGTGTTTTCGGTGGCCTCGCCTATGCACCTCCTCTGGGTGGTGCAACTCTACTGCCATTTGAGGAGTAGTCTGACTCTGACAGCTCGATCTCCTCACTTGTGAAGCCCACAACCAACAACGAAGTGGACGAGCGCGCCACAATCAGCGACAGGGCCGAGCCTATCGCCGGTCTTACACGCGTTGGGTTGAGGTGTTGATCAAAGGCTAGCTTCAGCGTGGTTTCCAGCTGAGCACCGGTCACACAAAACCGAAGCAGCGGTGGGAGAGGGAGAAGAACACCAACAAGTCTACCTTTGTGAACTTCGGCATAGAAACAATTATGTGGAGGAGAAGCGGCGCCAATCTGTTTTGATTCAGTTTTAGAGCTAGTTTCGCTTCTCTAAGTAAATCTATCTCTATATATGATGAACGATGTTTTGAACTACGTTTGAGATTCTTTTTCTCCTTCTTCAGCATCTGCACCTCGTTTTCAGCTTAGCGACTACACGCTTATTCTTCTACTACTTTTCATGCTTATTGACGCGGAACATAATCGACCATCTCTCTCCTCCTCAAGTCTCTCGACTCCATTGAGCTAAGGGAATTTAGAAAATATATTATCTTGATTCCCTTGTGATGAGAGATAAGCAATTTCTTCCACTTCAAAATGCACTGGGAATATAGAAGTACACTTTTTCGTGGACAAATTTCAAACCTAAACGTCCACTTATTTGAGGAAGGACGAAGGGTGTATGCATTTTCATGGATTGCATTTGTCAGCGCTATCGTGTGCGACAAACATATTAATATAGAATTACCCAAAAAAAAGGGTAAAGTTTTTTGCTATCAAGCTCTAGGTGATTTGGTATATTAAAAAACCTAAACTATTAGTTTTAAGCTAAAAATTATATATTTTTAAATGGACACATACATATGTTATCTACACATATGCAATATTAGGTAATGAGTTGTATTGTAGGCTACAAAAAAAATCGTGATCTGAAAAGGCAAAAAAGACTCATTGTTTCTTCAACGTATGTTTTTCTTGTGTAGACCACATATGAAAATATGTTTCGATACAAAAAAATTCATAAATATTAGACAAGTATAGGTACGTGTATATCTTTTTCAGAACTTTTTAAAGAATAAAAACACTGTTTCGATTTTGTTAAAACATGGGATCGCCTGTACCTAGAGCATCTCCGGTCGCGGCGCCCAAATGGACGCCCAAAGGCTTCCGGACAGGCCCTTTGGGCACCGTCCGGAAGGCCTGGCGCATTTGGGCGCCGTCGCTCCCCACTCGCGGCGCCCAAAGGGGACTCCCAAAGTTTTTATTTCAATTGTGCCCCCACGGGTTTGCAAATTCAAATTACAAACGCCTAGAAATTCAGAGTGGCGGCGAGCCGCCAACCTTGCATCGCAGAGTGGCGGTGCTCTCTTGGCTATCTCCAAAGGCGAATGCTTGGTTCAAGGCGGCGACGGTCTTGTTCATGGCGGCGATGCTCTTTGCCTGATATTTTATGGCAACAATATTCAGTTATTATTACACATTTCATTTGTTCAAAGTTTTCTGATTTGAGCAACGTAAGTGCCTCTGAAAATTCACCCTTTACGGGCTGTCCAGTTTTGATAAATTCTGTCTTTATTTTGTATTGCTCTCATTACTTGTGTTTTGTGTGGTTCTTTTGATCAAGGAGCATTACACAATCGTAGTAACAATAGCTAATGTTTAGAATCAACTCATGATATGTCTTTGCTGTACCTATGTGGATTTAATTTATGGAGGCACTAACCCCTCTAATCAAGTTTTATGATGAGTTTTGTGTAAACAAAATTTTAAGGTGGAAGAGTTGAGAATGATGAACAAGATCAAGAAGGACAAAAAGTCAAGCTTGGGGATGTTACCCCTAGACTCACCCAACATATATCAAATAAGTACAAGAATTCATGCTTGAGGATGCCAAGCCACCTCACTCCAACCATTTACCTTATAAATGTCCACCACATCCAAGGAGGGTCCTCAGCCGAGTTACTGTAGCTTAGGCAGCTTATCCTGGCCGTCCATCCGCACCGTCCATTGATTCACAGCCGTTGGATCGTGCTTTTTTCTGTTTTGCACTCGCTGCCACACCCGGAAGGTCGATGACATGTGGGGTCTCCACCGGGCCGGGCCCACGCGCAGCACGTCGCCCGCGTCGCCCTCCTTTTCCGCCCGGTAGATGATGCTGTCCAATGGAGCCGCGCGGACGAATGACCAACCCCAGGCCAATCCCTGCACGCGCCTCTCTCCCCCAATCCCCTCCCGCGCCTCTCTCGGTCCAGCCCTTCTCTCCTCCTCCAGCTCGCCATCTGGCGCCGCCGCCGCGCGCCTTGCTGTCGGAGGCTGGAGCGCCTGGTGGGGCGGCTCCGTGGAGCCGTGCTTGGTGGGGGGGCACGCCGCCGGCCGTCACCGCGTCTCCCAATCTGCGCCACCTCTCCCTCGTCTTCTCCTCCTCCTCTCCCATTCATAGCGTGGACTCCACCCTTTCCACTCCCGCTCCGCGAGCGCTCCTGCGTGGAGAGCTGACCTAGCGCCTGCTGACAGCGGCCACGACGGGTCAACAACGGCGGCTGCTCGGCAACCACCAGATGCGGCCGCTCGATGCTGTCTGCACGCACCGACGTGGTGGATGCGGCTGCCTAGCGACCATCTGTACAGGTACGAGCTCACTTTATCCCACCGCTGCCTCCTCTATCTCAGATCCGCCCAGCTGGGAGAGATCGATCTAGCTCCTCAATAGCTTGGTGCCCCTGCATATGGTCCCTTGCCGTCTCCATCCTCGAGCTGCACGGATCTTCTAATCCTTGATCCTTTTTGTTGTTTTTAGGTTGTTTTGTAGCGGCAGCTAAATATTGATTTTTTTTGTAGGTGCGTCAATGGAGATAGTTGTTTGCTTGGAAAGTGTGCTCATAAGAAATATCTAAAGGTTTGCTTCTGTAATTTGCTTTCAACCTGCAGGCATATATTTGACATATGGTTTATGACCACTATTTTATCAATCTTTGATTTCTAATCCTTTGCTGCACAAGAGAAGTTGCTCCTTTTTGTTTTGTTTTGTTGTTGTTCTTATGTTGTATTGATTTTTGTGTAGGCTGCCAATGGGGAGAGAGCTGCCTGCTTGGAATTGTTTGGTGGCTGATACGAATGCTAAATAACAGGTGTAGATTTGGGGATTGGTTGATAAAATCGAAGTATTAACTCTTATGTGAAATATTGGTCATCCAAATGCCACAGATCTGGATTTTCCAAATACTGATGATTGATCCGGTAGTAACTTGAATTTTTGACATTTAAAAGAAGCCAATGGAAGCTATATAACTGAAGAAATGTTTCCATTCTACAAATAATCAAATATGCAACTTTAGGTTTGATTTTAGCAATGCTACATTCTCTGCCTGTTATTATGGACAGAAATAAGAAAAGTGTATGCAAAGGGATTTTCTTTTCATTTTCTAGCTTCTTAGCAAATTCCATTGTTTCAGTTGTATATTATCCTATTTTGATGTAATCATGTTATGTGCTTGTAGGGAGGAATATTGCTGTGTCTCTGCTCAAAAGCATAAGAAATGGCATTCCCCTTGAAGCCACTAATTTCATCGACTAAGCGCAGAGTATGTTTGGTATCGTATCTGGCCTTCTCTTCACAAATATATGCTAGGTTCTCTTTTGATGTTTGGTTTTTGGTTTAGTAACAGGCTCATGGGATTACTCAAAAGATTAAGAAGTGGCATTCCGCTGGTGTGGAGGAGGTCAGTGATGGAACTGTTGCTGCACGATTTATTGGTAAGTACCCAATTTCTCTTTCTGGGTTTGGTCTATTTAATTTGTGCTCACCCTTCTGGATTCAGTGTAGTGAGGTGCAAGCAACAATTCAGAAGGAAATTCCCTGCATAAGAGGATGCAGAGCTTGGAGCTTAAGCCACGCCTTGCTTCTACCTGATGATAGTGATGAGCCGAGGTGAGCAGCCGCCAGCCCTTTTCCACCATTTTGTTGACAAAATCTAAGCTCGAGAGATTGGTCCGTTTGCCATGTTTGCGAAACAGCTAACCAGCTCATCGTCTTTCCTGTGCAGTTGCCGAGGATGTGGCGGTGTCGATGGTTCTCCACAAAAGTTTCAGAGCCCGTGACTCTTCGCAACAATATGTATGCTTCTCCATTCTTGAGCCTATCTTAGTTGTTTGATTAATTGGATAGAAATTTATGACCGCAGTTATGATAAGTTGATACAATGTGTCCATCACATGTTTGTTAAAATTCTTCCGTACGATGTGATGCCAGGTCTTATTATTTAGAAAGGTTTTGGTTGTACAAATGTCTACAAAGATATTTTTGGGTTTATCAGCTAACATGATTTATATATGAAAATTCTGGGCATTGATCAAGATTGTACTACTAAAATTGAATATTTGATGATTTTTGGGTCATGCAATGACTTCTGGATACTATCTTTTCTTCTCAAATGTCATCTGCTAACATAATTGATATAGCAAATGTACTGACTAACTTCAAACAGGCCTGAAGTCTTATCCTTTTCGTTGCATTCTATGTACCTAATATTTTTGTGCTCCATCGACTACAGGCAACATGGTTCTTGCTTTATCTCGGTTGACCTTGGCACTGAATTGACATCTGACAAGGTCTGCTCTCTAAATGGCTTCTGGCAATAATAGGTGGTATTATGTGGATAATATTTTTACTCCTCGCTGCCCACGTCTCACTTGTTCAGGTAGTTGTCCTTTCATTGCCTCGCTTCTTCATATTCTAGATCTGAACTCCTATCGTTTCATAAAGCATTAAGAGCTAGAAAAAGATTTTACCGGTAGCTGGATAATTAGCCTACCTGGCTCCTCAGGTCGTGTTCTCTGTTAAAAATATTAATATTCTTACTAAAACGTTTGGAAACTTTTGGGACCAATAATGGTAGCTTGACCTTGCTATTGATTCTTTGTTATGATGATACAGATGGATTATCTCGATTGCTTGCACTATTCCACAAGTTTCCACCACCCTGAACTAAAATCCCTAGAAGCTCCCTTATGCAACAGGGCCTTGTACAGGAGGTTGCAGGTAAGTATAAGAGCATAGAGTTCAGTTAATAACAAAGCTGCGAAATGGAAAATAGATTTCTGTAGTTTGTGGTGAGCTACATAAAGGTAAAACAAATGGCTTGATTCTGTAGAATTGATGCGGATGGTTGAGCAGTAATAGAGGTTTTTTGAGTCCTAGGTGAACTCTCACACTTTTTATTTGTCATTTACATGAAGTGGATTATTGCGTGATTTGATTTTGGATAGCATGGTCTGGTGTTGCTAATCCAAAGAACTCCAAGCCAACTCTCCTAATTCCAATAGGCATTCTTGTAATTTTTGTCATGCTTACCGTTTCTAATATTTTCCATTAGAGACCTTTCATGTAATTTTTTCCCTGTCAATACATTCAGTTATAATCATGTGGGTCTTTATCAAATCAGATAAAGGACAATGGTGATATTACCACAAAAGAATCCTGTTGGGAGATCGAAGGAAAGGCTTTCCGGGCAGGGATGTCTGTTCACTTCGCGGATACCACTGGACATTAAATTTGGAGAACAGATACACACAAACTTGTTTTATTTCTATTATCTAAATGCTCTCAAAATCTATATTCCATAACCAGCAGTTTTAATGAACTCATGCGAGTAAGCTAAGATATGTGCTACTTACAAAAGAAATATGCCTTGACAGGTATATGTTTAGTATGACGTGGACAAGGGTAATGCTGCATTTTCGCTTGACTATGGATTCACCAAATGGAATTCGTCAAGGGACTCATATACCGTGACGCTGGAGATCTCTGAAATCTGATCCATTCTATGGAGACAGGCTTGACAATGCAGAATTAAATGGAATGGGGGTGACTGTCTTGAACATGGTGCCAGTCCCACTTTCTATTTAACACTACTGTTCTCCTTCGTCTTGCTTGTTTACCGGTTAGCTTTTCTATATCAGGTAGTAGCAAGTTTGGCCATGGTGCTAAGCTCCTCTTTTTTCTCCCGTCACGCGTCTTTCTAATTAGATATCAGTTCAGGATTCCAGTCTAGCTTTGCAGGTGAAAATAATTGGTCACTTTGCTTTACTCAGTTTCACTGCAGTCAAAATAATTGTTCACTTTGTTTTGCTGATAATATGGTACACTTGCCATTGCTGGTGTTGCCTGATAATCAGACTTACCATAGTGCTTGTCATTTTCATCTCATATTGTTTTCTTCACATGTTTCTGCAATTCGTATGGAATTTCTCATATAATATGCCATTGAAGCATGTAAATGACGAATGTTTTTTCCCCAATTGGATAGTTCTATGCATGCACCCAGGTTCCAAATAACTGGATGCTATGCTCAGACTGAAGTCACGACTCAAATGTTTGGATTTGAAATGTCTAAATGTCAGGCATGCGAGTGATTTTTTAACCATGTCTATATTGTAACTCTCATATAAATCTCTATTAAATCTAATTGGTAATTATACCTATTTATTGATCAGGTACCCTAACTGAAGCATCAATTTCCCTCTATACTTTATATGGTCTCTATGGGTGCTAAGGATTTTAATATTCGGATAGAATATGCAAAACATGGCATGCCATGTACTTTTTTCTCTGTTGTGGAGTATCTTGACACGAGGGACAGTAAAACCAATTCTGATAAAGAGCAGGGTAAGTAAGTTAGCTTTGGAAGCTGTGGTCCAAATACATGCGGACAGTTAACTATATTTTCTGATTTTCCGATTTCTTGCGGACAGGAGCACAGCGGCGGCGAGGAGGACAGCGGGGGTCACGGGAGGAGCAGGAGCATGGCGGCGGCGGCGAGGAGGACGGCGGGGGTCGCGGGAGGAGCAGGAGCACGGCGGCGGCAGCTGTCGGCGCGGCCAAAGAGGAGCAGGAGCACGGCGGTGGCGGCTATCGGCGCGGCCAAAGAGGAGGCCGGGGAGGCGTCCGCCCTCGGGGAGAGCAAAAAAAAATCCTGCGTCTCTCGTCGACCTCTCGCTTCCGCCAGCCTCGCACCCCCCTCGTGCTGCTTCGACCGGCTTCTAGGGAGGCGCCGCCTGTGGTGCACGGGCCAGGGAGGCCGCCGCTGGTGGTGGACGGCGGCCTAGGCCTCCTACACGATCCACTGCATTCGTTCTCCCTATTCTCTGTTCCAGGTAATTTGTTGTTTTTCGTGTGTCTGGTTAATTTGCATGAACATGCTTGAATTTGCAGACATATTAGAGCCAGCTTGGTGCTATGTACTCAAGATCTGAATTTGGATGTGTATTGGCTATTTTAATTTTTTTATCATATACTTCTGCATATTTGGAGTTCTGAATTGATCAGGCCAATTTCTTATTCAGCTTGTTAAAACTGTTGATGTTGATGACGATTTTCTACTGTTTTTTGTAGTTTTGACATGGATTTGAGCAAGGAGAAGAGTAACATGAAGAGAGATGCAGTCTGCTCGCATCTCCCTCTCCTGCGGTGGTTGAATCAGGCATGTTGATTTTCTAAATTTTTGTTTACATGTGATGGTGCTGAATCTGCAGGTTCCAAGCGTGGATGCTGCTATCTCACTGCGATTTCCTGAATTTTTTTGTTTGCTGCAGCTGGGTTCCGGCGGCCAGGCTCCCGCTCGAGGGCCGCGCACCTCCGTCGACACTGCAGCTCGCGAGCATCGGCACGGTCCTCTGCGGACGCAGACGGCACACATTCTTCTTCCTCCCCATCCGGTGGCTACAAGCTCCAGAGCCGGGGCCAACAACGAGGCAAGCAAGGGCGACGAGGGAGGAGCAGCCTCGCCGGCTCTCCGCTGGTAAGCCCCTCCTCTTCCTCTCAACTCATCTCCTCTCTCTCACGTCTCTCTCTCACTTTCCCTCTCTGTCCACAGATCGAACCACGCGTTCGCTTGGTCGCCGGCGGTGGGGTGTCCGCTCGTGGGTTGATTCTGCATCGAGGATATAGCATGGATTCGATCTAGGTTTTTTTGGGGGTGTGGGTGGACAGCAACAGTTTCATGGTGGTTTCCCCTGCCTGCTTTGCACACACATTTCTTGTCCAGCCTCACGTCAATGATTGCCAAGCCTACAGCGGGCAGAGTGGGGATTTGGAGGGATTTACACTGTGTTTTGGGTCGGTGATTCCTGTGAACTCTGTATTGCAGCTAGCACGATGAACTTTGAGGTCAATAGGGTTGCTCCCATAAGGTGCCGGAGGACCCTGTGCACTAGTATATGGCATCATGTATGAGGTGCCTTGGACTAAAGTATTTCTTCTGACCTTGCCCATTCTTGTGTTAACACATTGCTTCTAGCAGGTTTGTCAAATTCTCCATATATTTTTGATAATGTCTACAATTTTTTTTTTTGCAATAGATCTGCAATTATAGTTGGATGTGTATTGGCCAATTTTTAATTTTCTGGTCATCTACTCCATATATGCATATTTGGAGTTCTGAATTGATCTAGCCAGTCTGTTATTCAGATCGTTACAATTGTTAATGATGATTTGCTGCTGCTTTTTGCAACTTTGACATGGTTTTGAGCAAGGAGAAGAGTCACACGAAGACGATTTAGAGGAGGGACGCGGCCATTACTTGGTAATACTGGTGCGTTGGAGGATGGTGAATTTGCCATCTATAATTTTTATTTAGTTTAGTTTCAAACTGAAAATGGTAGACTAATTGTTGGTTCTTCACAATTTACTCTCATTTCTCATCTTTATAATTTGGTATAATTAAGGGATATCACTGCCCTCTTACATTCTCTTCCAATAATACTCAACCTGAAATTTATGTATTCCTTTCTGCGGCCAGCTTGACCTATGTCTCATTTCAGATATGAGATATGCGTAAATACTCATTATACCTGCTATGCATACAACGTGGTGAGTAGTTGTACAGAGACATTTTTTATCTTAAGCATTCTGAGTAGGTTTCTCACCAGATCAAGCACTCACGGAGAATGGTGGTAGTTGTACAATGACATTTTTTATGATAGGCAGCACATTTCTTTGTAGCACATCATGTTGCCCCTAGGATTAATTAATGTGATGACTGACTGGAAGAATTTAATTTTTATTCATTTGATTCCTCCCTCTCTAATTTAATTTTTATTTTGCACCTAGGGTTTGGTCTCCAGGACCTATTTAGAATCTGAACCATAGTGCGTGGATGCCCTGCCCTTCGCTATGGCGTCGTGGAGGCTGGAGGACATGGTGGTGATGATGGACCTGGTGGTCATGATCATAAGCGAGTAGGAGAAGAGGTATGTCTGTGCGGTCGTCTGGCGTTCCAAACCTCTCTAAATCTGCTGATTCTCCTTGTATAATTTTTGTTGTGGACCAACCACTGGAATTTATTACTGTATGCACTTCTTATCCACTATATGAAGGAATACTTTGCTGAAAAATTTGCATTATTGTCTCCAATTCACGATTCACACCTTTGTTTTGTTTTGCTTGTTTGAACTGCTTGCAATATGTATGGTAGATTTATTTATGTTCAACTCTGTTGTAGATAGCAACGGAAAACAATAAATTGGGGTTTTTCTTTCTTGTTAAGTTAGTATGATTGTCTTCTTCGGCCCTTCTTAAACTTCAGAGTCACACTATTTGTTCCTCCACTTCATGGCATGTCCGCATGGGCATTCTTTCTCTGAATTTTACAGTTCATCCGGGGTGGTCTACTATGAGTTTTACTCACTGCCTGAATTGATTTCTGATACTTCCGTCTTTTTTCTTGTAGGAGGGTGGCTTGGTTCGTGCTCAGTTTGTGTACGCCACTCGCCACTCCAGCAGCGGCACTCCTCCCGTTGTCATCAGCGGCATGTGGCCTTGTGCATATACCGGCGACTCGGTATGACCGCGAGTCTTGTGACTGCGAGAACTGCTTCTGTTTTTATGTTGCTTCCTTCCTCTTCCTTGCTTCTGTTTGATGGGTGTGCTTTCTCTTGCTTGCCCACAGGAAAAGATGTGTACAATGGTGGTTCCATGGTGTTCCGGTTTTGACCTTTTTTCCCAGCTTGCTGACCCTCTGTTCAAGCTGTTGTGCATGCCGCTGCAGCTGACGTTGTAGAGAAGGAACCTGAGATCGTCACCTCTGAGACCAAAAGGTTTTGCTTGCCCAACATCAATTTTTTCAGATGTCAGAAATTCTTCCGATGATGATTGGTAGCCATTATAGATTGTTCTGCTTGCCCAACACCTCTAACACTATTGTTCCATTAATTGACAATTTGATGGCCTGCTTTATAGATTGCTAATTAAAATGTAGTGCATTCTTCTACTGTGACACACACACACATCTTTCTAAAATGTTTAAATAGATATCACAATGCATTTTTGTATTATTTTAACTTAAACAGTATTCCTCCTTTTTTTGTTAGCCCGGATAAATAAAGGGAAGTTTGTACTGTTGTTAAAAAATTCAGAAATGGGACACATAATATATCATTTCTTACAATTCTGATTATCCGTATCTTGGATGCAGTTTAGGTATTTGAAAGCTGAGGTGTGAAGAGATGTACCACCTGCAGTATGCAGAAAAGAGAGAGAGAAGTATATAACCTGAAGTGTGAAGATAGTGTGTTAGTTGTGTTATGGTCACTGCTTTTGAACCTTTAATTCTACAAATGATTGTCTCCTTGCATGATTGTACTTGCGCAGCAGGATATCTATACATTAAACTCCAAGTACTTGCACTATTCTGTCATACAACAACATATGTGGGCAAGCTTATGGCTCAAAATCCGATCTGAATCAGTCACTGCGCCAGGGGCGCAATGGGTCATCTAGTCTTGATAACAAGTAAGTAAGCCTAGCTATATGACTATAAAGAAAGCGCTTTACGGGAGGAAACCCGGTTGTTTTTATTTGTGATTTTCTTTGTGTCCTCTTGCTGTAACAAGAGACTTAGTTTTTAGTTTTTTCTGAATTTTTTAATAAAGTGCCAAGTTTTACCCATTTTGGTTTGAAAAGGTTGTTATAGCGTTCGGAGATTTTATTCCTGCACGAATCTGTGCACTGTATGATTTTTCATTTTTTTTATTCTGTAACTCCGAATGAGCTGATATTTGAACTGTAGTTGCAACTTTTCATCCTCTGTATGCATGAATTTGTTCGGAATTTTTACAAATTTAAGTAGGGTAGAACAATACGTTTTGTTGCTGCTGTTTTTCTGGACAGATTCTGTCCCATTTTGTTTGATGCATTCTTTGAACTTTTAACTTGAATCTTTTTGATCCAATTGAGTTTATAAGTAAGCATACAACATTATACACTTTCTGGACATTCATATGAATTTTTGTTTAAGGATTATATGCAGCAATCAAATTATTTGTCTATCACTATTAATGTCACCCCACATAAAAGAAATGGGAGAAACAGTGTTTTGAAGTTTTTTTCAGAGGGATTAGAGGAGATGCACCAAGAGCTATCCAAGGATGGTGAAACCATAAGCTTGGGGATGTGAAGACAACCCCACTGGACCAACACACTCTCGGTTTGCATACGTCTAACTTTTGTTTTTCGATCAATGCACTTTATCGCATAAACTTGGAGCGTCATTTGTTTGTTTTTATTTCGGTTTGTTTTTTTATTTGTGAGACCACCACCATCATTTATATATGAAAGAGCTACTGGAAATTTGGGTTGAATTAAGTTGAATGCTATTAAAAGATTGGGAAAAGGGGTGTTTAAGTTGATTCAAATAGATACATATAGTTGCATGATTCATATGCTTTGTTAATGAGTATTAATTTGCAAGTGTTTTATCAAGAGCTATCTTTTATTCATGTTTTGATGCTGAATGTTACTTTACTTTGTTTAACATGGATTGGTTAGTTCTATGGACACTTATGCATGCATATAGATGGTCAACTTTCTCCCTCTTGCTAGCCCAAAAATTCCAACAAGCAAAAACTTGTTTCCAACACCTTCAACCAAAGTTTTTCCAGTGAGTCCACCATATCTACCTATTAGCTTTATGCTATTCCGAGTATGTTTATCATGTTATTTGAATTATCTATACCTCTGAATTAAAATGCTTATGTTGTTGATTGTTATGGGAAAAGTTGGTTATAGAGCTCTCACAAACTTGATGCACACTTTACTTTTATTGCATTAAGTAAACATGACCCATTGTGATTAAAATTATGAAGTTGTGGGCTTGACAAATGTCTTGGGTTGGGAGTTAGCTCATATGTGCTATCACATGGCAAGCTTTCAACATGCTCTTCATTTTATTTAGTTGATATCATGTACTTTTGTTTATGGATGCTTATCATGGGTGAAATAAATGTGGAAACATAGTAAGTTTAATGAGTCTGTATAAATGGCTAGAGAGACGCCTGGGCCGCTAATCTAAACCATGCATCATTCATGGTGGAAATTTACTTACATACTATGGTGAGCCTTCAGTGATGCACCTTATAATAAAAAGCTATCCAATAGTAAATAAAAAGGGTGTTGAGATTGTTCATTTTGTTTGTTTGTCTTGTCATTTTGATATGGGCTTGTTCCATATCCTGGGACAAGAGGTACCCCAGTTGACGCTCTTAATGACGCTATTATTACTTACAATGATATTTAACTTGAATTTGCTTTGTTTCCCAAGTTGAGTAACACCATGGTGTAGGTACTTGTATTCAAGGGGCATGAGACATTCAACCTATACTTTGTCAAGCACACTACTCATATTTGCTTTCACTTTAAACTTTAATCATTCAAGATGCTATGATAGGGGTAATGAGAGCTTGACACCAAGGATTACCACATTGCAATCATTAACTTAAGTAGAAGCGTTTGGAAGTTAGATGAAACTTATTCATGCTTTACCTCTACTCATTTATATCTTTCCAAAGTGTCCACCTTTTATATTCAGATTTTCAATAAATACTCTATGACCATTATAGGATGTTCTTACTTTTCATTATGCATACATTTGGTCCATAGTACTTTCTTCTATGTTACACTTTGTGAATTATCATTGAACATCCTTGCATTGAATATTTGATATCACTTCATAATCTATCTTGCATATTGCTACTCCTTTGAAGAATGAATCATTTGAATCTATGTAGCAATAGCAATCATCTTTGATATCCTTTGATAGTGTTAAATTGCAAAGTCCATGTTAGTTTTATCACCTTCATACTCGAGGACGAGTATAGGTTAAGCTTGGGGATGTTGATGCATGTAAAATGCATACATGAACTTTGCATTATATTACTTATATTTCAATCATATTTGCATCATATAAGGGTTATATCAATGTTTTATAATGATTTTGGGAATATTTCATTGTTTTCCTATTTTTATGGAATTAACCCTGCACAGGCAGAAAACCCTATCTTCTATATTTTGATGTTTCAGGGACCCAGACGACGTCCAAATGACCTAATATTTTACGAGCATCAGTTTTTGGAAGGAACAAGACTTGGGAGCGAAGGAAGCGAACAAACGGAGGCCCGTGGGCCAAAAAGGGTGGCCCACGCCTGGCCGCGTGGGACCCACCATCTGGGCCCTCGAGCTCCGTTGTCGTCGATCTTTTTTGCGCCGCCTCCGTCTTGACCTAAAAACGACTATAAAAATAGTCCCGACGCCCTTCGGAAAAGAGCGCCACCGAAACACATAAACCACGAAACAGAGACCTGGAGTTGCAGATTGGAGGGGGAAAACTCCGGCGGGGCGCTGCCGGGGTGGTCTCCATCTTCTCCAACGACTTCTCCACCGTCTCCATGATGAAGAGGGAGTAGTCCACCCCCTGGACTTTGGGTTTGTGGTGGTAACTTGATCTAATCTCTCTATGTATGATCATTGTTGAAGTCCATATGATGTGCCTAGCATAAGTATGGATCTATCTATGTAATTCCTATGGTGGATATTTTGGTATGAGATGATATTTGTTATGCATTTACCGTTGTCTTGGAGCTTTTATGACTTGTCATACTTTGGAGATATTCTATGATGCATGTGATGGTTTGATTTATGCATAATGCCTTGTTTATCCATACATAAGGTGATTGACACCACCAAGTGTAGATAGATGAGAGAGAGATGTGGTCATGCACACGAAATATGAATCATTGCAATAGTGTTTAGAATATTGTCCATTAAGAAGTATGATGTATGTGGGTACAGGATGGCCGCTGTGACATAGGCATAGGTATTGAGTGACACAGTACCGCCCAACATCCTTTATCTGGGGTAAAAAGGGAGAAGTATGATGTGGGTGTGACAGCAACCACGCTAGCCTTACGAGGGTGACCTAGCAACACAAATGATATTTCTTTCAACTATGTGTTTTAGGACATATAACCGTCATAAAAGCTACCATTAAAACATGACAATTGTGTGTACTTTATCTATAACATGATAATCACCGTAGATGAGAGAGAGGATTAAGTGAACCCATGAACCCATGTCCATTGTTCCTATAAGAGAAATTTTGTCTTGTCCTCTTGCATTGAAGAGGATTGGGACACTTTTACATTCTTGTTTTGTTACATTAAACTTCCATCCACTAAATCAACCATCTTGTTTTTTAAACTTGTTTAGTGCATAATCAACTAAAACTTGTGACACTTTAGTTGTAGGGAATAGATAACTTTTCCTTCCTTCTTGCTCCTGCGGATCGATACCCTACTTCCACATTGAGAGGTGCTACAGTGATCCCCTGCTCTTGGGGGTTATCAGTGCGGGTCGAGCAGATTCCTAGCTTTCGCCTTAGCACGGCGCCCGCCACCGCTCTGCGTCTCCAATCGGCGCCGGAGTACGTCGAAGTCCCTATCATTTTCTGTCATCTCCTCCGGCTTCTCCTTGGGCGGGGAGCCTTGCGCTCAACGCCCATCGTCTTCCCGCCGCCTTCTTCTTCGCGGCCTTCCCTTCTCCTTGGGTACCTTGGGCACGGTGGCCTCTGCGGCAGCCCAGCGGCTAGGCCGAGATTCCGATGGTGAGAGAAGGTGGGGACGGAGGAAAGCGCAGGTGAGGAGGGCGGGCTCGCCGGTGAACGGCGGCAAAGGTTACTAGACCGGACGAAGGAAGATGGAAAATGAAGGACGTAGAAGAAGGGTTTTTCGTCTCAGAAATCAGGCAAAGAGTTGCAGCGGCGTTTGTCCAATCAAAGCAAGTTGAAAAGGTGTGGGAGTGAGATAATTTTGGGCCAAAAAATAGGGCAAATCAAGTGCAAACTATCTGACCATACAAGATTCGGGGAGCAGAGTAACTACTTCATATGCTAACTATGCTTTTCCCAACTGGGTAGTATTTAAATGTGAAGTCAACAGATGACTGGTCTTTCAAATTGTTGTGCTTGATGCCGTATCTGTCAAAACATGTGCATTTAGTCGCCAAAACGTTATATATACTCCGCAGAGACACGCTAATCGATTTGCCCTCATATTCAATTGTAAAATCATAGTGTATCGTTGATTCATCTACACACAACACCACATGCTTCGACTGCTATAAGGCAATAGCAAAGGCTATCAAGTCAACTAACCCAGCTTGAGATGGATCGTATTGGAAGAGAGGCGACCTCATCATTTCAGCATCCAGATTTACCCTCATCTGCAAACGATGGGAATTCTGATGAGTTCGGGTTGGAAATGGCAGTGAAGTGGCACCAGAATAGTGCTGCAGACACTGAGCATGTGCCCGAAAATATCTTGCTTAGCAGCAGCAAGTTAGGAGCTCTGAAGAGGCGTCAGTTTTTTGACAATCTGCTAAAGAACGTCCAAGATGACCACCATCGTTTCCTGCACAGACAAAAGGAAAGAATGGAAAGGTAAGTTTTATTTTGCGCATACCCTTCTTTTTTATCTGGTTGAGGTCAATTTATGCAACTGTTGTTTTGCTCAAATCGACAGAGTTGATGTCAAGTTGCCAGCAATAGAGGTGAGGTATAACAATCTCCATGTGGAAGCAGAATGCAGAATTACTAACGGAATTCTTCTGCCGACGCTATGGAATAGTACCAAGGGAGTTTTTTCAGTAAGACAGCTCTCTTTTTTCAAGAAAATGCTTAATTGCAGTAGTTGAAGTAAGACAACTCTGGAATCGATTGATTTCATCTCGGGCCAAATGACATCAGTTGAAGCAATACGCATTTGTTAAATATCATTTACGTGATTATAAGTTGGTGGGTCATTTATTTTACCATTCGTTGCCTTCTTCACTATGGTGTGGTCATTTATTAGGAGTAGGTGATGAACTGATGTAGTTGCAGCCATCAGATAGGGGATACTGAGATAATAGTGTAAACCCCATTCTAGAAAAGAAAATAAATGTTACACTACTTAAAGTTGGCCGTCAGATATACTCGAGTTATGAATACAACAGCAACACCATGTAATCAGTTCCCTGGGATGCTAGCATATATGAATAAACTGTTTAATAATGCAGTTCCTCTCAATTATCACAAACTAACTATATAAAAAACAGGGCCTTGTCAAGTTGCTGGGTTTAAAGGCAGAAATAGCACGAGTCAACATTCTAGAAGATGTGAGTGGAATCATAAAACCCTGCAGGTATGTTAGATGTCTTAAGCATTTTAGTTGATGGAAGAGAGACCATAAACATGAAACAATAAAGATAGGGACATTATTCTACCTTCAAAAATAGAATTTCCTATTACGATGCTGCCAGTCCAAACATGATGTTCTGGTGGTTGATGTGAGCTAATGGAAGTATCAGTTCAATTGCTTATGTTGCTAGTTCTCGCTATCCTATTTTAAGGTTTGTTCTTGATTCCATACGTTTCAATGTCTGTAGATTAACTCTTCTATTGGGACCTCCAGGATGTGGCAAAAGCACTCTGTTGCGAGCTCTTGCTGGAAAACTAGATAAATCTCTAAAGGTACAAACAAAGCCTTCCTTCCATAAAGAAGAAAAATGCATGTATTATTTTTTATTGTCATAAATAAGAGCATTTGGCTAAGTGAGATCTTGATAACTGATATAAGAAGCATCTTCAGGACCACAATAGATACATCTATGCTCAGATTTGTAAATATCTCAGGAAAATAAATGCATTATCAAACAGGTAACAGGAGACATTTCTTACAATGGTTACCAGCTCGATGAATTTGTACCTGAGAAAACAGCTGCTTATGTCAGCCAGTATGATTTGCACATACCTGATATGACAGTGAGGGAAACTTTAGACTTCTCAGCTCGGTGTCAAGGTATTGGTATAAGACAAGGTAAGTCCATTGGACCCTCATAAAGATTCATAATCAGAAAAGAATGTCATTTAAGTAGCTGCAATTTCTGTTATTCCCTGTTTTTTCCCAAAGAAATACTGAAGGAGGTGAGCGTAAGGGAGAGTGTGGCTGGGATCATACCGGATGCTGACATAGATCTATACATGAAGGTACAGATTGCATTCTGCTCTCATGTACTGGTTGGCACTATCCTTGCTCAGTTTATAACAATGACATGATTATCTTAGTTAAAGTTAGTTAAAGACGAGAGAAATGTAATGTGGATCAAATGTTGCAACTATGTTATGGTAAAAGTAAGCCTTTCATGCTACTGCAGGCAATAGCAGTTGAATCTTCAGAAAGAAGCCTGCAAACAGACTACCTATTGAAGGTACATCGTGCCAAAAAATATAATTTGGTGTTTAAGGCAATCAGTTACAATATACTAACAGAGTCATAGTGTTGATTTATTTGGTAGATCATGGGGCTAGAGATATGCGCAGACACTATGGTTGGGGATGCAATGAGAAGAGGAATTTCAGGAGGGCAGAAGAAAGATTAACCACAGGTATATTAAACCAATATGACTGGGAACTACATTCTCCAAACGAGATTACCTCATAAACAATTGTTTCACTTTCATGCACCAGCTGAGTTGATCGTGGGCCCAGCAAAAGCTTACTTTATGGATGAAATATCAAATGGTCTGGATAGTTCTACTACTTTCCAAATTATCAGTTGTTTCCGGCAACTGACCAACATTAGCGAATACACGATGGTTGTTTCACTTCTTCAACCAACACCTGAGGTATTTGATCTTTTTGATGACCTGATATTAATGGCAAAAGGTAGGATTATCTACCATGGCTCTCGAAATGAAGCGCTCAGTTTTTTCGAGGAGTGTGGGTTCAAATGCCCAGAAAGAAAGGGGATAGCTGAATTTCTCCAAGAGGTAATTGTTCTTGATCACAAAAATAGGCGCAGTCAATCAAATGATATTTTACACGCTCACGAAACCAGTTTTCTAATTTTGAAATCATTAGATCTTGTCCCAGAAGGACCAACAACAATACTGGTCTGGTCAAAATGAATCTTACAGATATATTTCACCTGATGAATTTTCAAGCATGTTTAAAGAAAATCACAGAAAACTAGAAGAACCATGTGTTCCCCAGAAAAGCAAGCTCGGCAAGAAAGCTTTAGCACTCAATAAGTACTCATTACAAAAACTGGAAATGTTCAAAGCTTGTGCAGCAAGGGAAGCACTCCTGATGAAAAGGAGTATGTTTATTTATGTCTTCAAAACAGGGCAGGTAATATTTTATCGCAAGGCACTCTTTCTTGTACAAAGTAAATTATAGGTCCAAAGTGAAGTTTATTCCTTTGTGCAGCTTGCCGTTGTTGCACTCATGACAATGTCTATGTTCTTTCGAACTCGCATGACAACAGATTTAACTCATGCCAATTACTATATGGGAGCATTATATTATTCCCTCTTCATGATTATGCTAAATGGCATACCAGAGATGAGCATGCAAATTGCTAGACTACCAAGTTTTAATAAGCAAAAGAGCTACTATTTCTATCCTTCATGGGCATATGCGATACCAGCTTCAATCATAAAGGTCCCCGTTTCAGTATTAAATTCGCTTGTATGGATATGCATCACATATTATGGTATTGGTTATACAGCTACTGTTTCAAGGTACAGAATTCATGTGAAGCTTCTCAATTTTGCATTGCTAAGAACAAATATTGAGAAACTCTAACACCATTTATTTTTTCTCATTACTATGCTAGGTTCTTCTGCCAGTTGCTGATACTTTGTCTTTTCCATCAATCAGTAACTTCGCTGTATCGATTTATTGCTTCATACTTCCAAAGACCTGTTACATCTTTCTTCTATGCTTTTATTATCGTATTTCTAATGCTTTTGTTTGGAGGCTTCATTCTTCCCAAATGTAAGATAACCATTGCTCACTGAGTGCATGTAAACCATGCATATCAATTGAAACAAAGTGTTTGATAATTTTTTTTGTTCCAGCCTCAATGCCAGGATGGTTAAACTGGGGATTTTGGGTTTCTCCATTGGCATATGCACAAATAAGCATAGCTATTGATGAATTCCTATCACCAAGATGGCAAAAGGTGAAAAGGCATTTTTTCGAATAGACAAATGAGTGTGATAAGCTACTATGAAGCATCTAACATCATTGTTACTTGTACCTTCTCAGGAAACTATGCAAAACATCACAATTGGGAACCAAGCCCTGATTAATCATGGGCTATATTACAGTTGGAACTTCTATTGGATATCTGTCGGAGCACTGCTAGGATGTACTATTTTATTTTATATCGCTTTTGGATTGGCACTAACTTACATAACGCGTAAGTTCACTGCTAACAATACAAAGTGCATTTATGTTGGAATAGAGCGCCAGGGTACCTGGACACCATGACTTAAAATATAATGTATTATGGTAATGCACTTATTTTGGAAATTTCAGTTTTGCTGAATATAGCTGCTTGTGGTTATTTTCTGTATGGCCAAAGTGTCAAATATCAACTCCAATTCAAATATTTTGAGTTGTATTGATCTACATACGTAGCAGATATATATGCATATGATATGCCAGTACAACAATCAAACAATCAGCGAAAAGGTGAAATATGATTTTTTTTTTCGAACTAGTCTGGAATAGTTTATAATTTAATTAAACATAATACCCACAAATTTTGATGCAACATATATTAGCGAAACTTAGTCTGGAGCACCAATGCGGCCGGCGATCCAGATTTCAATTGCACAAAATATGGGTGATGTTTCTCGGAAATTTTGATTTCAAATTATATACTTGGATCTAAATATTTGGCATATTCTAAAAACTTTTAAAAGACCCATTGAGTTAAAAGAACCTGAGGAATACTCATTGACATGTCTAGCAGATTTATATGTACTTGCCTATTACCTAAATAAATAAAGGGGACTAAACTTTGAATGTTTGTTCAAACTTGTTTGCCATAGCTTATAATCAAGTTAAACATCATGCCCACAATAATTGAAAATTCATGCAGCATACCTACATGAAAACTTCTGAATTTGGAGCATGGTGCCCATACACCATGGAGCCCCCGTTAATGTCAGTATATATGTAGAATTATTTACTTCTGAATCAGACTATACTTTTGACAATTTCAGCTATAGAAGCATGTCACGGAAGCACGACTAGAAAGACCTTATATCAACGGCAGGAAGAAGATCATATCCAAAGAAAAATTGACAATCATTCAAATACTCCCAAGGAAGGTAAAAACATAAACATCTCAATTTTTGTTAAATTATTAAGAATTGGAGATTTAAAAAAATGAAGTTAATAGACGTTTTAAAGCAAAATGCACGCATCTTCAATGCAATGTTCATCTTGCAGCAAAGACGGCTATACCTATTACGCAACTTGCAGTCACATTCTGTGATCTGAACTATCATGTTGATACCCCACCGGTACTTAAGCAATATTCCCTGTTTATTTGATTTTCATTGTTTTCCTTATTGCTCGCCTGCTTCGTATTTTATGATGGAGGTATGCACAAAATGTACAGGAAATGCTGAAACAAGGCTATCCAGCAAGAAGAATTCAACTACTTGAAAGCTTGACCGGGGCATTACGTCCCGGTATACTTTCTGCATTAATGGGTGTCAGTGGAGCCGGGAAGACAACTCTGCTAGATGTATTAGCAGGAAGGAAAACAGGAGGTCATATTGAAGGGGACATAAGAATTGGTGGATATCCCAAGATGCAAGAAACGTTTGTTAGAATCTTGGGTTACTGCGAGCAAGTCGACTTACATTCGCCACAGCTTACAGTTGAAGAGTCAGTAACTTATTCTGCTTGGCTTCGTCTGCCTTCTCATGTTGATGAGAAAACAAGATCTGTATGTCCCCTAGAAGATCACAAAAACGTATTGATGTCAGTAAGAAAGGCACCAACTAGACTCATAAATAACCATTTTTCTTGTTTGTTCCTATGTAGAAATTTGTTGCTGAAGTCCTTCAAACTGTTGAACTAGATGAAATAAAAGATGTTTTAGTTGGGACACCACAGATAAATGGAATATCCATGGAGCAGCGAAAGAGGCTAACAATTGCAGTCGAGCTTGTTTCCAACCCATCTGTCATATTAATTGATGAACCAACAACAGGATTAGATGCAAGGTCAGCAGCAATTGTTATTCGTGCAGTTAAAAGTATTTCTGAAACAGGAAGGACAGTTGTCTGTACGATCCATCAGCCCAGCACTGAAATTTTTGAGGCATTTGATGAGGTAAATTTAGCTTCTAAATTTATTGTATACTACGAACCTGACGAACACATTTTTTTTTGCCGGACCCATTAAATAAAGTTCATTGCAATTAGGACAAAAAGTAGCTTCCACCTTCACAGATAGTCAGTACTACCCTTTTGCTGTACATGTATTTGGGTATGGATTGTGGTTTTTCGTTCAAGTAAAGTAAAAGTACATAATTAAAAATAATGGAGAGTTGCAACAAAGCCCTTAAACTATTTCAGTTAGCGCAAATGATCCCTTGAAATGAGAAAATACAAAGCTTGCGGTGTTTCTTTGTATTGAAAAGCGGAAATGTGTTACAAGCCTAGCAGCTGGCTACAATGGTTTTGTGAGGAGCTAATGTATACAATTTAATATTTAGACAATATTCCTGGGAGAAATTATGTACTATCTAGGCATCTGATGTTCTTTGGAGAAATTTTCACACCCAAGTACATTGCACTCCGATCTCACTGGCTGAGGGTTTATACACATCCTTGGCGAGACTGTTACATCAATTAAATTGAACTTGGAGGACATAATTGCACAAACTTAAACCGTCTGACTGAGGGCTTTCATACTGCAAACTTATATGAAAGTTTGATTCCTTAAACTACATATGTTATGTAAAGAGACGTCCCTCTATGTAGTTTAGGCCCCAATTTTTTGTTTGAAATAACCAAACGGATTAAAAGAAATCATCTTTTCTTCAGGCTAGTACAAAGTTGTCTTTAAAGCATTAATAAATTTCTTGCAGCTCATATTAATGAAAAGTGGTGGGAAAATAATCTACAATGGACAAATAGGGGAGCGCTCCTGCAAAGTGATTGAATATTTTGAGGCAAGTTTCATGAACCATTTTCCTCATATGTATCATTATTTATTGATAATGCATCTTTACGTGTTCTTTTGAATTTTGTTAATTTAAACTAAACATGAGTTATAGTTCAATGTTTTTTCACCAATTGATGATTTATGGCATTGCAAGAAAAATAACCTGGAAATGGTTTGGAGATATCTTCATTCCTTCCATGGATAAAGAAAGCGATTTTGGAAGTTTTCTTGAACTCCAACCTGTTAGTGGCCACTTTCCGGTGAATGGTGTCTTTCGGATCGGTGCTATTTTGAAGTGAACTGTTACCTCCATTTCAGATATGGGTTCAAGGAGGATCTGTGGTTGAGTGTTATTTATTTATTTTGGGCATATCTGCTTCTATGTTTTAGTGTTTTTACAGAAGAACTGTGTCTTGGTATTCATGTATCACGAGTGTGGCAACTTAGACCTGTGTTCACGGAGGATCTAACAGAGTAAATTTCGGCTTGTTTGTATCGCTAGAAAATTTCTGGAGTCCCAAAAATAAAGAAAAACTGCAACCCGGCCACTTGGATGTTGGACGTAACATCAACATCAATGGAGGTTCAACTTAGTATCGACTTCGCGACTATATACAAAGAATCGTCATTGCGGAGGTACGTATATTTGTTTCAGATTTAGTGAGCAAAAGGGGATACATGGATAGCTGTAACAAAAAAATATTAAATCAAGACAAATATTAACCAAACAAAATATCTCCATTTGAATTGTGAAGGGATTATAATTTCTTTTTCTGCAGAGACATGGAAGAGCTCGTTCAGCAGCTAAGTAAACCATTACCAAATTCAGAAAATCTATGTTTCTCCAATCGTTTCGCACAGAATGGCTGGATCCAACTTAAAGCCTGTTTGTGGAAGCAAAACATAACATACTGGAGAAGTCCTCGATATAACTTGATGCGTATAGTGATAGCAATAATATTTGGCCTGTGCTTCGGAGTATTGTTCTGGAAGCATGCAAAAATATTGTAAGTCCACTATTTTACTATGCACAACATTGCAGATTATTTAACTTGGAATGCTGCACCTCAGACCAGTGTTGTCGAAGTAACTAACATACTCAATAGATTAGCATCTAACCTTTTTTCTTATCCCTTCTAAGGAATAACGAGCAGGATCTACTCAATATATTTGGTGGCATGTATATGGGTGTCGTAAACCTAGGTGCTTTTAATGACCAGTTAATCATACCATTCAGTACAGTGGAGCGCACTGTAATGTATCGTGAGAAATTTGCAGGAATGTACTCCTCTTGGTCATATTCATTGCACAGGTGGGATAAAGATCACACGTTCGTAAGTGAAGTAAAAATATGTAGTAAAAGTGGTACTAACGTTCGATTTTATTCACATTTTACAGGCTGCCATTGAGATTCCCTCTGTATTTATCCAAGTGCTACTGTATACGTTGATCGTGTATCCATCAATTGGTTATTATTGGACAGCGCACAAACTCCTATGGTTCTTTTACACCTCATTTTGTTCGATTCTCTCCTATGTTTACGTTGGCTTGCTTCTTGTTTCACTGACCCCCAATGTTGAAGTTGCGACCATACTGGCATCGTTGTTCAACAACACGCAATCGCTGTTCTCAGGTTTTGTTTTACCTGCACCTGTAAGTCAGAACTTCCTCCCAACATCATGAGATTGTACATTTTTTATTTAAGATGTAATGTAAAGTACCGATATTTTTGCTAGTGAAAATGAGACCGTCCATGACAAAAATATACCGACAGATCAATGTAACGCCCAATTGGAGAGATCTTTATAGTGCTACTTGTGAATTAGAATATGTATTTATGCAATCTTAGCGGTATGTTCCTGAAGATAGGTAATCACTAACACTCATCATTTGGGTTGTACATTTGCAGCGAATCCCGAAGTGGTGGTCTTGGCTAAATTATCTCACCCCTACGTCTTGGGTACTCAATGCTCTCTTGACATCGCAGTACGGTGACATAGAGAGCAAGGTGGAAGCATTCGGAGAAACTACATCGGTTTCGATCTTCTTGAATGACTATTTCGGGTTTCATCAAGACAAGTTGAGCCTAGTGGCTGCTGTTCTCATTGCCTTTCCCGTTGTGCTCGTAGTCCTGTTTTCGTTGTCAATTGAGAAATTCAATTTTCAGAAGAGGTAAGCGTGATGTTCGAGTCGTATCATGTCACGAATGCTGCTACTGACATTTTATTTCTCCAACTTACGGCACGCAACATCAGAGCATATTTGGGCGGCTCAAAATCAGAGCACATGCATTGGGCTAAGTATGCTTGTAATATACCCCCTCCGCTTTAAATTAATAAATCTGCTATACTTAATTTGAAACGGAGGGAGTAAGTTGTAACCTAGCTTTCTGCTTGACTGTTTGGATTTTTTTTTTTTGAAAAGGGAAATCCAACCTCTGCATTGTGGAGATGCATAAGGCTTTTATATAAAATAAAAGTAACAGAGTAGTATCATTCAGTTATTACATCTCAAGAATCGGCCATAGTAGCCTCAAATATCAACCAACAAATTGCTGAAGACTGCTCGGACAACCGCCATAAGGCGAGAACATCCAGCCTCCATGGGAGCCCGCTGCTGCTGCGGTAGAAGAAAGGACCATAGTGAATGCCATTTTCCATCATGTCGTGCTTGCATCATGTGAAGCATCTCTCCCTCCGTCGGAGGGTCCTCTTGCCGACAGCACCTGAGCCACTCATTTCACAGTTTGATTAGGGTGTTCTTGACTTGTTGGGCAGATGACCTGGACTGACGCGTAGATGCTAGTAGGTAGTAGCTCCAACACGCATGCGGTGCTCGTGGCAACAAAGCAATGCATATATTGCACGTTCCTTCGAGCTAATTGATCTGTTTTTTTCCTTGGGGGTTTCAACTCCTCATCGCCATCATGGCATCCTTGATTATAAAGTCCCACCTTGATTATTGTAAAGGTCTGCCATTTGGTAGGAAGATTGTTCGTTTTTTATATCCCTCCGATACAACTAAGAACAGAGCTTGAATACAAATACATTTTGACAGAAAAATCAACAAGTACATCTATGTAGACTACTTGTTCAATAATCAAAAATAATTAGTCGTAATGTAAAATGACGAATTACATACGCATGAATGCTCCAACATTCCTTCACGAGATCAGTGTTTGAACAATATGTAGTTGACTAAATATGAATTGAATGAATCATATGAACAAATGGAGAGAATGATACTGCTAAGATGTCTTCACTTCGCCGTAGCGTACCTAAGAGTACCGATATTTATTGCACCGCAAGTTCAGCTCGGGTTGCCACCATTGGCTGATGCCATGAGCGTATTTGAAGTCTGGTGAAGGGCTCACGTTGACGATCAAGTCTGCAGATGGAAGAAGGTGCAATGGTTCTGATTCCCACCCCAACGCCTTGTAGAACAGATCTCCGATCGAATTTTGGGTCGCGAGCTTCTCGATGAATCCCGCCCCAAGATCCTCCATGTTCTTCCGGTGCTGGAAGTACCCGATGTACTCCGAACAGATATGGTCTCCTGGGTTAACAAACAGATACGGCGTCCATGATGATAAAATGTTGAAAGGCTCTTCAGCAACAGACCTCTGGTTGTTCCCCTCAGCCTTTCCTTTCATTGCAATAGTTAATCCAGCAGTAATAACGCTTCTCGCAATGCGAAAACCATGCTTTACTCTCTCATCACTGATTCTCTCTATCGGAGCAGCAACAAAAGGTGGGTTGAAGAGAAAGCTATCCAAAAGAGCACCCTTCTTAACCATGTTTCTTCCAGTAAGGATGGCCAGACCTGCGCCCAATGAATGACCAGCTAGCCAGATGGAGGATCCAGGGAATACCGAGGCCACGTTTTGAACAGCTTGCATCGCAATCGTGAATCTTGAGGTCTTATGGAGTCCATTTTGAACAAGATGGAGGTCAAGGGAAAGATCTCTAGAAATGGTTTCCTTCTCAGTTATGGTGCCTCTGAAGGCTATGACAAATCTAGGGGCATCCTGGGCAGAAGCTTCTTTACTTGAAGGAGGATTAAATTCAAATATTGCACCGAATATAGACAAGTCGGTATCATCGACAAGCTTGCGGATCATCTCAAAATGGAAGAATTCCCACCAAGGAGGTCCCGCAGTGTCAATAGATTGGCGATTTAGTTGCCGGTCTCTCTCCAAAACATATACAGCCTGAACTAAACATGCAGCCACAGATCTCCTATTATTCTCGCAGTTCCTTTTGAAAGTCCATAAAGAAGAAAAGAGTTACTACCTCATAATAACATGCAGTCAAGTATGAAGTCATATCAAAATGTTTCTACCTAACTAGACATCTTTCCTGAAAGGGCAACTTACCTTATGCCATCCGAACAAAAAAATGCTTTTGCCCTTTTATTTATAGCACAACAATGAAATAAGTTTGGAGATTATTTTTCACTTTTCCAGCACTACATTTGCAATGTGTGCATTCACAATACACAATTATGTTTCTATTTGGTTACAGTTACACTCCTTCCTATCCTGATATCCATTCTTTGCCTCGAGGTACAAGATGTTATTGACTTGTCGGTAGATAATTTCTCTCGCTGGTTTTACAGGTAAGAGGTTTGCTAAACCGCCGACGGCAACCAGAAGTTAACACCTATAGCCCCTTACTTGACAGCTGGTGGTGGTCAGGGTTGGAGCCTTGGAGGTCAAGTTAGGTTGGGCAAATGAAAGAAGCATCCAGCGAGGCAGCGACTATGTTGGGTGACGGTTTTCTGGGCGGAGGCGGAGCAGGTCGGCAGATGTGAACACAGATGAAGAAAACAGTGGGACAAGAAGATTGCTTCAACGAGGGATGAGGTGTATGTGGATGGAGGTGGCTAATTGTTACAAGGTACACATAGCACATCGATTACCGCATCCACACCCACAGGCCATAGAGATTAGAGATATAGTGCAAGTTGCAGCTAAGAAAAATATGAAATTGCAAAAAGAAGTTAGTTAGCTCTAGCACTCTACATTAAGCTTAACTTCATTTTTCACGGTGCATTTGGGATATTGTATTTTTTTTCTTCTCTAGTCCAAGGATACAATATTATTGAATTATCAATTGGTACTTCCTTTTCCTTGTAATGAATGTGTAGAGTCGTGTTTATTTTCACCTTAGATCTCTACGTAACTCTTCTTTGCTCTCACACATATTGGTACTCTTCTTTGCTTCAAATGGGAATTGAACTCTACGTAGTTATGTTTGCAAGGAAGTACCAATTGATCACAAGGAAGTACCAATTGATAAGTCATTACAAGAAAGTTTGAAGTTCAGTAACTTAGTAATTCACACTCCTTTTTTATTTCTATAGGATTTTTTGGAGAGAAAATACTACCAAACGCTTGAACAAAAGTTATGATCTATCAATTACGACTAGTATTTACCCGAGCAGATGCTCAATTTAAGTAATCAGGGCATGCGATATACGAGGTAGCCAGGTCTTTGCAATTACACTTGTATGGGAATTGAACATGAAAAACATATTAGATTTAAATGTAAGTCCTATGCAGGTCCAATCCATCAACTCGCTCATGTAACTGACAATAAGATGAGCTATTACCACATACCAATTAACTGGATTAAGATATGTCGGCCCTGAGATGCCAAAGATATCTCTCTCAACAGCCATTCCACTATAAAAAGCTTCTCTTCAGCTAATTGGCTTCGGTAGTGAAGAAAAACATAACACTGAAATAAGTGAAAAAAGGTCAGCACATGAAGTATAAATGCTCAAAAATATTTACTCTTCAAGCACAACATATACAAATGCGGTATCGTGGGGAGGAGTGGTCAAATATTAAAGGAAGTTGAGTCATTAGTGTACTAAGGTCTGGAACTTTTAGCTTAATTGAATAAAAAGTTAGTGTTTGAGTGTTTTAGCCTTTCAGGGCCAAAGGAAGGGGAAAGACAAGGTTTCTGTTGGCCTGATGTAATCTTGTTATGGTATAAACTGCACACTTAGGTTGTGTGCAGGCTATAGTGTGAACACACACATCGATTGTGTGCTGGTTGTGGTGTGAACAGGGCACATGAGTTGTGTCATGTGCCCTGAGTAGATAGGCATGCTGCAATATGTTTGCAGCTGTCTTGCAGGTTGTGTGAGAGTAATCCTTGCTTAGGAGTTAAGTCAGTAGGTGATAGTATGTTCTATACTTCTTCTTAGGCTGTAAGATAGGGCATCAGTAGAAAGCAGTAGAAGACTCTAGAATGTTGTAGCACCAACCTTGAACCCTCTATATAAGGAGAGGCACCCCATATGGTGAGAAGCAAGTTGCAAGCCAAGATGTAGTAGAAACCATATGTGTTAGGTTGAAGCAAATATGCATATGTGTAAAATTCAGTAGGCATAGGTTGCCAAGTTTTTAGGCATTCGTTGCCTGTGTAGTGTACCATTAGTTGCTGCAAAAGCTAATAGAAAAAAGGAAGGCATCTGTTGCCTGAAACTGGTGTGCTCCTCTGGAGTGCTAGTCCCTGTTTTCTTTCTTCATGTGCTAGAGAAAGAATAGAGAAGAGAGAACAGAGAGGGAACACCTAACAGTTTCTATCAGCGATTAAGGCTGGTCATCAGATGGACATAGCAGCACACAACAATGGCACTTTTAGAGACACCTTTGCAACCCACTAAAATAAAAGGTTTATAAGAAAACAAAATCGATTAATCTGACAATCATGAGAAAATTGATAGAATATAGTAACACGTTGTGTCAGCTCCATGCTTTTGCAGGTCCACGTTCTATACTGACTATGATGCTAGCAGCTTGGCATGGACCTACGACAGTTGTGAGGTAATCAACATTTTGCCACTCCGCTCATTGCCATGTTACACTAACCATTGCTAACTTTGTATTATACTGTTGCCTCTAAATACACACTATCCTCGATAGTTTTCCATTTTGATTATTCATACAGACATACAGTTTAGATATTCCATCTAGATCGGCTCATGTTCTAACATAGAAAAGCCAATCTTGCCGTCAGACTATTTTGGTACTGAAGACAGGGACTATCTGGTTATAAGAAACATGAACTTCATGGAATATCTGGATATTAACACCATACGCTAATACGCAAACACCAGATGAACACGAAATGAGCAATCATCCAAAAAGAGTAACAATAATTAAGCAAAGTAGCAAACAACGGGGGTTCACCAAGCAGAGGGAAGAAGGGCAGTGGCGGCTGAGATGTTCGAGACAAAGGTGCTCACAGACGACTGTAGTCAGGGAAGGGAAGAAGTCAAGCAAGAGGCTGGTGAAGCACAGGTCGCCGGTGATGTTGAAGACAAAAAACAGAAGGAAGCGTGGTCACCGATCTTGCTGCTCAACGGCTGGACATCGCGGCACAGGAGGAAAGGGCTCGACGGAATGGTGGCAGTGCTCCGGCGACGAGGTGGACAGGTGGTGGCGTGTGGCGGTAGATGGGAGAATCGGAAGCGGCGGCATAATGCGTTGGTACAGCGGACGAAGCCAAAAGAATGATCTTGAGCACATGCCGAGCATTTCAGAGAGAAGGGCAACGCCATTTTTCGCCTGAACTGGATCCCCGCGTGAAATCCAATCAAATTGGTGCGAATGGGATGCAAATTAGAGGCTCGCGGATGGATCTTGTGTCTCTGCGTGGGGTGTGCGGGGGATCAAATAAATCTGGGACGAAGGAGGACGCTCGGTTACCTCAACGAACACGGCTGAGGACGGACGGCGACCGGAGTGGGAGGAGACGACAGCCGAAGCCGAGCGCGGAGGCGCCGACAGATCTCACGCCAACAGTTACTTTCTCTTTCTTTTTCTTACGTTTCCATTTTAAACGTGGATTTTGGCACTGGTTCTGGCCTTCTGGGGAGCTCTATGACGGCCGTTTAAAAAAAAGTTTAAAATGTTGTTTTCAAGGTTCAAGAAGATCAGGACACAGATTCTAGGTGTAGATAAAATTGAGCTCTGCCATCTTGTAAAATCTCATTTCAAAATTCATTATACTGTAGGCTAGAGAAAAAATGACGAATCTGACAAAATTTTAAAAGTTTTGAAAACGTCTACTGTTCACCACATCCAGATTCATCCATCTGTCTTTTTTGTTGAGCCTAAAATACAAAAAAATATATATTGGGATTGGTTTTTGCACACTAGTAGATTTCATCATTATTTACATGCATGATTTTTTTACTTAAAAAAATTAAGATATCATTCTTAAATTTTTCAAAAACATCCCTCATGAAGTTCGGAAGCCATTTGTCCACTCTCACTATAACCATAGCTTTAGGCAAGCATGAATCACATGAGTTTAAGTTATATTATTTTGCATCCTATGTAAAAAAAACCTTACATGGTAGTACTTTTCTTTTCTTCATAATTCCATATATACCATCCAAACATCCACTTCAAGCACTGATGATGGCAAATTGTATCATCTTACGAGTGAAACCACAATGGAGGAGGATGGCTATCGACTCACGTAGGTTAGGCGTGGCTTGGGCACTGCCGTTGTCGATGCATCCGTAACCACCACCACCTCTTCTAATCACCAAAGTCAGATCAGACACATTGGCTGACTTGTGTATGACCTAGGCTACGAAAGGGGTTGTCAGCGTGACTAGGGTTTTCTTCCTCAGCCGCTGGGACCGTCTCCAGCGTGGAGTTCCATTCGTCCACATTTCCATCTTTATCTCACGGTAACAGATCAGTGAATCAGGTCCCTACTCAAGTTCGGTTTGATTTACCCTTGTTTTTGCTAGGGGTTCGCTCTCGTTTTAATCTATTTGGAGATGGTGAATTATTTTTTTGGGTTCGACGGATCAAGTAAGTTGATCAGAGAGTAAGAAGGCTGAAGCCCTAGATGATATGCTGAAGCGCCTCGGTATAGAGGAGGATGAGATTGATGATCTAGTTTCGAGGAAGAAGCGATGACACCAAAACATCGCATTAAGTGGATGGCCCTAGATAGGTTTCACACCTTGAACTACTTCAGACCGCAGATGTTTGGCAGCACATAAGGATCACATGAATCCCAACGAAGGAGTTGAAGTTCCAGCATCTTGAGGAAAATTTGTTTATTATCCGATGTTTTTGCTTGAGATATTTTCTCTCAAAGTCGAACAAGGAGGTCCTTGGTTGTTTGGGAAGAACGCAATGTGTATTGAACTGTACGATGCCTTGGCATCCCCAGACTCCTTTGATATGAACTTCTTTGCGACGTGGATCTAAATCTACAAGTTGTCGGCTAGGTAAAGAAACAAGGCGCTGATCAAGAACCGACTGGAGAAAAAAGTAGGGAAGGTGATCAAGGTTGAAATCGAAGTACAAGGCTTGGAAAAAATTGTGTCCTAGTGAGGTTTTATGCCATGAAGGTCCTAGCTCGTTTTGTTACTATTTTGAGAGCAGGTCAAAGAGAGTTTTACTCAGAAAAGTATGAGAAATTTCCGAAAACAAATTGGGGCATGCGGATTCCTGGGTCATACATACTTAGAGTGCACATCTGGGGAACATGGAGAGGATAAACTAAATTGGGGGGGAGGGAGATCTCAGAATTGAGAGACTCGAAAGGGTCGAAGTAGGATTTTTTTCAGATGGAAGGGGAAGTAGGAATTGAGCATTTACATGTCATGCATATGAAAAGTGAGGGGGGATTTAAGTTTAAGAGGCCAAGTGATCGACGCTTATCTCAACTCGATGAGTTATAAGGTTAGACCATCCCGTTGAGTCCGATAAATTTCGGCATGACCTTTGCTAGCGTTGGCACATTTTGAGCACAATTTCATATAAGGGAAATTTAGAATACAAATGAACATAAAACACAATCATACACATGATCAGCATACATATGATCAAGTAACTTTAGGACCCAATCTCAAATGAATGTCTAAGATATATTAAAATACATCAAATACAAGTATGACGCAAGCTCAAACGTTACAAGATGAAATTGAAATAATACTAAATATTACTTTATAGGATAAGTACATATCTCAAATAAAAGAAACAATATTACAAAAGGAATACAAATAATCCTCAAATTGAAACTTGATCTTCTCATCTTATCTTGATCCTCTGATATCTGTTTGATCTTCGTTCCTTCAAAATAATCAAAGACAAGCGAAAAAAAAATTGATGCAACTAATGTGGAGTTTGGAGATGTGTTTCTCTAAATATGCATAGAGATGCTATGCACACTCATGAACATGAATTGAAGTCACATATTAATATATGTTCTTATTAGGGACATTAGCCTCAAACTCCGCATCATTGGCTAGCTATGGATGGAAGAAAGTATCTATTTTTATCAGCTTATCTAGCGAAACTTGAAGAAAACAAATTAAATGGTATTAAAAGGTACTAAGCAACCTAATCGAACTACCCTTCAACTATGACAAGCCTAGGAGGTTAGAAGGGGTCACTAGGCACCTTCACACACATTCGTCTGAGCTCCATGATGCGATCTCGTGATCGCCTTTATGCACATAGATTTTTGGATCCTACCGGTTTGGGTCGCCACACAAACTTGTGCAAGTTTCTGAGGGTATCTTTTCCCCTTGTTTTCCAAGTACTTGTTGATACCTATAACTTAAGAATATAGAAAATATGTTTTATATGAGACTATTTTTAAAACCTTTTAAGGCTCACCAAGGTATGGATCCATCCACTTAGATTCACTTATCATCACCTAAACATTATGAGCTAAAACCCGCAACACTTGCATTGTGGGTTAGTTTCATAATTTCCTTCTCATGAATCATTCAGAACCCTTTAAGGATCATACATGGTGTTGAGCTTTGTTGGTCTCTGCTATTGTCCTATTATAGTGGAACCGCAGCCGTGTGAAAAATATGTACTCCCTCCGTTCCTTGATATAAGGTGTATAGTTTTTTGACAAAAAATTCATAATATAAGGTGTATTTGTTATAAATGGACAATTTGACCCATCAAAAAGTGAGATCTAGTCTCAAAAGACGGATTTAACGGATTGTATTCATTTTGTGCATATAAAAAACTCATCTCTCGCGATTTTTTCGAGAGAAAAAAATTCGCCCTCTCTATGCAAAATACCCTTGTCTTAATATTCGTGCAGAAAACTATACACCCTACATTCAGGAAGCGGAGGGAGTACCATTTATGACACCAATTCCATTGCACCTTGGGATTCTCCAATTTCATACAAATGTAACCTTGACTCCATTTAAATTTATGTGCGGAAAAAACATAGATCTTGCACTTCATGGTCTCCATGGCGGCCTGCAGCAGGGTCTAACTTCATAGGTGACTAGCAAATACTCCCTCCGTTTCACAATATAAGATGTTGTAGGTGTTTCACATGTTGTTTAGATTCACAGTAAAATGAGTGGACATATAAATAAAGTGTGTCTAGATACATGTGTATACATGTAGATGTGAAAAAAAGGACTAAAACATCTTATATTATATTGTGAAACAGAGTGGGTAGTCGCAAGACCATAACAACCCAACAGTGATCTTCAAGATTCGTGCTGACATGTGTCATGTCCTAAGCAGCAGGGTTTTACTTGATAAGAAAAAGACTCCGGGTCTCGTAGGATTTTTCTTCCCGCCGTCATCAGGCAAGAAGCAGTCGGAGACGGAAGCGCATATAAAGCTTGATCGTAAGAAGTCGGACTATATGCGTAGGGTTGGGTTGGTTAGTATCCGATAGTCGATCAGCCCGTGCGATTGATCAAATAACCTGTATTCCTTATTGGAAGCGCAGTCGGACTGACGTCATAGCTGCTTGGATCGTAAGCGTACAGTATACTATATATACAGGCATACAGCTCCCTTCGATCACCTAACTTGCACCACGAAGCGCAAGCTCGACCACCGATTTCTAGGGCACGTCGTCGATCGACCTAGGCGTAGGAAACCATGGCTGCCGTTCCAGGTCTCACGGAGGGCTTCAAGTTTAAACCATACGACGAGGAAGTGATTGAGTTCTTCCTCCTCCGACGCTTGTTCGGCCAGCCCCTCCCGTTAGACGGCGTCGTCATCGAGGACGATCCTCGGAGCACGCCGCCATGGGAGCTCTTCTCCCGAAACGGCCTGGACGAGGCGAACGAAGCCTACTTCATGGCGCCGGGCGACACCAACAAGAACCATAAGGTCCGCGCCTGCGCCGATGTCGGAACGTGGGTCGGGCAGAAGACTGAAAACACGGGGGAGCTGCGCATCGGCGAGCAGACCTTTGAATGGAAAAAGTTCAGGCTGAACTTCCACCCCGGCAAGGGCAGGAGCGGCAGCATGGGTTGGGTCATGCTCGAGTACTCTATCGTCGCCCCCGAGAACTGGGATTCTTTCAAGGTCTGTCACATCTCCTTCAGCGGCAATGGCCAGAAGCGGCAACGAACCCTCGACGGCTATGGCGACTGCGACAGCGGCGCCACTCATCATCAACACGCGACGGCGGCGGCGCCCTCTTCCACGACTCCGAGTTACCAAGACCCTAACGCTACGCATCAAGAAAAGCTCTCTTCCACGACTCCGAGTTACCAAGACCCCGCTACGCATCAAGAACATTTCTTGATGCAACCCCAAGTGTACAGCGATGCGGCACCAGTGGATGAAGATTATCAGACCTATCAAGAGCCCTTGTCGACGATGACACACCAGTTTGCTGATCAGGAGATGCTACCAATGGTTGATCCTGGCAGCTTCGGCTTCCCGGGATTCTCTTTCGGCACTTCCACTGTACCCGTGGAGATGATTCCGCGGCAGATGGATCAAGAAACCTATTACGAACCACTGACGACGATGACGCGTCAGTTTGTTGATCAAGAATCGCTGCCAATGGCTGATGTTGGCAGCTTCGGCTTCCCTGGGTTCTCTTACAGCAGTTCCACTACAGCGGCCATGGAGTACGGCGTGATGACGCCGCAGATGAACCAAGAGACCTATGCGCCGGACCAATCTGCTGAGTACGGCACCGAGCCGCCGCCGATGAACCAAGAATTCGGCATGCCGCCGGAGCAGTCCTTCAACTTTGACTTCGACGACGGCCCGGAGCTAGGACAGCTCCTCGAGTCGATGGGTGATTTCGCAACTGCGGCGCAGGAGGATGCGGGCTTTGGTGATCACTGGGCGACTGCAGGTCAAGATTATCGTCTTGATCAACATGTCTTGCCGGAGCAGAGCTTCAGTACTCAGCACCATGCATTGTAGAGAAGACTTGGAGATTAATTCGTTATGTAATTCTGAATGTGAGCATCCATATGCCTCTAGCTAGCTAGGAGTAGTGAAACATTCCGCTTCCCTGTAACTATTTGCCTCGTGTAGCTATCTTGTTTCGTTATGATCAATAGAAAAATGGCCACTCCTTTGTCAGGTCGTCATATTTCGAAAGACTAGTTGAATCTGTTATGATCATCCATATGCCTCTAGCTAGTAGTGGAACATTCCGCTTCGCTGCAATTATTTGCCTGATGGCTGATGTAGCTATGTTGTTTTGTACTTTTGTTACGATGAACGGGAAAAAAGGGCAATTCCTTTGTCAAATCATGATATTTCGAAAGGCTAGTTGAATCTGTAACCCCAATTTTGATTATTTTTTTATTCATTACACTAAGAGTAACAAAGAAACTAAGGGTGTTATAAGATTCAGAATAAGAAAGAAACTACGGGTACATCTCAAACTACAAAAGAAGAACTGATACAGGTATCAGTGACAGCTGTACACCCCATTTACTCCATTAGTCCAATTAAGTCTGTCATAAGGCCGTAAAACTGCAAAAATGCAGCTGGGTTTGCTGCACACACACAAAAACATATACAACTTATTTGCGGCAAAAAAGACTATCACGGCCTCATTGCAAATTTTAGTATAATCCTATATCTGAAAATTGCCGACCACCAAATATGGCTTTGGTTACCGTCCGGTTGAAACTCTCATGTATAACAATCGTTATCAGAACCAGTCGAAGCAACGGGCAGGTTCTATCTGAAGCCGATGCTTCCTGAATGCTCCAATAGCGTAGAATCCTTGAAGGAATAACTTTGCCTAGTTCCTCTTCTTCATCGAAATTTTTGGGTTCTTGGACATGCGGATGCTCTGAGGTGTAACCTCAACTAGCTCATCTTCTTGAATATACTCTATGCAGTCATCCAGACTGTAGGTTAAAGGTTCATCAAGGACCACTGAAAAAAGCAAGAGAAGGAAATGGTTTTAGTTACCAACAGTTGGCTTAAAAAAACATCGATGTAATTGGGTACTGGACCACTGATTACTTTCTAAGCATAGAAGTTCTTTTTCACAAAAGAACAATCAAGTTTTATGTATGCATGAGGACATGTCAACATTATAAATAAGATCTTTCTACTCTCTTTTTTGATAAACTAGTTGTCTCCTCTTCCAAGGACTTGCTGCTAATGTAGTACAGTAGTAGTTTACTTCATGGGAGTTTTCAGAAAAACAACTAGTAGTGGCTAAATTATGTCATATAGAAGACGGGAGTTCCTTTCTACAAAAGAATATCATCGACGTGTACAATGCTTATGAGGTTTCACCTGTAGTTTCCTTGTTGGACCGAACATTTGTTGCAGCCTTTTTCTTGCACACATTAAGTGCTAAATCGCCTGGTCGCTGATGAATACCAACTATTTGTCCTTTGTAAATATCCTGCCCTGGTTTGACAAAAAGTATACCTCTTTCTTGTGCGTTAACACACGCGTAAGAAGTAGTACTTCCACCTTCAAATGCCACCTGGATCAGTCCGTCAATGTTAAATGCTGAATAAAACTAAAGATAAAGGCACACTGCTTTAATCTTATTTGTACCAATGAGCCTTGATCACGCGAACTAATATCTCCAGCCCACGGGCCATAGCTGTCAAAGATTGTGTTAAGTATAGCTCTGCCCCTAGAAGCTGTTAAAATTGCATTCCGGAGCCCAATGAGGCCTCTGGTTGGAACTTTGTATTTCAGCAATGATGCTCCCTCCGGCCTGCCATTTGAAATGACTCGTTATGGTAACAATTCGATATCAGCTGTTTGCAAGAGACAGTTGCAATAGAGTTAAATCGGAACAGAAGTGACTGTTGTAATAACCCTTGCTTTCTTTCATTTGTGTATCAGATTTGTTTAGAGAGAAAACGCAAAAAAGTTATCCAGAGCATGAACTGGTGGATAAACTAGAGTGCGGTACGAACCCACTAGCTTCCATGTCAAGCATTTGCCCACGCCTTTTCCCCAATAGCTCGACAACTGATCCCATGTATTCCTCTGGAACCTCTATAGCAGCTATCTGCACCGCAGTAGTAATAATAATAAGTTAGTTACATGGAAACTGAGAGCAGAAGAGTTCCAGGTGTACCCAGAGCAATGTCACATACAAAAATTAGAATCAGCAAAATATACAAAACATCAGTTATGCCATTTAGGGATGGAGATACCTCATACGGCTCCAGTAGCTTTCCATTTACTGTCTTGTTGATGACCTTTGGAGGTCCAATCATAAACTCATATCCTTCCCTCCGCCTGCAAGCAATTATTTTGTTTTTAGGACAATGCCAGAGGTCCTACCGAGTGACTGACAGTGTCAAAAGATTACAGGTTCTTACATGTTCTCTATCAATATGGTGAGGTGCAGTGTGCCTCTGCCACTAACAAGAAATGTATCAGCAGTTTCCCCATCTTCTACTTTCATAGCCAAGTTCCGTTCAAGCTCACGATATAACCTATCACGGAGATTTCGGCTAGTGACGAATTTCCCCTGAAATAAAGCCAAAGGGAAACACATAAATTTCAGTATCAAGAGACGAAACTCAACTGATGTAGGATAATTTAGATGGCATGGTATCTATTCCAGCAGAAAACGCCATCCTAGGTAGTATTGGCTAACATAAGTTTGATTGAGATTATTCAGCTTGACGAAAGAGCTTTAATAATCTAAAATATCGTTCTACACCACTTCAGAGCATAGAATAAAGCATGGCGTCTGTGCAGTACGATGACTTAAACTCGCTAACATTTCGGTTTCCGGAAAGTGTAGTAGTAGTACTTCCAATTCTCAAATCAAAACAACATTTACCCTAACTATTTAGCCTGCCTACACAGCCATACAATGTGCAGCATACACATTATTCTGAATGGACTGAAAGCCTGGCTATCTTTGCCATTTTTAACTCTGTTTTTATTCCAGCACAACGTCCTAGAAAGTAGAGATACAATGTTTCAAGTTAAAATTCTTTAAAGATACCTCTTTTCCAACAAAAGGTGATGTATTGATGGAGAAAGACATTCTAACTGTTGGTTCCTCAATTTTGATAGTGGGCAATGCTACTCCATCAATTTTACAAGCTATAGTTTCCCCAATCTGCAGAGTTTAGACAACATTTTTTTGTCAAGTCATGTTGTAAGGGTAAATGTATACTAATAAAGATGTGAATAAAACATGAAGAGGCACCAACCATGATATCATTGATTCCACATACAGCACAAATGTCACCAGCACTAACAGATTCAACAGGAACACGTCCGAAGTTCTCGTAAACAAAAAGCTCGCCAATTTTGCCAATCCTGCAAGCATCATCTGGTGTACACACCTGCAAAATATCTTGATCAATGGAAGCTATACTACAGTTACATGTGAAGATACATACATTTTCTTTCAAACAAAACCTAGGAAATACATGGCAGCTATGGGCAACATGCAGCACATAAGATAACACTGCTAGGTATTGCATTGAAGATAAACCATACAATAGTGATTTATGATTATTAATATTGTAAGTACATTCCTGACACTACACTGGGAGGCCAATGAGAAAATGGGGTGCATTGCTGACCTTCAAAAGACTATGAGGTTGGCTTGAGTTGGAAAATAGCATGATGAAGGAGATTAATTTCCGGACACTATTTCAAAGGGCTGGTACTCTAGAATATGGCATCACCATCCTTTTTTCAGTTGAGTTGAATGCAAACTAATCCTATAAAAAAAGCTCCACCCGGCATTTTTTTTTTACTCCGTTGGTCACCGTTGTGTAAGTCATGCCTATGCATTTCTGTTGGTGCTTGATTTATACATCTCTTTGACCCAATAGTAATACATTTTACCAGGACACGGCGATTCGGGTCATGGGTGCAGATGCACCCATTATGTAAAGCATTTTTTTATTTTTTTTCAAAATGTCAAAAAAATTCAGAAAAAAATTCGGATATACACCAGAACATTTTGTGTTAGCACAAAAAGTTTCGTGGAGAAAAAACTTTTTTGCGACCTGTGCAAAAAAAAAGATGTCTCGTACAATATCATTTTGCAGCGTTCGGATTTGTATTTTTTGCATAGGTCACAAAAAGTATCTTTTCACCGTGAAACTTTTTGTGCTAACATCCAATGTCTTAAAGTACATCTGAAATTTTTATTTTCAATTTTTTTGACATTTTTAAAATTGTTTTTTGAGCAATGGGTGCAGCTGCACCCATGAGCCGAAATAGATTTCCGATTTTACCAGGAGATGTGTCATCAGTTCTGCCAGTTGGCAACTAACTAGAGCAACAATTAGAGAAACAGAATTCACGGGTTATGTGACAAAAGTGATATCTCTGGAAAAAATTATGAATATGAATCCAATGATGTCCAATTGTTGATCAAATTTGACTTTGGAAATGTGTGACTACCTTACACGTAAACATGGACAGAGTATTATTTTCATGAACTTCTTCAAGCCTCGGGATGGAAAGATAAAGGAACAAAACAAGGTTTTCCAGAAGAAATTCATGATCAATCGAGCAAGGAAAGTCCCACATAGAAGGGAGACTGCAGAGAGGAAGCAGTAGCCAAAAGAGGGAGATAGAGCTGGATGTCTCTCTCCTAGAGTCGCATCTGCACAAGTGCTGAGCCACCGCGGGATTTGTCTACTCTTTGCCTTCCAATAGTTGCCCACAGGGCACCCAGATCTTCCAAGAAATGTGGCATGTAACATAGGATGTACCACAGCGACAACAATCTCCGTCTCCTCCCACTCCTCCTATGTCCTCATGCTACTACTGGACGTTACTAATTAAGCTTCTTTTAGTCTCTATTTTTGTCTGTGCCAGCAATTGCTGCTCTAAGTCATGCCATGCCACCTGATGGAATCATCATGGCTATGCAGTGCCTACCTCCCCACCTTGGGATGCATCATCAAGAAAGAGGCCCGGGCCAAAAAGCAAAAACAGACACGCCAAATGAAACTTTGTCATTTCAAAAACTTTTTCTTTATTACTGGCCTAATATATAAATTCTGGTATTTGCAATGTTATGCTGAACTCAACCATATCAGCAATGGTGATTTGCATCTCCACAACATGCGATGGCACGTAGAAATTTATCCTTTTATTTTCTGATGAGCCAGGATTAGTTTAACTATCCCTTAAGTTATGCCATGTTGCCATGTGAACCTATTTCTTATTGGTGATGTTGGTTGTTGTTTAGATTTTCATGCAGAAACAAGAACGAGTTTATCAAAATCTAACCTTTACTTCCATTCCTCGCTTCAGTTCTCCTGCATGCAGTCGTCCAATTGCTATTCTTCCTTTATGTTCATCATATTCAGTACTAGTTACCTGCATTTCATTCAGCCTTTTGAATGAGCAATTCAGCATCGAACTGGAAGCAACAAAAGATAAGTACTGATGTTGCTCATGAACGCAAAGTATGCTAAAAGTTCACGAAAGCTGTTTCGGCAGAATATTTCATACGAAGATAGCTCGAGCAATTCAATGAAGGAAGCAATGCGAGAGTAAAAGCGACACTAGCCGTCCAGGAATACGAAGGTTTTCAGTCTTCATTGTTAATATACAGTTAAGCTATCTCACAAACATACATAACTGAACTCCGCATACTAGATTATCTTTATTCCTTCCCATTGGATGGATTTAAGCATCTTAAAATTATGCTTAATCATTGATAAAATATAATTAAAATAATAAATGAAACTGAATGCATTTTATAGTATTACAGCTTAGGAGGTAATGTGTGAATGTGTTCCAGCTCATCATAGCAATCAAGAAGGGCAGATGATCCATGACAAATTGAAATATAGACAACAAAGTTTATGACTCACGAGCATTTGGAGGGCACCATCTTTCTCAATGCGTGGTTCTGGTATGCATCTAAGAATAGCCTCAAAAAGGGTCCAAGGTCATCAGCCAAATTATCTGCAGACATCCCAGCCTTTCCTTTGAGGCCAATTGCATAGACTGTTTGGAAATCACACTATCATTGCAGAAAATAACATTAGGACTAGGACATGACTGCTGTTGATACTCCAAAAGAATAAATTAAATGAATAATAATCCAGGCATGGCTCTTTCACCTGTTCATCTGTAGCATTTAATTCGATAAATAGCTCAAATGTTGAATTCACCACAAACTCTGGACGAGCAATAGGTCTGTCAACCTTGTTTACAACTACCACAACAGCATGTCCAAACTCTAGAGCTTTCTTCAGAACAAATCTTGTTTGTGGCATAGGTCCCTCCACAGAATCAACCTAGAAAGGAGATGCTTAATAAATCAGACGATCTTACACCTGGTGACACTATTCTGAAATTCTGTTTGGTAGGAACTTGGTGACGTGCAGTGGAAGATCGAACAACTAACTACAGTGAAGGTCACAGGAATTCAAATGTGTCCCCAAAAGATCTTAAGCATTAAATAAGAAATATGTCATTTAGAATAGTGGGTAGTACCACAAGAAGAATTCCTTCCACCATGTTGAGAACACGTTCCACCTCCCCACCAAAATCTGAATGCCCGGGAGTATCAATAATATTGATTTTAGTGCCCTTATATGTTATCGACGTGTTTTTGCTCAGTATAGTAATTCCTCTTTCCCTCTCCAGATCATTTGAATCCATTATTCTTTCCTGCACAACTTGATTTTCTCGGAAAACCTGCATAAGGCATACAGTCAGACTAACACAACCACTGAAACATTTCACAGTAAATTTACTCTTGATTTGTGCAACAACATGGTGATTCAACAGAAACAGGTTCGACAAAACAAAAATATCTATATGAGCTTAGCTATTATTACTAGGGCCTGCAAATCTTGTGCCAAAATAAAGTAGTTCTGTTTTACGCAGGAAAGAAGATAAATTAAAGAAACACGCAGTAAAAAGAAGTTATTGGTGTATTCTTTGGACAAACCCCACACAGCATAAAGTGAATAAGCATACAAACAGTTTTAGGTGAGTGACTGAGAAGTATAGGGTTGTTTTCACACCACCTATGAGAACACAACTTAAAGTGGCATTTCCCATATGTTCAAAGAGAAGAAAAAATCACTTCACCTTGTTAATTCGTTTTTATGTCTTGTGTCTTTCAATTTGGAGGAATCACTCTGTTGCAAAATGTAGGGTGTATTTTTATTTGTTATTAAGTCATAGCTTGGACGAATAAACTCCATAAATCTGTGGTTTATGTGGCACGATCACACAAAACCAGTCACTTGTAAGTATTTTGAATAAGAATCTAATGATACTGCATATTATTGGAGTAATTGTTGGTAAAATTCATGGCTTAACCTATCCGAATGTGCCCTACATTTTGCAGCACAAGGAGTACCAACCTTTTGGCTCTAGATATGACTATGGCAGGTTATGTTTCAACTAAAATCAATGTCAGTTTTCAATAAGTATTTTTTCCCTACTTATATGATTAGTGTTATGTAAGTCCCTAGATGATGAGGTAACCTACCATGTTTGTATTAGAAGATCGCTCAAAGCAGTTCTATGAACCTACCAAACCAAACAGGGCAGTTCTATGAACCTACCAAACCGAACAGGAGCAAAATAGCAGTTTATAGAGCCCACCCAAACAAAGTAAAAGCTACCCACCAAGACCAGAGTATAAAATTAAGTTTAACTAACAAACTGAATAATAACAAACAACAAGGAATCAAATGGAACAATAGTATGGCAATATGTGGGAACAGTAATGTTTTATTTGCAAATTGTGTGCCTGTGTTCCAAGTTAAGCATCCATGATTGAGAAATCCGATTTGCAGCCAGTTAATTGAAATAAATTAATCTCACAGAGCAAAAGATAGTACTTCTTCGATGTACCTTGGATTGCTTTAACATGGAATCCACCAAAGTTGTCTTTCCGTGATCGACATGAGCAACAATTGCTATATTTCTCACGTCTCTTCTAGTTGCTTGAGTGCCCTTGCCCACTGAATAATCCAGTGAATTATATAAATTAGCAACATACAAAAAAAAAGTCAACCTACCTAGATTTATTTTATGAAAAAAAATTTGACGTCATACACAACGGGTTTTGATCACACCAGGTAAAACATTTTCCTTTTGAAACTTCCGTATCAAATGAAGCTAGTACAAGATGAAGATGAATTTCGACACAGAAAGGCCCAAGTGTACGTGTATTTCACATGATAAATGACTATCTCAACAAAAATCAATCTAATAAGCAAGGCTGGCCAAGAATCACCACATCTGGAAAACTGCTAGGACCTTGCACCATGTAAAGCCGTGATCGCTACACAGCAGCCATGGCCAGAAAACACTGGAGCTAGGAGGACAAAGTTAACTGCCGCCTACAACATTACAGGCTCAGTTTCAGCTCACTGGTCCGTCGACAGTGCGACCAAACTTGTCGGCACAAGATAACCCGACATGCCTTTAGTACAAGGTACTCGGCAGCCTCGCGCACTGAACTACCTCAAGTTTGTTCCCCTAAAGGCCTATAAACACACCGAGTATCATTCCTAACTGGATTTGATTCCAGTGCTTACCTGAGGCAGAGGGTGCGTCGGCGCGCTCCTTGACCTCCTGGTCGAGGGAGGCCGCGGCCCTGACTGAGCGGGCCCTCCGGCAGCGAGCCTGGGGAGGGCGCAGGAGGAAGCACCGGGCGGCGGAGAGGCTGGCCGCCGGCGGCGGCGTCGCGAGGCGGCGGGCGGAGGGGCGGTGATGGTCTGCATGGGTGGAGTGGGGAATGGGTGCTGCCACGGCGGGTGGCTCGGGTGAGTCCGGGTGGTTTTGTAGGGCGGGGAGCGGCGGTGGAGCGAGGGAGGATAACGGCCATGGCTGCCGTGTGCGCTGCGGGGCGGGCCACGTCGCTGGCCCTCGAGTTTGGCTAAAACCTCAATTCCTTTGATATTCCAACACGAGGAATTATCTCTGGACGGGACAGCAAAAAACCTCTTTTTCTCGGATACAAACAAACACCAAGACTGACAGCGCAACTCAAAACTTACCCTTGCAACTGTCACTCACATGAAAATTGGCACACGTAAAAAAAGATTTACTCCTTCCATTAGTTCGATTACTCCGCCGATTATAGAACTTAATTAGATCTAGATATATTTGATTTAACGATAATTAATATGGATCGGAGAGAGTAGTTGAATACTTATTTATGCAACTATACGATTTGAGTTGACATGAATAGGTTAGAGTTTTCGAACCGACACCAAACGAAACGAGCCAAGTGTTTTCTAGTTGGGGCATACCATGGGGTGACATGGCAGGTTGGATGATATCCACATGCGAGGACTTACATTGTCACCGAGTTAGGTATAGATTTTTGGTGTGACACCAGTTTGCAACCAGCCGGTTTAAATTTGGGGGCGAGCCATGAATGCAACAAACCCCCCCCCCCCCCCCCCCCCCCCCCCCCCCCCCCCCCCCCCCCCCCCCCCCCCCCCCCCCCCCGCGGAGCATACTGGGGTATGCACTTACAAGTTACCATGCTTCCCAAATTTGGTCTTTTTACTGTAATGTGTATTCGGCTGAGTCAGGTGTTTGTTTGTGCACATTTCCTGAATGTGGGGAAGCCCCTCTGCGGTTTGTTCATATCCGGGAGGTCGCATGCCACCCGACGACCTTGATCTTCGTTCATTAGTTGGCTTCTTCGACGGAAAAGAGTAGCATGAAGCTGGCGCTATAAGGTTGAGATGATTCCGATCGTGTGACGCCTTGGTTTTGTAGCTTCGTGGGCCAAGGCATCATTGATATGTGGCATTGGGCGTCAAGTCACCCGGGTGCTGTACTGCTCAGATGGGGGCCTCCCTCTCTCACTCTTGTGCCTGAAGGTGGTCTCAACAAGACGCGGACATGGACAGCCGACTTCCTCCTTGTGGATGACCTTCCAATCGCTTCCGAAGCTAGTGCATACGAGGTAATGTTGCGATGCAACTAAGTGGTAAGAGTGCGGAAGCGGGCCTACGGATGAATAGGGGACTAGCGGATAATCCCGAGGGTGAATCTGCGCATTTAGGATGAACGCATTTTGCGTAATAATTAATGAGCAGTGGCGGAGACAAGGGACCTTCAGGGGCTGCCCCCCCCCCCCCCCCCTCCCCCAGGTTCTGATAAAGATGAGGTCCCTAACTATTTACTAGTTGAATTGGCGCGGCGACACGCCACGCCCTTTATGAGAATATTTGTACTAATTTGTTTGTTGGTTTAGATGCGTTATATATATTGTAAGGAAAAGCGGTAGTTCTAATTTGCTTCGTTGAAATTCAATTTGAAAGCGATTTGTATTTAGAGGAAATGTATTTGCATTATCTTGAAACATGTATCTAATCAAGCATTTTTTTAAATAGAACTACGTAATTAGAGAGTTTTAAGTTATATAGTTTCGAAATATGTTTGCTAAATTGTAATGATCAAATATGGTTTTATTTTGCAATAATTTTCTTATTTCCCACCATATTCAGATGAATTATATTATGCTTACCTACAAACATTAACCAAGTTGAAAATTAATTTAAATTTGAAAACGGGCGTGTTCAAAAATATTTTTTGGCTCCAAATTGTTGGAAGAGGGTTCAGTTTAAAAATTGTTCATATTGGGAAGTTATTCACGCTTGAATTGTTTTAGCTTTACGAATTGCCAGATTTGGAAGTCGTTTGAAATTCAGAAGAATTCAAATTTGAAATTCAACCACATGACATGAACAGTTTGCATTTGTTTGTGTGGTTATTTTGATATATTTTTTTCGGTGGGTAGATTTTAAGTTGTTGGTTTTGCAAAAAAAAAAATGTTGTTGGAATTTAAATTGTCATGTTCGAACATGTTTATATTTTCATTAACATTTTTGTTAAGCGTTTTATGCTGTAAATAGTTGGCCTTTTTTTTGCGGGCATGTTGATATGTTTTAGAGTATGACATATTTTTTAGTAAATTGTAATGTTCGAACACGTTTATATCTTCCATTAACATTTTTCCAAATTTCCTAATGAGTGGAAATACATACTTATGCATTTGAATTCTATAGCCAAAGAATTTTTTGTAAATTCAAATCCATGTAAATTGGGTATGCAATAGTTGTGTAGGTTTCATTTTTCTGCAAATTTGTATATATTATTTGCATTTTTCTGAAATTTAGATCAAAAGATATGGATTAAACAAAGTTTGTCCTTTTCTGCAATTATTAATAAAACTCTAGCAGGTAGGACCCACACGTCAGCATTTTATTATTTGCGAAATTGTTGGAAGACTGACGACCGGGGCCCGTGGCGGGCTGGGCAGAGCTCACGATCGAGCGAGCAGCGTGCGCGCGGCGCCGGGGCAGCGCGTTCCGGCGAGGGGGCGTCGCGGGGAGGCCGGGCGGCGGCACCCTGGACCATATGTGTGAGGACCCCGGATTAAGTACCCGAGATACTCGTTATGTTTCCTGCAACAATCCCGTGATCAGTCTGTTGCTGCACATAACTCGAATTGGTATCACAGAACACCCCAAAAATACCTAATAAATATATTTACGTGATTGAAGTCATAAGCTTCAACAGGTACTTGCAGCGGAATCACCAAACAACGTGGAGCCCAAGTCATTCGCCTTAACCCTACAGGCAGCTGACTGGGAAGCGCCCTAGTTCGCAAGGATGTCAGTGAACTCCTCTTCTTCGAACTGCTTCTTCTTCCACAATCTGGCTAAGACAATAGTCAGGGACGAAACCAATATGAGTACATTTGATTGTACTCGCAAGCTACCCCAACAGGAGCATGCACTAGTTTTTAATTTTAAAAGACTTTTATTTTTAGGAAAACATCACTATATCTTTATTTAAAAAGGGAAGAGTAGATTTGTAATCCTGTTGAAGACAAATCATTTTGGAAAGTAGTTTTCTCACCTACCTTTGTTGAAAAAGGTAAGAAGTCTTTTTAAACCTTTTTCCCGAAAATATACCTTCGTTTTAAAAGGTGAGAAAACCCTTTAAAACTTTTTCCTCGAAAATCACCATCTTGTCCCTTTCTCCGAAACCTCCTGGTTTCTGATCATACCCCTTCATGGTTACTTATTTTACCAGCAACCTCATACCATACCCTCGGTATAGTTGCATAAAACAATTTCCACTCATTTTCCTTTCAAACCCAAAACTTTGTAAAACTTGCACATGGTCTTAGGACAGCCTCCCAACTGTCCATATCCGAGGACTCGGCTATTCGAATAGTTTTACCCTCTGCAGAGGTAGCACGCTTTTCCCACACCCATCCGGTCACTCATCGTGTCAGCCACGTCCCGCCATACCAGAGGTATGCGAAGTTGAGTTCCCGGCCATAGCCTGTCCTTTGCTCATGCTATATAGGATCCTACCGCTACGAAACCGGTTCCATCGACACTTAAATCCATGCCCGTCGGAAACTAAGTGTGAGGACTTCGTAGTTCTGCCCGGCGGACCCAAGGGAGCCCTTCAATCCTCTTTCTACAAGACAATCATACCGGCTTCCGGTAGACTTCACTTAAGAGGACCCAGGTCAGGGGCAGGTCACCAAACCATCCCCTCATGGAACGAGGTCATCCTCGTTGTTGAGGCATCCAGTACTAACACGGGCAAATTATATGACTACGCCCTTGCCCATATGTGGGTAAATGTGGTCGCACAGGTTATCGGCTGGTAGTCATGGTACAAAGACACAATGTGCATTTTTCATAAACATCACCACACTTCACTTCTCCACTTCCATACCGACATCCCGGTATACCATAATTCATCCAAGGATTTTCAAAGGAGTTTTGAATAAACAATGTTTTTCCCATCCTATAGTTTTATATAAACAACTGATATCTCTACATAGAGTGACAAAATAGTTTTTCATAAACTTTTGAAAAGGTTTTCACGATCATTTCCAATTTTCTTAGCAAAATACTTTTAACCAAAACTTGGGTGGTTCGTAATCCCACCAAAAAGATTTTTCACAGAAGGTTTTGGAGTAAAACAAATTCATTTCGAAATCATTGTATACCACTGACACCTCTATATCGGGTGTCTTAATAATATACTTGTAATTTGGAAAAGGGTTTTCAAAATCATAGCTTTCGTGGCAAACACCACGTAAATCATTATGCTAATTATAAGTAAAACAGGTAAATCAAAATAGATGTATATAGATGCAAGCTCAGTGAAGTAGCTTGCCTGGCTTCAGCATAATGTCCTTGGTCTTCTTCTCACTGATTAAAGAAATAAACTCCCATCCTCCTTCAATAGTTCCTCTCCAAAGACCACTCCGGTATCGGTATTATCTAGCGTCGCAAACAGGGAATAACAACACTCAATACACCAACAAAACCACGAGTGGGGAACAAAACAAATAACCACCACAAGCATCAAACTAATTAATTAAGCAATAGACTAGGATCTACACTTACAAGGGTCTTTTACAAATCAGTGGTTTAACACTTCTACACAAGCTAGGGCCAAATAATAGGTAGCAAGGGATGACATGCTACAATATCAGTAGCTAAGAAATGCTACTGATATTCAATTATCAATTCTGAAATTTATGCACACAAATGATTTTATTTACAAACAATTCCTAAAGGTTAGGAAATCCTAGGAAATATCCATACTAGGGATATTATTCCCTAACAAACACCAGCAACACTAAACTCTTCCTAACATGCTATCAAACCAGTAGCAATACGGCATGCTACTGATGATCTAGCAATACTAACTAAAACAAACGTCACATTAAGGATTTTCTACTAGAACAAGTCCTATTAACTAGGAGAATCTAGGAAAATACTACCCTAGTAGTATTAACACTAGATAACTAAATGCTATACTAAACTTTTTCCAAAGTGCTATAATACAAAGCTAACACACTCCTAGTAATTAGTGTCACACTTATACATGCTAGAAATTACAAAAGAGATACTAGCACACCCTATATAGTTAAATAAAACTATGAACATTAATTAACAGAAAAGCATAACACCTAGTTAAATACACCAAAAATAATCTATAGCTCTAAAAATCACACCAAGCTAGGATTAGGTACTCCTAATCATACAGAAGCTCACACAAGTGGATTCACCCCAAAAATCATCACCAAACAATTTACAAAAATCCTAAAATGGCTCTCTGGTCATTTACCAAAATGCATGCCATTTTTGATAGGAAGCTCTTTTGCACAAGAGGCAAATTGCTACTGCTAGGTATCTCTCAGATCTTTCCAAATCAGTTGAGTTTGCATCAAAAGCTATCTTAGAAAAATAGTTATTGATAATTTGGTGAGGAGCAGTAGTTCTGGCTCACATTTATTTTCTCCAAAAATATTTATCCAAAAGTGTTTCCACCACTTGGATCTGGCTAGGAATATGCTAGGGTACCCCCATGATTTTTGGTTTGGTCAACATTGCATTTAAACTATTTTAAAACGATTTAAACTAAAGGGCCAGAAACAGATCTATAAGCAAATGAATAAACAACCTTAAGAAAAAAGATTAACGGGCTGGATCTGCCGGATTTGGGCTGTGCCGTGCAGGAGGAAACCCAGCTCGCGGCCCACGAGCTTGAACGAAGCGGTACCGGGCTGGCTTCTCCTTCCTTGACACGAACAGGGCATGAAGCACGGCAGGAGATCACGGCGAGGACGGCACGGCTGTTCCGGCGACCCTACAAGGAAATGTAGATGCTCAGGAGAGAGAGAACGGCGAGGGGTTCACGTGGGCACGAAAATGGCGGAGAAAGGTGGCCTGTGCCCACCGCGAGCTCGCTCGCATGTCCGTGGCCGGAGAAGAAAGGGAAGAGCTTGATGGCGACGATTTCTTGCTCCGTTCTTCGATTATTCACGCAGGGAGGGAGAGTAGGGCACGACGAAGCTGCTGGTGGTCTGGGATTTAGATGGGGAGATCTCTATCGCCGGCGAGGCGCATCGGCGGCTTCGGCCGTGGTTCATTTCGTGGAGGAAAAAAATGAGAGAGGGAGTGAGGGAGCAAAGGAGTGGCGAGGGTGCTTCTTATCGTCTCACGGGTCTGTGCAGAGGAGAGGGGTCCAGTGGTGTCGACATTTCGCGGGGAGAGCACGGCGACGACGGTGTGAGCAACACGGCGTCCGTGCTGTGCCGCGTTGCTGCAACAGGGGAGATGGGTGACAAGGGAGAGCAGAGGAGGCAGCATGCGGTGCTCTCATCGTCTCCTCCAGGGCGAGGCGTGTGTCAGGGCGAGGGTCACGGGTGAGCACGGCGTCGTCGGCGGAGGGAGCATGGCGTCGGTGGCGTGGAGCGTTGCTGCAACAGAGGGTCAACGAAGGTTTTGCAAAACGCCCCCTGAACTTCTTTCTCCTCTCACCGATTGGTCCTCGTCTAATTCTTTTATTTCCTTTTCAAAACCAGTAGGGTTTCCGGAATTTAATTGAGGTGCTTAAACCTTTTATAAAAATTAGAGAAAATTCATGTAGCCTCCCATATATATAAGGAAGCTCCACAAAAATTGGTTTTACAAAATAAAATGTTTGCGCAATAATTGTTCATAGAGTTTAATTAAATCATTTTTGGAAATTAATAATGTGATACTCCTTTAATATTTAAACCCAGGGATAAAATATGGTTTTGAACCTTTGGAACTTCTTTGACAAATATGTTAACTTCAAATAAGTTTTATTTTCATAGAGAAAACATTTGTTTTGAGGAAATAGAGAATTTGGGAGGTAAATTATTTATGAGGATCATTTTTAACTCATGACCTTCATTTCCCTTTTTAATAAAAGAATGGGGGGGTTTGTTTTAAATCAACAAGTAGGTTTACTTGAGGAGAGAGAGATATGAAATGGAGAGGATTATCATTTCATCTCCTTCTCTAGAATTTTGATAAAGAAAGTATAATATTGTTTTCATAGAATAGAGGAATAGATAGAGAGGGAATTTTATTGAGTTCATCTCCCTAAATTTTAGGAATTTAACTTGGGGTGCATAACTTTAGAAGGTTTGTTCTTCTTCAAGTCGCACTCCAAAATTTGGTTGCCAAGTGCGTCCTAATTTAGTAATAACACCTCTGAGGAATTATCCTCACAAGAGAATCACACACAACAGCAATAACACAGCAATAGCATCAGCACCACAATATCAACAACACAACAATACCCACATCGCAAACAAGACCACACACTTCAAACCACAAGAATAAGTCACACACCTTTTTCCATAATCAACAATGCTATTTTGTAAAAATGGTCACGCTCAATTATGACAAGATGTTGTTTAAGGGATATATCAACTCACAACTTAATAGTTTCCAAAATGGTTTGATAAAGGGAAATATGTGAGGTAATATATTCCCCACTAGTATTCCTTTTAAAAAGGAGTTGAAACATAGGAGTTTTAAAAATAGGAATTGTAAAAATATCAAGGTTGAAGAATAGATAGGAGATATCATATGAATCTCCATATTCTTGGATACACATAAATTTTGGAAATACTTTTACTGTCTCAATTTAAAGGGTATTTTATTTGTTGCTAGAACCAAATCATTATTGAAATAAACTTTTAGCCAACATAAGAATGGAAAAGATATATGGAATATATTCTTGTCATAACATGGTCACCAGTGTTGTAAATATATTTTTACTTAGGTTGATCTCTTGGGTTGACATTTACTAGTCAACCAATCACAAACATCAAGTCACACAAGGTCAACCAGAACAATTTAAAGGAAAGCACAATCATTTATGAAATAATTCAAAAAGTTTTTGTTGGTTCTGAAATTTGGGTCTTATTTACTCGTATTATAAATAGGGGATGTTACAATATGGTCGTCGGAGAAGCTGCTGGCGACGACGGAAGCGGCGGAGGACGGTGGGCACGGAGGCGGCGAATCCGTCGCGGCCGCGACGCCCCAGGACGCGGTGCTTCGCGAGGAGGTGGACGCGGCGACGGCGGAGCTTCCGGTGGCGTCTGATGCGTGCGGGGAGGGTCGGAGCGGCGGGGCGGCGTGGCGACGCCGGCGGCGACCTCGGCGCCGCGCGCGAGAGAGAGGAGAAAGGGGATCTGTGAGGACGTTTTGCAGAAAAGTCCTTGGACTTTCCTGCAATTGCAAATGGGACCTTCCCCTCGCAAATCTGTGGACTGCGGATCTATTTCGTGGATTGCGGAGGAGATTTATGTAAAAGCGCCGCTGGGTGGCTCCTGGACCGTTGGATCCACGATCGGACGGCCCACATCGCGTCGGTTACTGTGGATAACTGTTCATCCAACAGTAACCGAGTGATCTGGACCGTCGGATCTCGATCCAACGGCCCAGATCGCGAGCGCGGACAGGCCTCCAATCCCTTCAGCCTTAATATATAGGTACAATGCTATAGGCTATGTATTTTGTCAATCCCCCCCACTATAGTCATATTCTTTCGCTTTGGCCCCTTGATTTATTATTTATGCCTCTGTCCCTATTTGGAAGTCATAAACACCTTTCTCCATATGAAGTCGGACAAAAAAATTCCATCTATACCATGGTGATTCTATTATTTTAACGTATGAGGTACATATCAGTCACCATTAATTACATATCGAAACGGCGAGCATCCACATTCGAGTTCTGCATGACGCATCGTGAAGCATCACTGATTCAGCCAGGCGATTTTAGAGAGAGCTAGCGGTGTCCTACAAGTTACGTTTCTAACTTTGTAAGTATGCATTATGATGATCTAACATAGTATAATATCAATTATAGGCATGCACAAACATGCTATCACATAAAAAGAGATCACTTGTTTCCGGATGAGCAGTATAACGTCAATAACTAAGCATTGAACACATGCAACATAATAAGAGATCTTTGTATTATCACATCTTTAGTATATGTCATGCTACGGTATAATCTACCACAATACCATCACATCATCACTGTGGACAAACAAATACTCCTTCCATTCATAAATATAAATGTTTTAGCCTTTTCCTGATTCATAAGTTTCTATGCGTATTCTAGTGTTTTGATTCACTGATTTCAGTCACCATTTACACTACAGGAATGGTCACCTGTGCCGACGGCAGCAGCCCGTCGGCAAAGGAACCAATGCCGTCGGCACACACCTATGCCGACGGCCACCGTCGGCACAGGGTGGTCGGCATAGGGCCCCGTAGGCACAGGCCACCTGGCCGTCGGCACAGAAGAAAACCGTCGGCACAGCTTTTCCCGACGGCCAGAGACGCACCGTCGGCACCTATTTGTCGGCACAGCGGCGGGTGGGGCCCACATTGGTCGGGCGAGGTGGAGGGGTCTGTGCCGACGGCCACAGCGTCGCCACGTGGAGGCAGCTGGGCGCTCCAGGGATGGACCTGTGCCGACGGCACTGCCGTCGGCAAAGGTATGCCCATTTGGTCACATTAAGGGGTCTGTGCCGACGGCAGTGCCGTCGGCAAAGGTACGCCCAGAATTTTTTTCCAGCGGCTCGTTTTTTGCAGCAAAAATAGCAGAAAAAATAATCAAAAATCACGACAAATTCACAACAAACAAGATCACACAATGGCTCCATATATCATCAAGTAGATACACACATAGGACCATCATCAAGTAGATACATACATAGCTAGATGTCTAGACGTCCAAAGCCCTACATCTATTGCGCCGACGGCGACGGGGTGAACCCCATATCTCCCCGGCTGATAATAGGTGAGCGTCGGATCGGCGCAGCAGAAGCACCGGAAGAAGGCGAAGCACCAGGAGAAGCTGAAGAACCGGGAGAAGGACCACCAGAAGCGCTTTCCTTGCCCTGGCTCATATTGTTCAATCAACTGCATTGAGAAAGAGAAAACAAGTAAGCATCAAGACATAATAAAATGTAGACACTAAGCATAAAGACATATGCAATGAAGAAGCATGTCGAAAAATAAATACTAAAGAATAAAAGACATAATAACATGTAGATACCAAGCATAAAGACGTAATGCAATTAAGAAGCATGTTGGAAAATAATTACTAAAGCATAAAGACATTATAGACCGTCACCTATCGTCATCACTCTCCTCATCAGGGTGTTGGTTCTCATTCTCACTATCACTATCACGTGAGTAGTAGGGCGGAAGCTCATCGCCAGGCTCGTCATCGTCGTCATTTTCCGCATGAAACTTCGAGAGCACATCTATGTCCTTCAGATCCACCACTGACTCACCACGAGTGTGTGCATTGTTCTCGAGGTCCTCGAGACCACCTATTTGTAAGTCAAAGTGCCCGAAGTCCTCTTGCTCTTGATAGAAAATTCCCTCGTATGTTTTAGGGTCAATGTTGTTGTAATCGTCGTCGGAGGGCCTGGGTAGCTTACCATGTGGGGATACCCGGAACACGACTTCCCAGCCCTTGAGGTTCTCTTTCTGGCATGGGTAGGGCAAATAATAAACTTGCTTGGCTTGGTGAGCCACAATATAGACATCGGCTCCGGTATAGGTGGTTGAAGGCTTAACTTCAACTAACCCAATGGAAGGCTCACTTCTCTGTCCACCATGTGGTCCAGTGCATGGGTCGAACCAGTGGCACTTGAACACAACGAGCTTGAGTTCTATGTTCGTACGATTGAACGTCAGCTCGTATACGTTTTGTAACCTTCCGTAGTAATCTACGTAATTGGCTCCATCGGCTCCTCTGGATCCTTTGGTGAAGACCCCAGTATTTACAGTTTTTGCTCCAGGACGATTATTCTGGTGATACTCTGTATGGAAGCGGAACCCATTCACATCATACTTCTCATACTTAATGACGGTACGGTTAAATCCTTGGGAAACACATCTCAGCTCATTTGTCATCTCAACGTTGGGATCAGCTCCCTACAAGTACGGTTCAAATTGTTTTGTGCATTAGTTACGTGTAATAAGAGGGACAAGTCACATATTGCAAGGTAAGAGGGACACGTTAGAAATTACTTTTCCCATGAACCAAGACACAAATTTTTTTCCTCCGTGAGCACCCTCTTTCAGAAGAGTGTCCAGCTCCGCGGGATCGGGATCCACCGTTCCCAACCAGTATTCATCTTGGAATTGTCTAAAAGGAGAAAATACGTATTAGACCGAAACTGAGTTACTAGTTGCAAAGTAATTTGTTCACCATTTACCTCATGAAATCGAGTACTTCCGTCATGTTTATAAGCACATAGAGCATTATGCAATCCTTCTCTTCCTTGGTCAATTTACATTTTTCACCGGCACCGGCCTTGCCACCGGGACATTGGAAGAGGAGGAGCTTGGGGTCATTCTTGGGCTCGTCGACATTGTACCGAGTGACCGGGTTATGCATAGTGGCAACTTCATCGGGAAAGTACGTTGTCACGGCGTCTGCCATCTCCTTGAGTATTGTTGCCTCAGCTATGCATGCTTCAATCCTAGCTTTGTTTCCAGTTATGTTTCGAATGTACTTAAACTCTCTCTCAATACAAAACTGCCAACGAAACTGCACCGGTCCACCCAAGAGTGCCTCGTTCGCGAGATGCACAACGAGATGTGCCATCGGAACAAAGAAGCCTGGCGGAAAGATCATCTCTAACTTGCATAGCAACTCCGGCACAAGATCACGCAGCTTCGCAATAATCAGGGGACATATCTGTTTCGCACAGAGCGTGCGGAAGAAATGGCTCAACTCCGCAAGCACTCGCCAGATACTATCGGGGAGATACCCTCGAAGCATCACCGGCATCAACCGCTCAATCCATATGTGATAGTCGTGACTCTTGAGCCCAGTGACTTTTCCTGTAAGAAGATTGACTCCATTACTTATATTGGAACAGTAACCATCAGGGAACATCACGGCGATGTTTTTGAGCCACTTGAATGCCTCCTTCTTTTGGATATTATCAAGGCAGTAGTCGGCATTTGGCTTAAACCAATTTTTTTGACGAGGGTTAGGAGGCTTCATGTGTAATCTCTCCCTATCACAGAGCTTCTGAACATCAACTCTAGCCTTCACATTGTCCTTTGTCTTCTTAGGAATGTTCAGGACTGTGTGAAAGATCATCTCTCCAACATTCTTTTCGGTGTGCATCACATCGATGTTATGGGGAAGTTCGAGGTCCTTGTAATACTCTAGCTGCGTTAAGCCTGCCACATGAGTCCAGTTGTGCGTTACACCATATCCCTCAAATCGTGGGCCAGGTCCCACAGCAGGCACGAGAGCACTTAGCTCGGCATCAACTTTTGCACCATCGAACTTCGGTATCGCTTTTTCTTCACGCACAACTACGCCCTTCGTGAAGTTTTTTTGGTCTTCTCGATAAGGATGCCTTCCTTCGAGGAACTGTCGATGCTTGTCAAACGCGACATACTTGCGACCTGACTTTAGCCAAAGGAACTCAAGTTGGTTCCTGCACACTGGGCATGGCCATTTACCAGCTGTACACCATCCGCAGAATAGGGCATACCCGGGTAGGTCGTGCATGGAATAGTGGAACCAAATTTTCATCGAGAAGTTTTTCTTTGATGCTCGGTCGTATGTCCACGTCCCATTGTGCCATGAGTGGTGCAAATCATCCACAAGCGGTTGCATGTAGACACTCAAATTCTTCCCCGGGTATTCGGGCCCTGGAATGATCAGCGACAGAAACATGTGCTTCCTTTGCATTAGTACCCCAGGAGGGAGATTGAGCGGAATAACAAACACGGGCCAGCAGCTGTATGACGCAGTCGACATCCCAAATGGATTGAACCCATCTGTTGCTATTGCAATTCTGACATTCCGAGCATCTGCTGAATTAAGGGGGTGTTTCAAGTCGAAGTTCTTCCATGCCTCACCATCAGATGGATGTCCCATCTTTTCCCGTCCTAACTCGTCGACGTATCTCTTCCCTTTCCTGTGCCAAGTCATTTGTTTGGCAGACTCCTCGGACATGAAAAGCCGCTGCATTCTTTTTATGAATGAGAGGTACCGAAGAACCTTCACAGGGATTTTTCCCTGCGTCTTCCGACCATCAGGCAGCGTTTTCTCCTCATACCTAGAGGCCCCACAAAGGCTACAGTACTTGTCATTCGCATATTGTTTCCGGAACAACAGGCATCCTTTTGGACAACAATGAATCTTTTCATAATCCATGCTGAGCGATCCCAATAGTTTCTTCGTCTCGTGCATGGATTTTGGCAGACAATGCCCTTTGGGCAACATGTTACCAGATGTTGTCAGATTAGCTTCAAAGCCTGCACGGGTGGTGGAGAACTGACACTTGTCACTTAGTAGTTGAGCTACGGCATCGAGCTGAGAAACGTTTGCACCCTCGTATAGAGGCTTCGTAGCCGAGGCCATCGTCTCATAGAAAGCCTTCGCGGTTGGCTCTGGTTCCTCCGGTTCATCCGGTGCCTCCGGTTCACCCGGTTCCTCCTGTTCCTCCTGTGGAGGTGGCGAATCCGGCATGTAAGCAGCATGGTGATCATCTAGCATGTTTCTCAACCCATCGTACTCATTGCCATCGATCCGCTGCCGCATCACCCCAACTCTGAGACGTTCGTACTGATCAAATTTGACATGCGTGACGTAGTTAGGCGTATACCCATACAACCAAAGATGTTTAGTCATATCTTCCTTTCCTTGACGGTCACGATTCTTGCAATGAGTGCAAGGGCACCTTCCACGAACTCCTTTTGCCTTTGAACCACGCCCTAACTCCTTCACTAATATATTGGTCTTCATCTCCCACTCCTCTGTTCTTTTAATCTTATCGACACGGCCACTGTACATCCACCCATTATCAGCCATCCTCTGCTTTATTGGGAGCGAAACAAGCACGCAGTCTTTTAATATGCACCAAGTAATAATAAAATGATTTAGTGTCACCAGATTAATTACGGTCAAATTTTAATCTTTACATCATGCAAGGGTTCACCTACACTTCTAATAGGAGGGCCTATCCCGCCCGAGTACGTGTAGATCGAGCCGTGTTCCATGTTCTACCCCGACCCGAGACGGAATTTCGGCAGCACCTCCCCGCTGTTCTTCAGAATACACGTCTCGAGCTTGTCAAGCCGAGAGGGTGTGCATCCGAAGAACAACAGGGAGGTGCTGCCGAAATTACGTCTCAGGAAGGGGTAGAACATGGAACACGACCCGATCTACACGTACTCGGACTGTCCAACAGGACAACCCGGAAGTGTTACGGTTATAAATATGCAAAGATGGACAATCCTGCATATTTATAAATTTGTAACCCTTCCGGATGGGATCTGACTCGGGTTACGCGACTGACTTGGTGATCTAGACCAAAATAAACCTATGCAGCAAGAGAGGCGAAAGATTTATACCCTCGAAGCGTGATCGGTGGCCGGAGAAGGTCGAGGACGTGCTCCGGAAGAGGGCGACAAAACAAAGGGCACCGAGGCGGCCCCTCCTCAGCTGGAGAAGCCGCGACGACGCGCGGGACCGACGGTGCTGGCTGGCGGGAAGCTACGTCATCTAAAAAGTACAAACAATCGAAATATATAAGCAAATATCCCTCCATTTTACCTAATAATTAAACATAAAACAGAATAAACCACAGAACGATGTAACCATATTAGCTAAACATAACACATATAGACAAGTAGCACAATAATACATAGGTAGCATGTATGATAAGTCTAGCAGTACAACAGGTAGCAAGATAAGTCTAGTAGTACGACAGGTAGGATGATAGACATCCTAAACTCGACTCGCGCCGGTGTCAGTGGCGTCGTCCAAGCGGTCCCAACAAGAGGACAGGCTGCTGCTAGAGTCCTCGCCCTGCTGCTGCGTGCCGGAGGGGCCGGCCTCGCCCTGCCCGCGCTGCTGCCGGCTCTCGCTGAAAACCTGGTACTGGACCGCCATCACCTGGGGATCAAGGAGGAGATCCTTGACCAAGGGGTCATCCTCCTCGCGCTGGTGGCGCGCCCTGAGCAGCCTCTCTGCCTGCCGGTGCTCCCTCTCCTCGGCCTTCGTCGCGATCCTCATGCCATCTGGCGCTAACATATGCGCCACGCTCCGCTCATCCTCAAAGTTGAGGATCGCTCTCGCCCCAAAGTGCTGGACCGCCGCGCAGTCGTAGGCGCGGGCCGCCTGCCACGGGCACCTGAAAGTACCAAGCTGGATCTTCCTGTGATCCACTGTGATCTGAGCTGCCCAAGTCGGGATCTTCGTGGGTCTCCGATGAACACCACGAAACTTTCGCTCCGGCTCCGACATGATACTTAGTTAAGTAAAAGCATTTGATACACGGGTTAGTCAAGGAAGCATAGATAAAAAAATATAACAAGAACCATGTGACAGAATTACTATGTGACAGAGTTATTCAATATGGTGAAACAAGATACAGCAAGCATCTAACAACAACATTTTAGCAATCAGTGAAACCATATAACAGCTACCAAATGCATCTAGCAAACATCCAGAAAGCATCTACAGATCCATCTAGCAAGCATATAATAGGATGCAGCACTTTGATGGACATCTAGCAAGCATCTACAAACCGAGAAACAAATTCATTTACCAATCCATCTAGCAAGCATATAATAGGATGCAACACTTTGATGGACATCTAGCAAGCATCTACAGATCCACTAACATCCATTTACCAATCCATCTAGCAAGCATCTACAAACCGATAAACAAATTCGGAGCAGGAAATAAAATAGAAAAACAGAAGAATCGGCCGGGATCGTCCTCACCTTGATGGACGGAGGCGGGGCCGGCGAGGTGGTGCCGCGGGGTGGTGAGCTTGGCCGACGGAGGCGGGGCCGGCGAGGTGGTGCCGCGGGGTGGTGCCGCGGGGTGGTGCACGGAGGCGCGGACCGGGGCGTCGGAGCTGTCGGCGGCGTCCAGGAAGGAGGGGAACGGGGGCGTCGGCGCGGCGGCGGGTGGGGCGGCAGGGAGCGGGTGGGGCGGCGGGGTGGTGCACGGAGGCGCGGACCGAGGGCGTCGGAGCTATCGGCGGTGTCCAGGAAGGAGGGGAACGTCGGAGCTGGCGGCAGGGAGCGGGTGGGGCGGCGGGGTGGTGTGCCGGTCGGCGGCGGGGCGGGGGCGGCGGGGCGGCAGGGTCATGGTGGCGGCGCTGGGTCTGGGTGAGAGGAACCCTATCCTCTCGCTCGGGCTGCGAGGAATGAAACAAACGGGTAGAGCCTCGCTTGGGTTTTTACTGGTCCAAGACCTGTGCCGACGGCTTTGCTTTTAACCTAGGTTTTGGTGGGGTTCCGATGCTCCGGGGCCCCGCTTCGGTGAAACCCTGAATCCGCTGGAAAACCCTAACGTTTTCGTCTACCCCCATAGACGTGCGTCGAAAGGGGTAGGCCAGTGGACTTTTTTGCCTGGTTGTGTTAGGTTAGGCCATAGGCACATGGGAAACCAACTTTTATCACAAATCAACACAAGATTCCACCCGGTTCGCCCGAAAGGGGAGTTTTCACCTCTAAGCGCAGAAACTCACTAGAGAGAAACTAAAGTCGGTGAAGCCGGTCACACCCCGGAGTAGGATATTGCACATTTAAAACACATAACACACTTGTTTACATATGGTATGGCACAACCTAGGTTTTGGTGGGGTTCCGACGCTCCGGGGCCCCGCTTCGGCGAAACCCTGAATCCGCTGGAAAAACCCTAACGTTTTCGTCTACCCCCATAGACGTGCGTCGAAAGGGGGTAGGCCAGTGGACTTTTTTTGCCTGGTTGTGTTTGGTTGGGACATAGGCACATGGGAAACCAACTTTTATCACAAGTTTTTACAAGATTGCCCCCGTTTCGTCCGAAGTGGGAGTTTTCACCTCTAAGTCCACACACTTGGTAGAGAGAAACTGAAGTCGGTGAAGCCGGTCATACCCCGGAGTAAGATATTGCACATTTACAACACACAACACACTTGTATACATATGGTATGGCATAACCTAGGTTTTGGTGGGGTTCCGACGCTCCGGGGCCCCGCTTCGGCGAAACCCTGAATCCGCTGGAAAAACCCTAATGTTTTCGTCTACCCCCATAGACGTGCGTCGAAAGGGGTAGGCCAGTGGACTTTTTTGCCTGGTTGTGTTAGGTTAGGCCATAGGCACATGGGAAACCAACTTTTATCACAAATCAACACAAGATTCCACCCGGTTCGCCCGAAAGGGGAGTTTTCACCTCTAAGTCCACACACTTGGTAGAGAGAAACTGAAGTCGGTGAAGCCGGTCTCACCCCGGAGTAGGATATTGCACATTTACAACACACAACACACATGTATACATATGGTATGGCATAACCTAGGTTTTGGTGGGGTTCCGACGCTCCGGGGCCCCGCTTCGGCGAAACCCTGAATCCGCTGGAAAAACCCTAACGTTTTCGTCTACCCCCATAGACGTGCGTCGAAAGGGGTAGGCCAGTGGACTTTTTTGCCTGATTGTGTTAGGTTAGGCCATAGGCACATGGGAAACCAACTTTTATCACAAATCAACACAAGATTCCACCCGGTTCGCCCCAAAAGGGGAGTTTTCACCTCTAAGTCCACACACTTGGTAGAGAGAAACTGAAGTCGGTGAAGCCGGTCATACCCCGGAGTAGGATATTGCACATTTACAACACACAACACACTTGTATACATATGGCATGGCATAACCTAGGTTTTGGTGGGGTTCCGACGCTCCGGGGCCCCGCTTCGGCGAAACCCTGAATCCGCTGGAAAAACCCTAACGTTTTCGTCTACCCCCATAGACGTGCGTCGAAAGGGGGTAGGCCAGTGAACTTTTTTGCCTGGTTGTGTTAGGTTAGGCCATAGGCACATGGGAAACCAACTTTTATCACAAATCAACACAAGATTCCGCCCGGTTCGCCCAAAAGGGGAGTTTTCAACTCTAAGCGCAGAAACTCACTAGAGAGAAACTGAAGTCGGTGAAGCCGGTCACACCCCGGAGTAGGATATTGCACATTTACAACACATAACACACTTGTTTACATATGGTATGGCACAACCTAGGTTTTGGTGGGGTTCCGACGCTCCGGGGCCCCGCTTCGGCGAAACCCTGAATCCGCTGGAAAAACCCTAACGTTTTCGTCTACCCCCATAGACGTGCGTCGAAAGGGGGTAGGCCAGTGGACTTTTTTGCCTGGTTGTGTTTGGTTGGGACATAGGCACATGGGAAACCAACTTTTATCACAAGTTTTTACAAGATTGCCCCCGTTTCGTCCGAAGTGGGAGTTTTCACCTCTAAGTCCACACACTTGGTAGAGAGAAACTGAAGTCGGTGAAGCCGGTCATACCCCGGAGTAGGATATTGCACATTTACAACACACAACACACTTGTATACATATGGTATGGCATAACCTAGGTTTTGGTGGGGTTCCGACGCTCCGGGGCCCCGCTTCGGCGAAACCCTGAATCCGCTGGAAGAACCCTAACGTTTTCGTCTACCCCCATAGACGTGCGTCGAAAGTGGGTAGGCCAGTGGACTTTTTTGCCTCGTTGTGTTAGGTTAGGCCATAGGCACATGGGAAACCAAATTTTATCACAAATCAACACAAGATTCCACCCGGTTCGCCCGAAAGGGGAGTTTTCACCTCTAAGTCCACACACTTGGTAGAGAGAAACTGAAGTCGGTGAAGCCGGTCATACCCCGGAGTAGGATATTGCACATTTACAACACAAAACACACTTGTATACATATGGTATGGCATAACCTAGGTTTTGGTGGGGTTCCGACGCTCCGGGGCCCCGCTTCGGCGAAACCCTGAATCCGCTGGAAAAACCCTAACGTTTTCGTCTACCCCCATAGACGTGCGTCGAAAGGGGGTAGGCCAGTGGACTTTTTTCTTGGTTGTGTTAGGTTAGGCCATAGGAACATCAGAAACCAAAGTCTACCCCAAATCGACACAAGATTCCATCCGGTTCGCCCGAAAACATACAACACACTTGTATGCAACTTTCGGTTGCGGCCTTGCCGAAAACATACAACTTTCGGTTGCGGCCTTTCCTTTGACGATGGCATGAAATCGTCGTCATCGTCGCTGTCTTCTACCCAGAGACAGGAACGACCGTACGAATCACGGTCATCTTGAGTTCGGCTCACAAGCACTGGAAGGAAACACACGATCCGTGTGCTTCTGCCTGATCCAAGGGCTCACAAGCGCTCGAAAGAAACACACCGCTGATCCAACGGCTCACAAGCACTGGAAGAAAACACACGATCCGTGTGCTTCTGCCTGATCCAAGGGCTCACAAGCGCTTGAAAGAAACACACCGATGATCCAACGGCTCACAGGCACTGGAAGGAAACACACGATCCGTGTGCTTCTGCCTGATCCAAGGGCTCACAAGCGCTCGAAAGAAACACACCGCTGATCCAACGGCTCACAAGGACTGGAAGGAAACACACGATCCGTGTGCTTCTTCCTGATCCAACGGGTCAGCAGCGCCAGAAAGAAACACACGACGCCTATAAATAGGCCACTCCTCAGACATGTTACTCACTCACACAAAACATTCCAGCGTCAGTCGGAGAGGCATCTTTGGGCAACCAGCGGCAAGACGTCTCTGATGATCTGCGACCGTTCCAAACGGCTGCAGATCATCAGAGATGTTTTGCCGGACGGTTGTAGATCATCAGAGACGTCTTACCGCTGCTTGGATCGAAGTGGCGCTCAAACACAAAACATTCGGGTTCCCTAGCTATGCCCGACACTGAATGCAACGACATTCGACCGTGAATCAGTGTCGGGCTGTAGCTAGGAGAATCAGTGTCGGGCTGTATCAGTGTCGGGCGGCAGGGTCATGGTGGCGGCGCTGGGTCTGGGTGAGAGGAACCCTATCCTCTCGCTCGGGCAGCGAGGAATGAAACGAACAGGTAGAGGCTCGCTTGGGTTTTTACTGGTCCAAGACCTGTGCCGACGGCTTTGCTTTTAACCTAGGTTTTGGTGGGGTTCTGATGCTCCGGGCCCCGCTTCGGTGAAACCCTGAATCTGCTGGAAAACCCTAACGTTTTCGTCTACCCCCATAGACGTGCGTCGAAAGGGGTAGGCCAGTGGACTTTTTTGCCTGGTTGTGTTAGGTTAGGCCATAGGCACATGGGAAACCAACTTTTATCACAAATCAACACAAGATTCCACCCGGTTCGCCCGAAAGGGGAGTTTTCACCTCTAAGCGCAGAAACTCACTAGAGAGAAACTAAAGTCGGTGAAGCCGGTCACACCCCGGAGTAGGATATTGCACATTAAAACACATAACACACTTGTTTACATATGGTATGGCACAACCTAGGTTTTGGTGGGGTTCCGACGCTCCGGGGCCCCGCTTCGGCGAAACCCTGAATCCGCTGGAAAAACCCTAACGTTTTCGTCTACCCCCATAGACGTGCGTCGAAAGGGGGTAGGCCAGTGGACTTTTTTTGCCTGGTTGTGTTTGGTTGGGACATAGGCACATGGGAAACCAACTTTTATCACAAGTTTTTACAAGATTGCCCCGTTTCGTCCGAAGTGGGAGTTTTCACCTCTAAGTCCACACACTTGGTAGAGAGAAACTGAAGTCGGTGAAGCCGGTCATACCCCGGAGTAAGATATTGCACATTTACAACACACAACACACTTGTATACATATGGTATGGCATAACCTAGGTTTTGGTGGGGTTCCGACGCTCCGGGGCCCCGCTTCGGCGAAACCCTGAATCCGCTGGAAAAACCCTAATGTTTTCGTCTACCCCCATAGACGTGCATCGAAAGGGGGTAGGCCAGTGGACTTTTTTGCCTGGTTGTGTTAGGTTAGGCCATAGGCACATGGGAAACCAACTTTTATCACAAATCAACACAAGATTCCACCCGGTTCGCCCGAAATGGGAGTTTTCACCTCTAAGTCCACACACTTGGTAGAGAGAAACTGAAGTCGGTGAAGCCGGTCTCACCCCGGAGTAGGATATTGCACATTTACAACACACAACACACATGTATACATATGGTATGGCATAACCTAGGTTTTGGTGGGGTTCCGACGCTCCGGGGCCCCGCTTCGGCGAAACCCTGAATCCGCTGGAAAAACCCTAACGTTTTCGTCTACCCCCATAGACGTGCGTCGAAAGGGGGTAGGCCAGTGGACTTTTTTTGCCTGATTGTGTTAGGTTAGGCCATAGGCACATGGGAAACCAACTTTTATCACAAATCAACACAAGATTCCACCCGGTTCGCCCCAAAAGGGGAGTTTTCACCTCTAAGTCCACACACTTGGTAGAGAGAAACTGAAGTCGGTGAAGCCGGTCATACCCCGGAGTAGGATATTGCACATTTACAACACACAACACACTTGTATACATATGGCATGGCATAACCTAGGTTTTGGTGGGGTTCCGACGCTCCGGGGCCCCGCTTCGGCGAAACCCTGAATCCGCTGGAAAAACCCTAACGTTTTCGTCTACCCCCATAGACGTGCGTCGAAAGGGGGTAGGCCAGTGAACTTTTTTGCCTGGTTGTGTTAGGTTAGGCCATAGGCACATGGGAAACCAACTTTTATCACAAATCAACACAAGATTCCGCCCGGTTCGCCCGAAAGGGGAGTTTTCAACTCTAAGCGCAGAAACTCACTAGAGAGAAACTGAAGTCGGTGAAGCCGGTCACACCCCGGAGTAGGATATTGCACATTTACAACACATAACACACTTGTTTACATATGGTATGGCACAACCTAGGTTTTGGTGGGGTTCCGACGCTCAGGGGCCCCGCTTCGGCGAAACCCTGAATCCGCTGGAAAAACCCTAACGTTTTCGTCTACCCCCATAGACGTGCGTCGAAAGGGGGTAGGGCAGTGGACTTTTTTGCCTGGTTGTGTTTGGTTGGGACATAGGCACATGGGAAACCAACTTTTATCACAAGTTTTTACAAGATTGCCCCCGTTTCGTCCGAAGTGGGAGTTTTCACCTCTAAGTCCACACACTTGGTAGAGAGAAACTGAAGTCGGTGAAGCCGGTCATACCCCGGAGTAGGATATTGCACATTTACAACACACAACACACTTGTATACATATGGTATGGCATAACCTAGGTTTTGGTGGGGTTCCGACGCTCCGGGGCCCCGCTTCGGCGAAACCCTGAATCCGCTGGAAAAACCCTAACGTTTTCGTCTACCCCCATAGACGTGCGTCGAAAGTGGGTAGGCCAGTGGACTTTTTTGCCTCGTTGTGTTAGGTTAGGCCTTAGGCACATGGGAAACCAAATTTTATCACAAATCAACACAAGATTCCACCCGGTTCGCCCGAAAGGGGAGTTTTCACCTCTAAGTCCACACACTTGGTAGAGAGAAACTGAAGTCGGTGAAGCCGGTCATACCCCGGAGTAGGATATTGCACATTTACAACACAAAACACACTTGTATACATATGGTATGGCATAACCTAGGTTTTGGTGGGGTTCCGACGCTCCGGGGCCCCGCTTCGGCGAAACCCTGAATCCGCTGGAAAAACCCTAACGTTTTCGTCTACCCCCATAGACGTGCGTCGAAAGGGGGTAGGCCAGTGGACTTTTTTGCCTGGTTGTGTTAGGTTAGGCCATAGGCACATGGGAAACCAACTTTTATCACAAATCAACACAATATTCCGCCCGGTTCGCCCGAAACGGGAGTTTTCACCTCTAAGCGCAGAAACTCACTAGAGAGAAACTGAAGTCGGTGAAGCCGGTCACACCCCGGAGTAGGATATTGCACATTTACAACACATAACACACTTGTTTACATATGGTATGGCACAACCTAGGTTTTGGTGGGGTTCCGACGCTCCGGGGCCCCGCTTCGGCGAAACCCTGAATCCGCTGGAAAAACCCTAACGTTTTCGTCTACCCCCATAGACGTGCGTCGAAAGGGGGTAGGCCAGTGGACTTTTTTGCCTGGTTGTGTTTGGTTGGGACATAGGCACTTGGGAAACCAACTTTTATCACAAGTTTTTACAAGATTGCCCCCGTTTCGTCCGAAGTGGGAGTTTTCACCTCTAAGTCCACACACTTGGTAGAGAGAAACTGAAGTCGGTGAAGCCGGTCATACCCCGGAGTAGGATATTGCACATTTACAACACACAACACACTTGTATACATATGGTATGGCATAACCTAGGTTTTGGTGGGGTTCCGACGCTCCGGGGCCCCGCTTCGGCGAAACCCTGAATCCGCTGGAAAAACCCTAACGTTTTCGTCTACCCCCATAGACGTGCGTCGAAAGGGGGTAGGCCAGTGGACTTTTTTCTTGGTTGTGTTAGGTTAGACCATAGGAACATCAGAAACCAAAGTCTACCCCAAATCGACACAAGATTCCATCTGGTTCGCCCGAAAACATACAACACACTTGTATGCAACTTTCGGTTGCGGCCTTGCCGAAAACATACAACTTTCGGTTGCGGCCTTTCCTTTGACGATGGCATGAAATCGTCGTCATCGTCGCTGTCTACTACCCAGAGACAGGAACGACCGTACGAATCACGGTCAGCTTGAGTTCGGCTCACAAGCACTGGAAGGAAACACACGATCCGTGTGCTTCTGCCTGATCCAAGGGCTCACAAGCGCTCGAAAGAAACACACCGCTGATCCAACGGCTCACAAGCACTGGAAGAAAACACACGATCCGCGTGCTTCTGCCTGATCCAAGGGCTCACAAGCGCTTGAAAGAAACACACCGATGATCCAACGGCTCACAGGCACTGGAAGGAAACACACGATCCGTGTGCTTCTGCCTGATCCAAGGGCTCACAAGCGCTCGAAAGAAACACACCGCTGATCCAACGGCTCACAAGGACTGGAAGGAAACACACGATCCGTGTGCTTCTTCCTGATCCAACGGGTCAGCAGCGCCAGAAAGAAACACACGACGCCTATAAATAGGCCACTCCTCAGACATGTTACTCACTCACACAAAACATTCCAGCGTCAGTCGGAGAGGCATCTTTGGGCAACCAGCGGCAAGACGTCTCTGATGATCTGCGACCGTTCCAAACGGCTGCAGATCATCAGAGATGTTTTGCCGGACGGTTGTAGATCATCAGAGACGTCTTACCGCTGCTTGGATCGAAGTGGCGCTCAAACACAAAACATTCGGGTTCCCTAGCTATGCCCGACACTGAATGCAACGACATTCGACCGTGAATCAGTGTCGGGCTGTAGCTAGGAGAAACCGTGTGTTTTGTTTCCCAGGTTACTCACTCATATATTCTACCAGATTACTTATTCAGATGCTAAAGATCATTAGTTGGATCCGAAAGAAGCACACGGATCGTCCCCTTATATAAAGGGCCAGGGGTAGACCCCAGATTTGCTATCAGTGGCCTTGTCCACGCCTCTCGACGACCTCTCCGCACCGTGGCCTCCGCCGGCGCCCCTCCACGCCTCTGTGGACCTCCCCTAGTCCGTCCCCATGCCGATGTACGGTACCCTTTCTCCCTGATCCCCTCATCCCCTCCGTAGGTTGCATGTACCTTAGGTGTTTGATCAAATTCCCCACTATTGGTTTCAGATCTCGGGCATATACGTCGGCGATGGCCGTGGCCGGACACCCGTTGGACAATAACGGCCCTGTGCGGGATTGGGCTCCGCCGGGCTGGCACTGGGAGATATCTTCCGGAACGCGCAGCTTGGTAAGAAATCCGGGCGAAGTCGCCGACCCGGATCTTGTTTGGTGGAGGTCACGTGGGCCAGGGAGCTTCCAGAGGGAGCCGGCCCCCGAGGAGGAGGTACGTCGCCGTATAAGGGAGGAGGATGCGCACGTCCGTCACTACATGCATCTGTTGGATACGATGTATACTAATACATGGCAGGCAATGCAAAGGAATCCTTATCATGTGAGTATTGACCCTGTGATGGTTCCTACTCTTTGGGTGAGGAGCGCTCCCCGTGATGCACCCGCGGCCTAGTACGAGGCAGAAGTTAGTTAAATAAAAATGGCATGAGGACGATCGATCCAGCTGTAACCGGAGATTAAATAAAGATGTAACCGTCATACTTTTTGCATATTAATTTGATCTATGTTGCTTTTTGCATAGAGTATTTTTATGTGTACTTGTTGCTATGTGAAATGATGAACTTGATTTTCGACAAAAGTTTTACAAACATTCTTCACAAAAAGCACTTGTATACATATGGTATGGAACAACCTAGATTTTGGTGGGGTTCCGACGCTCCGGTATAGACAATTATTCGCGACGTTATTTTATGTGGGTGGAAACCGCTATTCGGGAAAGCTATGTACATAGAATTTGAATAAAACATATTAAACTTAATTGAGAGTAATAAATAGATACATAAAAAAGAAGATTAGGGTAAAAATGTTAAAAAATGGTAGAGACCTGTGCCGACGGCTTGGCCGTCGGCACAGATTGCCGTCGACGTCACCTTAACCTCTGTGTCGACGGCTTCCTGTGTCCCGACGGGTGCCGTCGGGATAGAACATCTGTGCCGACGGCCGTTTCTTTGCCGACGGCCTTTTGGGCGGCTGATCCTCGTACGCCCCTGTGCCGACGGCCCCGATAAATAGCCGTCGGCACAGGTTATGGCCGTCGGCACAGTTCGTCATTCCTGTAGTGTTAGTCCGCAAGTCCACGCTAAAATGTCTAAAACATTTTATAATTTGGATCAGAGAAAGTATACATACCAAGCAGATATCTCATTTACCACATCCTTACACAATAGTATTACGCCATACATGTGCAAAACCTACCATACAACATTCAGATCTATTCAAATTTACCGTTTACAAGGGTTTGATATTGTTTCCATCTATGAAAGCAGCCGAGAAGGCATGGCACATTTCAGAGAAATGGGGGAATAAGGCTTAATGTCGGCGACCACGGATAATCTGGGTGGATGGAGCTACTTTTTTGTCGCTAGTCAAGAAGCTTCCCGAGACGGAGAGACTGAAGGGAGAAAATGGTGTTGTGCATTTTGAATCGTATGTTTTTGAAGAAAAAAACAACTAGGAACGCAGCCGGGGCATCCGATCCCAATAAGACGGCAATCTTTGCCAGTGCTCCTAATAGCGCATGGCCGTGACATTTGCCGGACGTTTTATTGGATGCGCATGTGAGAGACCGGCTGTGTTGACATTGCCCGGCCCCTGTCTTCCATTTCCCTCCCGCCACGACCAAATATGAACAGCCCACTCCCTTCGCGCCCTCCACGTCCTTTAAACTATCCTTTTCTCCACGTCCCTCGAACTGTTGGTGGCAGCCACGAACACGAGTGACATGCGCGCCCTTAACTCCACGACCCGAACTGCCATCTCTCCACGCAATCGAGTTCCAGTGCGTCGCCTGCATCATCGACCTTCGCCCAATTGCAGTATGTGGATTCATTGCTCTGCTTTGATTTCTCTGTTCCTTTTCTTGCACAGTTTGGTTAATGCGATAGTATAAGGTCTCGATCGTAGTACTTCTTTGATTGTTGGTGAGCAATTCCAGGAACAAGTACAGATAATTACCTCTTCCTTTTCTTGCATTTGCAGGTAATTACCTCCTCGTGATCATATACAGCAAGACACAAGTACAGAGGCAGCATCATCATGGAGTAACGATGGACCACATCTGCTGAGTCGTGGTAGCGGCATGGAGCGCATCAGGTTCAGGAGCGTCGACTCCGGCGTGTACCCGACGACGCTGCCAAGCCCGAGGATGCTCGTCGGTGCAACGGACGTCCACTCGCCCCACGAGCCACCGGGGTTCAGGAAGAGCATGAACCCAATCTACGCGGACGGGACAAACCGTCCCACTCCCACGTCGATGGCGATATCGCCGACCTCCCTCGACGTGGCCGCAGATCCTGCGACCCCCGCGACGACGGTGACCGGCGCCGCCGATCTCGACAACGGCTCCGGACGCGGCCACGCCCACGTCGACGCGGTGGAGGGCGTGAACGGCGCGGTGCTGGTGCGTCGGCACACGGGCGGGGACGGGCGCTGGGAGGCCATCAGGGCGGCGGACGCGCGCGAGTCCCCGCTCAGCCTCGGCCACTTCAGGCTCCTCAAGCGGCTCGGCTACGGCGACATCGGCAGCGTGTACCTGGTGGAGCTCCGGGGCGCCGGCCCGGGGGGCGGCGCGCTGTTCGCCATGAAGGTCATGGACAAGGGCTCCCTGGTGAGCCGGAACAAGCTGTCCCGCGCGCAGACGGAGCGGGAGATACTGGGGCTGCTCGACCACCCTTTCCTCCCCATGCTCTACTCCCACTTCGAGACCGACAAGTTCTTCTGCCTCCTCATGGAGTTCTGCAGCGGCGGCAACCTGCACTCGCTCAGGCAGAAGCAGCCCAACAAGCACTTCACCGAGCACGCAGCCAGGTGATCGAGTCTGCTGCAGCTTTTTCACGGTCTTTTTTTTTTTTGACATGGCTTTTTCACGGTCTTACGAACTGCTGAAATCAATCAGATTGTTTACTGAGATAGATCCTCATCAATCCGTATTCAATGATGCATGCAGGTTCTACGCCTCTGAAGTGCTGCTTGCCCTGGAGTACCTGCACATGCTGGGCGTGGTGTACCGGGACTTGAAGCCCGAGAACGTGCTGGTCAGGGAGGAAGGCCACATCATGCTCTCCGACTTCGACCTCTCCCTCCGCTGCTCCGTCAGCCCCGCGCTCGTCCGCTCCCCGTCCGGCCGCGTCGGCGGCGCCGTCCACGGCTGCAAGCTCCCGCGCATGCTGTCATCGTCCAAGACGAGGGCCAAGAAGAAGGCGGCCAAAGGCAAAGACGACGACCAGCAGCCGCAGGAGCTGGTGGCCGGGGACGGCAGGAAGAAGCAGGCGTGGACGTCGCTGGAGTTCACGGCGGAGCCGATGGGGGCGCGCTCCATGTCCTTCGTGGGCACACACGAGTACCTGGCGCCCGAGATCATCCGCGGCGAGGGCCACGGCAGCGCCGTCGACTGGTGGACCTTCGGCGTCTTCCTCTACGAGCTGCTGCACGGCACCACGCCCTTCAAGGGCTCCGGGAACCGGGCTACGCTCTTCAACGTCGTCGGACAGCCGCTGCGGTTCCCGGACGCGCCGGGGGTCAGCGCCGCCGCCAGGGACCTCATCAGGGGCCTGCTGGCCAAGGAGCCGCAGAAGCGGCTCGCGTACCGGCGCGGCGCCGCCGAGGTCAAGCAGCACCCCTTCTTCGAGGGCGTCAACTGGGCGCTCGTCAGGAGCGCCGCGCCTCCCTACGTGCCCGACGTCGCCGTGGAAGCCTGCGCCGCCGTCCGGCTCCCTGACAAGGATGGCGGCGCGTCGTCGCAGGGCGGCACGCCGAGGAGCGCCGCCGCGGCCGGTGGAAAGGCCAGCTCGCCTCACGCTGATCCGTTGATTTCGAGTACTTTTAGGAGGCAATCCTCTACTTAGATCGCTTCATCCACTCACGTTCCCGCCACACAATACACATACCCAAAATTCGATTCATTTGTGTCCATTATGTTATTCTGTGATGATATTTCACCTCGAGCTTCCATAACATTCTCATCGCTCAATGATATACGAATATCTCGTGAAGTAGGTGTAGTTTATCTCGGTTTAGTTCGAGATCCAACAAAAAAACATCCCAAGGGGTTTAGGCTTTCACAGGAAATTAACCAAAACGACATGTAAACTTTACGGACCATTGTAGGTTCTGCTAAAGTTCTTGCGCGCCAGGGGTGGGAATTTTCGCTCCGTAATTCCAAACTCCAAACCAAGCAAGGCCTTAGGCTTTATTTACTAGGGACGTCATTTTACCCAAGGAGAATTGGAGGGGAAACCCTTCACCCAATCCCCTCAAATATTGTTTCATCTCAATCATAGTACGGTATAGGGTGTTCAATCTGAACAAAAATGAGACGTTCATGGAAATATCTTAGGTTAATATATATCCAAAACCAGTTGGGAAACAAGTTTATTGGTGATTTTTGGGACATCAAACTAGGCACGGATAATGCATGTCAATAGGTAGAGCATAAAACAGGTAAAGAAAAACTATACACGTCCCAGGTATACCCATACCCTTTCCAAGGTAACATCGTGCTACTCATTCATCTTCTGATCTCTACACAAGTACCCGTACCTGTGGGTAAATTTTAATTCTTACACTTTAAATACACTAAAAGTAAATAAGACCTTACCAAGCACATAATTGATGCGTTAATATCAAGATCCACCACATTTCCCTTATTGTTGTATAAAACAGTCCATCATACTTGTGGATTAGGACGTAAGCGTATTATAGTTAATTGGGTGAAAAAAGAACAATTTCATCAAACCATGTCCTATTCACTAAATCGCCTCAAATCCCTATTATGGGATGAAATTGCGCATTAATATTTAAGATTTAAATGTAGTTTAGCGTACCCAAAATTGATATTTTTTAAACAGGGGAAGGGCCCAAAACCTGCATTAATCTTTGGTAGTGGGAGTACAATTTACGCAAAGTCGGTATGAGCAGTAGGATGAGGATGCCACGTGTGTATTTCAACTCATGGGACGTGTTCGTGAATTACGTGCCACCATCTCATGGATAAGGTTGTATAAATACATAATGCAACGACAAGCACAATATACAAGGAAAAATACATAGTCATGCACCACTAAAGGAAAATTACGCCACTCTCCATGTGAGATAAATAAATCCTTGTGATCTAATCATGTTCACACCGCCATAATTAGCTCAGGGTATTCCTCTATGAAAAATACATCATGAATAAAGCCAATACGTACGCTAGTAGATAACTTGGATATGCAATGATTTTTTAAAATTAAAAAACCATATCGTTTAAACATAGCCATAGCCACAATACATGGACTATCGCTGAAGGATATCTCCCGCATCAACCACGAACAAGATGATCGTGGTAGATAAAGCTAAATTCATGTGGTAAACTTACTGTCATGCTGTCATCTCTTCTGCCAAGGTATAAACCGTCGTAGATACCTAACCCAACTGAGGCCTATCACTGTTAAGTAAGTGGGCTGGTAGGGTTAGGTGGGACTGGCCATGTAAATTAGGTGTGCTTGCCCATTTAAGTTAGTGGGTTGGCCATTTAAGTTAGGTGGAAATGGTCGTTTAATTTTGGTAGCCAGCCCATTTAATCCATCATACGGTCGTTTAATTTTGGTAGCCGGCCCATTTAATCCATCATACGTCATTTTTATGGATTATGCATGTCACCTGATATTAAATTGTTGTTCTTGTCATACTTTTGATAAATAATATTTTTGCCAAAATGCAATGTTGTCAACCTAGTTTTTGCATGTTGTCGCGATAACAACAATGGTATGGTTGTTGCGTACTATTTTCCATATTTATTGGAAATTATAAGATGACGAAAAAAATTAGTTCTTTTTGTTTAGATGTGATATATAATTATTCATATAAATTCAGATGTTAACAAAAAAATCATGTACAAAGCAATATAATAATTGTATACCGCAATTGCTCACTTTGGGCCATCCAAATAACAATTGGCATTCAACCTCTGCATTCAGAATATCTCAACATCCAAATAAAAATGTTTACATTCACTCTCAGCATCATTATCATGTGACATCCAATCCAATGAAATGCCAAGACTCCGAAAGTGCATACATCCAAACGGAGCCTCTCGGAGCAATGGTTCTTGCAAGAACACTATTATTCACCGGAGTATTGCCGGCCTCTTCTAGTGATTGGTATGTTTTTTTCTTGTTGGTCAATAGTAGGGAAATTCCCTACTGCAAATTTATATCACAAATTAAATATGTACAGCTATCAACTCTTGGTGGCTTATATTGTACTCCTTGTTCATAAAAAATATATGTCTCAACCAACTTTAAAATTAGATGTATCTACATACTAAATTATGTTTAGATACATCCGAATTTAAATTTGGTTGAGACATCATTTTTGTGAACGGAGGGAGTATGCTTACTAGTAGGAAAAGGCTTATAGCCACCCGTCTGCCGGCAGTATTTACTAGTGGCGTACACTATTTCTGCACGCCGGTGGTAAGTCATGTACCACTGGCGTGCAATCCATAATGCACGCCAGCGGTAACTTCCAGGAGGTAGCAGCAAGCGGGGTTAACTACCGCTGGCGAACGGCTGGAATGCCCGCCAGCGGTACTTGACTTACCGCTGGCGGACTGTTTGGCGTGCCTGCCAGGGGTAGTTGGCCTAGCAGCTGGGCTAAAAGACGAGCAAACTACCGCTGGCGGCCCACGTGCCCGTCCGTCAGCGCGAGTGACCACGCGCGCGCCTTCTCCCTCCTTTATTTTTGGACTTTCGGCTCGCACACCCTCTTCCTCCTTTATTTTCGGTTTTTTTTTATCTCTCCTGCGCCACCCTTATCCCTTTCTTCTCCTCATCGCATAGGGCTGCCCCGCGCCGACCCACCTGGCGCCGCCACGGCCCCGCGCCCTGTGCCTCCGGATCCCGCCGCCACGGCCTCGGCTCGCTCCATCCGCCACGGCCTTGTGCTCCATCGCGGAGACCACCCTCCACCCGCTCCAGCCGCCACGGGCCCATGCGTCGCCTCCGCCACGGCCTCGACACGCTCCAGCCTAGGGTTTGTGGCGGCGGTGCTACCCGCCGGCCACGGGCTCCGGCGACCCAGGCGCTGGATCTGATGCTGCCGGCGTCCACCCGGATCTGCCCATCGATCTGCATCTTCTCCTTCCCATCAACGCCATCCCCATCCGCGAAACCCTAGCGGCCGTGCCCGGCTCCGCCTCATGTCGTCGTCACCGCCGCCGCCGTCCCGCGCCCGTCTCCAGGTTAGGTATTTCGACCACTTCAAATTCTCATCTATTGTGCTGCATCCCCTTTCACTCTTCAGCTCGCCCGTGATAGATAGGGTGTCCTTGAAAACCAACTCATCTGCTACTTGTGTCCTGCGTGCAGGCAACACCCATGATGCACACCCATGATGCACACCCGTGATTGTTAAGCTGGTATCTTGATCTTAGTTTTCATATTGATTCTGTGGATATAGAGATATGATGCTGGTGAGGTCTAGAAATATAGAGATATAGAGATGTGTGCACTTGAGGCTGAACCATGCATATATGTCCGTGGATAGCTAGCCTTCAAGAGTGTGGTGTGTGTGTTTGCTATTACTCCAGATGCGATGCGGTTGTGCGTGCTCCGTGTGTGTTGTGCGTGCTCCTTGAGTGCACATTTGTCTTTTGCGTCGACATCATATGTCAGTAGATGCACTTAGACATACCGAGTTGTCTGTGCAAATGCTTTGATTGCACTGTCTGAACCTTTTTCAGTACGCAGGGGAGGCAGGGGAGCTCGACGACTCAGTAGCATGAGAGGATGCAGGGCGCTTCAGGTTTTTCAGTTGCATTGCATGGAAGGAGGCGCAGCTGAAAGCAACTTTGCCACAAGGTCCTTGCTACTGTGAAATAAAAGGACTAGATGTAAGTCTCTTGTCTCTGAAAGTCTCTAAGCATATGTGTGTGCTATGAACTTGCAAGCATCAGAATAGAAACATCAGAGATTATCACTCTCATGGCATTGTAAAAAGCTGTAAATTGACTACCTACACCAGTAATGGACTTTCATGAACCAAATTCTCACAGATTTATACTCTTGTTCATTTTAGCTTTTCATTTGAATTGCTTACTGTTAACATGTCGGTATGTAGAGTTATCTGTCATAGGAATTTTCTCTATTCATTCAACATGTGAAGTAGTTATGATTTCCTTTCTATTTGAACCAGTGACAAACGCAGAACTCATGATATCAGGTTGCAACATGCTGTTAACTGAATCAAGAATAACTTATGCTTTAAGTTGAAGTTACTTAACACATAAGTTTCCTCTCCGTAGTTGGTTGCAAAGTTGAAGTTTGACTCCATATACTCCATACATTTTCTGTTCATTTTTTTTTTTAGATACAAGGCCAAAGGCCCGACGTTAAATTAATAACGCCCCGAACGGCGACAAGGATACAAGGTGCTTAACCCAGCTTACAACAACGAACCGCACGCACACACACAAAGGACAGCCGAAGAAACACCAGCGAGGTCGGCGCCACCTACGAACTACTCCGAAGACGCTGTGAACTAGCAGGACGGGCAAAACTGCTGGGCCGAAGCTCGCCGTCGGGGGGGGGAGACCGGCACACCGACACACGCTGCACACCGTCAACACGGGCAAAGTCGTCGGGCCGAACTCACGGCCAAGACCGGCACACCAACAAGCACTGCACACCGCCAAGACCTGCACAGCTTCCGAAGAGACAGCCAACAAGGGAGCAACCTCTCGCTGAGACACCAAGGAGTCCACGCACTGCGAATGCAGAACAAGCCACAAGCTTTGCCGGAGGAAGCAAACCTCCAGAGAGCTACCCGTGAACTCCAAAACGGCGTCTTCAAGAAGATAACGACGCAAAGCGCCGCCGCCGCCCGATCCGAGAATCTTGGGTTTTCACCCGGAGCACATAGGAGGGGAGAACAACCACAACGGCGCCTTCAAGAAGGGGACGACGTCAAAGACGCCGCCGCCGCGGCCCAGGACAAACGTCCTGGGCGAGGGTTTCCCCTTGGTATGGTCTCAACACCTCCCACACAGGGGTAGGGGAGCCGACAAGACGACCACCACACCACTGCCACGGGGCACAGCTCACCGAACCCCACGCCGTCCACACGGCCGTGGTTCCGGCAGCACCAGAGTCACGGGCTCGCCCGCCAACCCACACGACTCCCACCTTCCAGGGCCGCCGCCCCGGCGTACCAGCTCTGCACCGAAAGAACTGAAGCGAAGGACGAGAGACGTCAATCGGACCGCAGCAAGGCGGCATCGAGCCTTCAGCGGGGACCCAACTCGCCGACCGGCGGCCTGCAGCCCCCATGGCTACAGGCGAGGTCGGAACTGGAGTGCCGGATGGGCTCGAGAGGGCCCGGGCCCCTTGGCCCGGCCCGGGTCGAGGCGGCCACTGCCGCACTGCCCACCACACCCCCGGAATCCACGCTTAGCCGGCGAGCAGCAGCGCCACCGCCGGCCAGGCTTGCCGCGGAGACCACGAAGCCCAGCACCGCCGTCTTCATCTTCACGCAGCCCTGCCGGGCCGAGCTCGCGCCGCCCGCCGCGGAGATTCCACCCGGTTCGCCCGAAAGGGGAGTTTTCACCTCTAAGCGCAGAAACTCACTAGAGAGAAACTAAAGTCGGTGAAGCCGGTCACACCCCGGAGTAGGATATTGCACATTTAAAACACATAACACACTTGTTTACATATGGTATGGCACAACCTAGGTTTTGGTGGGGTTCCGACGCTCCGGGGCCCCGCTTCGGCGAAACCCTGAATCCGCTGGAAAAACCCTAACGTTTTCGTCTACCCCCATAGACGTGCGTCGAAAGGGGGTAGGCCAGTGGACTTTTTTGCCTGGTTGTGTTTGGTTGGGACATAGGCACATGGGAAACCAACTTTTATCACAAGTTTTTACAAGATTGCCCCCGTTTCGTCCGAAGTGGGAGTTTTCACCTCTAAGTCCACACACTTGGTAGAGAGAAACTGAAGTCGGTGAAGCCGGTCATACCCCGGAGTAAGATATTGCACATTTACAACACACAACACACTTGTATACATATGGTATGGCATAACCTAGGTTTTGGTGGGGTTCCGACGCTCCGGGCCCCGCTTCGGCGAAACCCTGAATCCGCTGGAAAAACCCTAATGTTTTCGTCTACCCCCATAGACGTGCGTCGAAAGGGGGTAGGCCAGTGGACTTTTTTGCCTGGTTGTGTTAGGTTAGGCCATAGGCACATGGGAAACCAACTTTTATCACAAATCAACACAAGATTCCACCCGGTTCGCCCGAAAGGGGAGTTTTCACCTCTAAGTCCACACACTTGGTAGAGAGAAACTGAAGTCGGTGAAGCCGGTCTCACCCCGGAGTAGGATATTGCACATTTACAACACACAACACACATGTATACATATGGTATGGCATAACCTAGGTTTTGGTGGGGTTCCGACGCTCCGGGGCCCCGCTTCGGCGAAACCCTGAATCCGCTGGAAAAACCCTAACGTTTTCGTCTACCCCCATAGACGTGCGTCGAAAGGGGGTAGGCCAGTGGACTTTTTTGCCTGATTGTGTTAGGTTAGGCCATAGGCACATGGGAAACCAACTTTTATCACAAATCAACACAAGATTCCACCCGGTTCGCCCCAAAAGGGGAGTTTTCACCTCTAAGTCCACACACTTGGTAGAGAGAAACTGAAGTCGGTGAAGCCGGTCATACCCCGGAGTAGGATATTGCACATTTACAACACACAACACACTTGTATACATATGGCATGGCATAACCTAGGTTTTGGTGGGGTTCCGACGCTCCGGGGCCCCGCTTCGGCGAAACCCTGAATCCGCTGGAAAAACCCTAACGTTTTCGTCTACCCCCATAGACGTGCGTCGAAAGGGGGTAGGCCAGTGAACTTTTTTGCCTGGTTGTGTTAGGTTAGGCCATAGGCACATGGGAAACCAACTTTTATCACAAATCAACACAAGATTCCGCCCGGTTCGCCCGAAAGGGGAGTTTTCAACTCTAAGCGCAGAAACTCACTAGAGAGAAACTGAAGTCGGTGAAGCCGGTCACACCCCGGAGTAGGATATTGCACATTTACAACACATAACACACTTGTTTACATATGGTATGGCACAACCTAGGTTTTGGTGGGGTTCCGACGCTCCGGGGCCCCGCTTCGGCGAAACCCTGAATCCGCTGGAAAAACCCTAACGTTTTCGTCTACCCCCATAGACGTGCGTCGAAAGGGGGTAGGCCAGTGGACTTTTTTGCCTGGTTGTGTTTGGTTGGGACATAGGCACATGGGAAACCAACTTTTATCACAAGTTTTTACAAGATTGCCCCCGTTTCGTCCGAAGTGGGAGTTTTCACCTCTAAGTCCACACACTTGGTAGAGAGAAACTGAAGTCGGTGAAGCCGGTCATACCCCGGAGTAGGATATTGCACATTTACAACACAAACACACTTGTATACATATGGTATGGCATAACCTAGGTTTTGGTGGGGTTCCGACGCTCCGGGCCCCGCTTCGGCGAAACCCTGAATCCGCTGGAAAAACCCTAACGTTTTCGTCTACCCCCATAGACGTGCGTCGAAAGTGGGTAGGCCAGTGGACTTTTTTGCCTCGTTGTGTTAGGTTAGGCCATAGGCACATGGGAAACCAAATTTTATCACAAATCAACACAGATTCCACCCGTTCGCCCGAAAGGGGAGTTTTCACCTCTAAGTCCACACACTTGGTAGAGAGAAACTGAAGTCGGTGAAGCCGGTCATACCCCGGAGTAGGATATTGCACATTTACAACACAAAACACACTTGTATACATATGGTATGGCATAACCTAGGTTTTGGTGGGGTTCCGACGCTCCGGGGCCCCGCTTCGGCGAAACCCTGAATCCGCTGGAAAAACCCTAACGTTTTCGTCTACCCCCATAGACGTGCGTCGAAAGGGGGTAGGCCAGTGGACTTTTTTGCCTGGTTGTGTTAGGTTAGGCCATAGGCACATGGGAAACCAACTTTTATCACAAATCAACACAATATTCCGCCCGGTTCGCCCGAAACGGGAGTTTTCACCTCTAAGCGCAGAAACTCACTAGAGAGAAACTGAAGTCGGTTAAGCCGGTCACACCCCGGAGTAGGATATTGCACATTTACAACACATAACACACTTGTTTACATATGGTATGGCACAACCTAGGTTTTGGTGGGGTTCCGACGCTCCGGGGCCCCGCTTCGGCGAAAACCTGAATCCGCTGGAAAAACCCTAACGTTTTCGTCTACCCCCATAGACGTGCGTCGAAAGGGGGTAGGCCAGTGGACTTTTTTGCCTGGTTGTCTTTGGTTGGGACATAGGCACTTGGGAAACCAACTTTTATCACAAGTTTTTACAAGATTGCCCCCGTTTCGTCCGAAGTGGGAGTTTTCACCTCTAAGTCCACACACTTGGTAGAGAGAAACTGAAGTCGGTGAAGCCGGTCATACCCCGGAGTAGGATATTGCACATTTACAACACACAACACACTTGTATACATATGGTATGGCATAACCTAGGTTTTGGTGGGGTTCCGACGCTCCGGGGCCCCGCTTCGGCGAAACCCTGAATCCGCTGGAAAAACCCTAACGTTTTCGTCTACCCCCATAGACGTGCGTCGAAAGGGGGTAGGCCAGTGGACTTTTTTCTTGGTTGTGTTAGGTTAGGCCATAGGAACATCAGAAACCAAAGTCTACCCCAAATCGACACAAGATTCCATCTGGTTCGCCCGAAAACATACAACACACTTGTATGCAACTTTCGGTTGCGGCCTTGCCGAAAACATACAACTTTCGGTTGCGGCCTTTCCTTTGACGATGGCATGAAATCGTCGTCATCGTCGCTGTCTACTACCCAGAGACAGGAACGACCGTACGAATCACGGTCAGCTTGAGTTCGGCTCACAAGCACTGGAAGGAAACACACGATCCGTGTGCTTCTGCCTGATCCAAGGGCTCACAAGCGCTCGAAAGAAACACACCGCTGATCCAACGGCTCACAAGCACTGGAAGAAAACACACGATCCGTGTGCTTCTGCCTGATCCAAGGGCTCACAAGCGCTTGAAAGAAACACACCGATGATCCAACGGCTCACAGGCACTGGAAGGAAACACACGATCCGTGTGCTTCTGCCTGATCCAAGGGCTCACAAGCGCTCGAAAGAAACACACCGCTGATCCAACGGCTCACAAGGACTGGAAGGAAACACACGATCCGTGTGCTTCTTCCTGATCCAACGGGTCAGCAGCGCCAGAAAGAAACACACGACGCCTATAAATAGGCCACTCCTCAGACATGTTACTCACTCACACAAAACATTCCAGCGTCAGTCAGAGAGGCATCTTTGGGCAACCAGCGGCAAGACGTCTCTGATGATCTGCGACCGTTCCAAACGGCTGCAGATCATCAGAGATGTTTTGCCGGACGGTTGTAGATCATCAGAGACGTCTTACCGCTGCTTGGATCGAAGTGGCGCTCAAACACAAAACATTCGGGTTCCCTAGCTATGCCCGACACTGAATGCAACGACATTCGACCGTGAATCAGTGTCGGGCTGTAGCTAGGAGAATCAGTGTCGGGCTGTATCAGTGTCGGGCGGCAGGGTCATGGTGGCGGCGCTGGGTCTGGGTGAGAGGAACCCTATCCTCTCGCTCGGGATGCGAGGAATGAAACGAACGGGTAGAGGCTCGCTTGGGTTTTTACTGGTCCAAGACCTGTGCCGACGGCTTTGCTTTTAACCTAGGTTTTGGTGGGGTTCCGATGCTCCGGGGCCCCGCTTCGGTGAAACCCTGAATCCGCTGGAAAACCCTAACGTTTTCGTCTACCCCATAGACGTGCGTCGAAAGGGGTAGGCCAGTGGACTTTTTTGCCTGGTTGTGTTAGGTTAGGCCATAGGCACATGGGAAACCAACTTTTATCACAAATCAACACAAGATTCCACCCGGTTCGCCCGAAAGGGGAGTTTTCACCTCTAAGCGCAGAAACTCACTAGAGAGAAACTAAAGTCGGTGAAGCCGGTCACACCCCGGAGTAGGATATTGCACATTTAAAACACATAACACACTTGTTTACATATGGTATGGCACAACCTAGGTTTTGGTGGGGTTCCGACGCTCCGGGGCCCCGCTTCGGCGAAACCCTGAATCCGCTGGAAAAACCCTAACGTTTTCGTCTACCCCCATAGACGTGCGTCGAAAGGGGGTAGGCCAGTGGACTTTTTTGCCTGGTTGTGTTTGGTTGGGACATAGGCACATGGGAAACCAACTTTTATCACAAGTTTTTACAAGATTGCCCCCGTTTCGTCCGAAGTGGGAGTTTTCACCTCTAAGTCCACACACTTGGTAGAGAGAAACTGAAGTCGGTGAAGCCGGTCATACCCCGGAGTAAGATATTGCACATTTACAACACACAACACACTTGTATACATATGGTATGGCATAACCTAGGTTTTGGTGGGGTTCCGACGCTCCGGGGCCCCGCTTCGGCGAAACCCTGAATCCGCTGGAAAAACCCTAATGTTTTCGTCTACCCCCATAGACGTGCGTCGAAAGGGGGTAGGCCAGTGGACTTTTTTGCCTGGTTGTGTTAGGTTAGGCCATAGGCACATGGGAAACCAACTTTTATCACAAATCAACACAAGATTCCACCCGGTTCGCCCGAAAGGGGAGTTTTCACCTCTAAGTCCACACACTTGGTAGAGAGAAACTGAAGTCGGTGAAGCCGGTCTCACCCCGGAGTAGGATATTGCACATTTACAACACACAACACACATGTATACATATGGTATGGCATAACCTAGGTTTTGGTGGGGTTCCGACGCTCCGGGGCCCCGCTTCGGCGAAACCCTGAATCCGCTGGAAAAACCCTAACGTTTTCGTCTACCCCCATAGACGTGCGTCGAAAGGGGGTAGGCCAGTGGACTTTTTTGCCTGATTGTGTTAGGTTAGGCCATAGGCACATGGGAAACCAACTTTTATCACAAATCAACACAAGATTCCACCCGGTTCGCCCCAAAAGGGGAGTTTTCACCTCTAAGTCCACACACTTGGTAGAGAGAAACTGAAGTCGGTGAAGCCGGTCATACCCCGGAGTAGGATATTGCACATTTACAACACACAACACACTTGTATACATATGGCATGGCATAACCTAGGTTTTGGTGGGGTTCCGACGCTCCGGGGCCCCGCTTCGGCGAAACCCTGAATCCGCTGGAAAAACCCTAACGTTTTCGTCTACCCCCATAGACGTGCGTCGAAAGGGGGTAGGCCAGTGAACTTTTTTGCCTGGTTGTGTTAGGTTAGGCCATAGGCACATGGGAAACCAACTTTTATCACAAATCAACACAAGATTCCGCCCGGTTCGCCCGAAAGGGGAGTTTTCAACTCTAAGCGCAGAAACTCACTAGAGAGAAACTGAAGTCGGTGAAGCCGGTCACACCCCGGAGTAGGATATTGCACATTTACAACACATAACACACTTGTTTACATATGGTATGGCACAACCTAGGTTTTGGTGGGGTTCCGACGCTCCGGGGCCCCGCTTCGGCGAAACCCTGAATCCGCTGGAAAAACCCTAACGTTTTCGTCTACCCCCATAGACGTGCGTCGAAAGGGGGTAGGCCAGTGGACTTTTTTGCCTGGTTGTGTTTGGTTGGGACATAGGCACATGGGAAACCAACTTTTATCACAAGTTTTTACAAGATTGCCCCCGTTTCGTCCGAAGTGGGAGTTTTCACCTCTAAGTCCACACACTTGGTAGAGAGAAACTGAAGTCGGTGAAGCCGGTCATACCCCGGAGTAGGATATTGCACATTTACAACACACAACACACTTGTATACATATGGTATGGCATAACCTAGGTTTTGGTGGGGTTCCGACGCTCCGGGGCCCCGCTTCGGCGAAACCCTGAATCCGCTGGAAAAACCCTAACGTTTTCGTCTACCCCCATAGACGTGCGTCGAAAGTGGGTAGGCCAGTGGACTTTTTTGCCTCGTTGTGTTAGGTTAGGCCTTAGGCACATGGGAAACCAAATTTTATCACAAATCAACACAAGATTCCACCCGGTTCGCCCGAAAGGGGAGTTTTCACCTCTAAGTCCACACACTTGGTAGAGAGAAACTGAAGTCGGTGAAGCCGGTCATACCCCGGAGTAGGATATTGCACATTTACAACACAAAACACACTTGTATACATATGGTATGGCATAACCTAGGTTTTGGTGGGGTTCCGACGCTCCGGGGCCCCGCTTCGGCGAAACCCTGAATCCGCTGGAAAAACCCTAACGTTTTCGTCTACCCCCATAGACGTGCGTCGAAAGGGGGTAGGCCAGTGGACTTTTTTGCCTGGTTGTGTTAGGTTAGGCCATAGGCACATGGGAAACCAACTTTTATCACAAATCAACACAATATTCCGCCCGGTTCGCCCGAAACGGGAGTTTTCACCTCTAAGCGCAGAAACTCACTAGAGAGAAACTGAAGTCGGTGAAGCCGGTCACACCCCGGAGTAGGATATTGCACATTTACAACACATAACACACTTGTTTACATATGGTATGGCACAACCTAGGTTTTGGTGGGGTTCCGACGCTCCGGGGCCCCGCTTCGGCGAAACCCTGAATCCGCTGGAAAAACCCTAACGTTTTCGTCTACCCCCATAGACGTGCGTCGAAAGGGGGTAGGCCAGTGGACTTTTTTGCCTGGTTGTGTTTGGTTGGGACATAGGCACATGGGAAACCAACTTTTATCACAAGTTTTTACAAGATTGCCCCCGTTTCGTCCGAAGTGGGAGTTTTCACCTCTAAGTCCACACACTTGGTAGAGAGAAACTGAAGTCGGTGAAGCCGGTCATACCCCGGAGTAGGATATTGCACATTTACAACACACAACACACTTGTATACATATGGTATGGCATAACCTAGGTTTTGGTGGGGTTCCGACGCTCCGGGGCCCCGCTTCGGCGAAACCCTGAATCCGCTGGAAAAACCCTAACGTTTTCGTCTACCCCCATAGACGTGCGTCGAAAGGGGGTAGGCCAGTGGACTTTTTTCTTGGTTGTGTTAGGTTAGACCATAGGAACATCAGAAACCAAAGTCTACCCCAAATCGACACAAGATTCCATCCGGTTCGCCCGAAAACATACAACACACTTGTATGCAACTTTCGGTTGCGGCCTTGCCGAAAACATACAACTTTCGGTTGCGGCCTTTCCTTTGACGATGGCATGAAATCGTCGTCATCATCGCTGTCTACTACCCAGAGACAGGAACGACCGTACGAATCACGGTCAGCTTGAGTTCGGCTCACAAGCACTGGAAGGAAACACACGATCCGTGTGCTTCTGCCTGATCCAAGGGCTCACAAGCGCTCGAAAGAAACACACCGCTGATCCAACGGCTCACAAGCACTGGAAGAAAACACACGATCCGTGTGCTTCTGCCTGATCCAAGGGCTCACAAGCGCTTGAAAGAAACACACCGATGATCCAACGGCTCACAGCACTGGAAGGAAACACACGATCCGTGTGCTTCTGCCTGATCCAAGGGCTCACAAGCGCTCGAAAGAAACACACCGCTGATCCAACGGCTCACAAGGACTGGAAGGAAACACACGATCCGTGTGCTTCTTCCTGATCCAACGGGTCAGCAGCGCCAGAAAGAAACACACGACGCCTATAAATAGGCCACTCCTCAGACATGTTACTCACTCACACAAAACATTCCAGCGTCAGTCGGAGAGGCATCTTTGGGCAACCAGCGGCAAGACGTCTCTGATGATCTGCGACCGTTCCAAACGGCTGCAGATCATCAGAGATGTTTTGCCGGACGGTTGTAGATCATCAGAGACGTCTTACCGCTGCTTGGATCGAAGTGGCGCTCAAACACAAAACATTCGGGTTCCCTAGCTATGCCCGACACTGAATGCAACGACATTCGACCGTGAATCAGTGTCGGGCTGTAGCTAGGAGAAACCGTGTGTTTTGTTTCCCAGGTTACTCACTCATATATTCTACCAGATTACTTATTCAGATGCTAAAGATCATTAGTTGGATCCGAAAGAAGCACACGGATCGTCCCCTTATATAAAGGGCCAGGGGTAGACCCCAGATTTGCTATCAGTGGCCTTGTCCACGCCTCTCGACGACCTCTCCGCACCCGTGGCCTCCGCCGGCGCCCCTCCACGCCTCTGTGGACCTCCCCTAGTCCGTCCCCATGCCGATGTACGGTACCCTTTCTCCCTGATCCCCTCATCCCCTCCGTAGGTTGCATGTACCTTAGGTGTTTGATCAAATTCCCCACTATTGGTTTCAGATCTCGGGCATATACGTCGGCGATGGCCGTGGCCGGACACCCGTTGGACAATAACGGCCCTGTGCGGGATTGGGCTCCGCCGGGCTGGCACTGGGAGATATCTTCCGGAACGCGCAGCTTGGTAAGAAATCCGGGCGAAGTCGCCGACCCGGATCTTGTTTGGTGGAGGTCACGTGGGCCAGGGAGCTTCCAGAGGGAGCCGGCCCCCGAGGAGGAGGTACGTCGCCGTATAAGGGAGGAGGATGCGCACGTCCGTCACTACATGCATCTGTTGGATACGATGTATACTAATACATGGCAGGCAATGCAAAGGAATCCTTATCATGTGAGTATTGACCCTGTGATGGTTCCTACTCTTTGGGTGAGGAGCGCTCCCCGTGATGCACCCCGCGGCCTAGTACGAGGCAGAAGTTAGTTAAATAAAAATGGCATGAGGACGATCGATCCAGCTGTAACCGGAGATTAAATAAAGATGTAACCGTCATACTTTTTGCATATTAATTTGATCTATGTTGCTTTTTGCATAGAGTATTTTTATGTGTACTTGTTGCTATGTGAAATGATGAACTTGATTTTCGACAAAAGTTTTACAAACATTCTTCACAAAAAGCACTTGTATACATATGGTATGGAACAACCTAGATTTTGGTGGGGTTCCGACGCTCCGGTATAGACAATTATTCGCGACGTTATTTTATGTGGGTGGAAACCGCTATTCGGGAAAGCTATGTACATAGAATTTGAATAAAACATATTAAACTTAATTGAGAGTAATAAATAGATACATAAAAAAGAAGATTAGGGTAAAAATGTTAAAAAATGGTAGAGACCTGTGCCGACGGCTTGGCCGTCGGCACAGATTGCCGTCGACGTCACCTTAACCTCTGTGTCGACGGCTTCCTGTGTCCCGACGGGTGCCGTCGGGATAGAACATCTGTGCCGACGGCCGTTTCTTTGCCGACGGCCTTTTGGGCGGCTGATCCTCGTACGCCCCTGTGCCGACGGCCCCGATAAATAGCCGTCGGCACAGGTTATGGCCGTCGGCACAGTTCGCCATTCCTGTAGTGTTAGTCCGCAAGTCCACGCTAAAATGTCTAAAACATTTTATAATTTGGATCAGAGAAAGTATACATACCAAGCAGATATCTCATTTACCACATCCTTACACAATAGTATTACGCCATACATGTGCAAAACCTACCATACAACATTCAGATCTATTCAAATTTACCGTTTACAAGGGTTTGATATTGTTTCCATCTATGAAAGCAGCCGAGAAGGCATGGCACATTTCAGAGAAATGGGGGAATAAGGCTTAATGTCGGCGACCACGGATAATCTGGGTGGATGGAGCTACTTTTTTGTCGCTAGTCAAGAAGCTTCCCGAGACGGAGAGACTGAAGGGAGAAAATGGTGTTGTGCATTTTGAATCGTATGTTTTTGAAGAAAAAAACAACTAGGAACGCAGCCGGGGCATCCGATCCCAATAAGACGGCAATCTTTGCCAGTGCTCCTAATAGCGCATGGCCGTGACATTTGCCGGACGTTTTATTGGATGCGCATGTGGAGATACTTCATAGACGACAAGAATCATATCCTCAGGGGAAAATATATGGGAGATATTATTAGCCGCCCAATTAACCAAAGTACCAAGCCAGCCCATCGTCTCCAACGACCGACCGGCTGTGTTGACATTGCCCGGCCCCTGTCTTCCATTTCCCTCCCGCCACGACCAAATATGAACAGCCCACTCCCTTCGCGCCCTCCACGTCCTTTAAACTATCCTTTTCTCCACGTCCCTCGAACTGTTGGTGGCAGCCACGAACACGAGTGACATGCGCGCCCTTAACTCCACGACCCGAACTGCCATCTCTCCACGCAATCGAGTTCCAGTGCGTCGCCTGCATCATCGACCTTCGCCCAATTGCAGTATGTGGATTCATTGCTCTGCTTTGATTTCTCTGTTCCTTTTCTTGCACAGTTTGGTTAATGCGATAGTATAAGGTCTCGATCGTAGTACTTCTTTGATTGTTGGTGAGCAATTCCAGGAACAAGTACAGATAATTACCTCTTCCTTTTCTTGCATTTGCAGGTAATTACCTCCTCGTGATCATATACAGCAAGACACAAGTACAGAGGCAGCATCATCATGGAGTAACGATGGACCACATCTGCTGAGTCGTGGCAGCGGCATGGAGCGCATCAGGTTCAGGAGCGTCGACTCCGGCGTGTACCCGACGACGCTGCCAAGCCCGAGGATGCTCGTCGGTGCAACGGACGTCCACTCGCCCCACGAGCCACCGGGGTTCAGGAAGAGCATGAACCCAATCTACGCGGACGGGACAAACCGTCCCACTCCCACGTCGATGGCGATATCGCCGACCTCCCTCGACGTGGCCGCAGATCCTGCGACCCCCGCGACGACGGTGACCGGCGCCGCCGATCTCGACAACGGCTCCGGACGCGGCCACGCCCACGTCGACGCGGTGGAGGGCGTGAACGGCGCGGTGCTGGTGCGTCGGCACACGGGCGGGGACGGGCGCTGGGAGGCCATCAGGGCGGCGGACGCGCGCGAGTCCCCGCTCAGCCTCGGCCACTTCAGGCTCCTCAAGCGGCTCGGCTACGGCGACATCGGCAGCGTGTACCTGGTGGAGCTCCGGGGCGCCGGCCCGGGGGGCGGCGCGCTGTTCGCCATGAAGGTCATGGACAAGGGCTCCCTGGTGAGCCGGAACAAGCTGTCCCGCGCGCAGACGGAGCGGGAGATACTGGGGCTGCTCGACCACCCTTTCCTCCCCATGCTCTACTCCCACTTCGAGACCGACAAGTTCTTCTGCCTCCTCATGGAGTTCTGCAGCGGCGGCAACCTGCACTCGCTCAGGCAGAAGCAGCCCAACAAGCACTTCACCGAGCACGCAGCCAGGTGATCGAGTCTGCTGCAGCTTTTTCACGGTCTTTTTTTTTTTTGACATGGCTTTTTCACGGTCTTACGAACTGCTGAAATCAATCAGATTGTTTACTGAGATAGATCCTCATCAATCCGTATTCAATGATGCATGCAGGTTCTACGCCTCTGAAGTGCTGCTTGCCCTGGAGTACCTGCACATGCTGGGCGTGGTGTACCGGGACTTGAAGCCCGAGAACGTGCTGGTCAGGGAGGAAGGCCACATCATGCTCTCCGACTTCGACCTCTCCCTCCGCTGCTCCGTCAGCCCCGCGCTCGTCCGCTCCCCGTCCGGCCGCGTCGGCGGCGCCGTCCACGGCTGCAAGCTCCCGCGCATGCTGTCATCGTCCAAGACGAGGGCCAAGAAGAAGGCGGCCAAAGGCAAAGACGACGACCAGCAGCCGCAGGAGCTGGTGGCCGGGGACGGCAGGAAGAAGCAGGCGTGGACGTCGCTGGAGTTCACGGCGGAGCCGATGGGGGCGCGCTCCATGTCCTTCGTGGGCACACACGAGTACCTGGCGCCCGAGATCATCCGCGGCGAGGGCCACGGCAGCGCCGTCGACTGGTGGACCTTCGGCGTCTTCCTCTACGAGCTGCTGCACGGCACCACGCCCTTCAAGGGCTCCGGGAACCGGGCTACGCTCTTCAACGTCGTCGGACAGCCGCTGCGGTTCCCGGACGCGCCGGGGGTCAGCGCCGCCGCCAGGGACCTCATCAGGGGCCTGCTGGCCAAGGAGCCGCAGAAGCGGCTCGCGTACCGGCGCGGCGCCGCCGAGGTCAAGCAGCACCCCTTCTTCGAGGGCGTCAACTGGGCGCTCGTCAGGAGCGCCGCGCCTCCCTACGTGCCCGACGTCGCCGTGGAAGCCTGCGCCGCCGTCCGGCTCCCTGACAAGGATGGCGGCGCGTCGTCGCAGGGCGGCACGCCGAGGAGCGCCGCCGCGGCCGGTGGAAAGGCCAGCTCGCCTCACGCTGATCCGTTGATTTCGAGTACTTTTAGGAGGCAATCCTCTACTTAGATCGCTTCATCCACTCACGTTCCCGCCACACAATACACATACCCAAAATTCGATTCATTTGTGTCCATTATGTTATTCTGTGATGATATTTCACCTCGAGCTTCCATAACATTCTCATCGCTCAATGATATACGAATATCTCGTGAAGTAGGTGTAGTTTATCTCGGTTTAGTTCGAGATCCAACAAAAAAACATCCCAAGGGGTTTAGGCTTTCACAGGAAATTAACCAAAACGACATGTAAACTTTACGGACCATTGTAGGTTCTGCTAAAGTTCTTGCGCGCCAGGGGTGGGAATTTTCGCTCCGTAATTCCAAACTCCAAACCAAGCAAGGCCTTAGGCTTTATTTACTAGGGACGTCATTTTACCCAAGGAGAATTGGAGGGGAAACCCTTCACCCAATCCCCTCAAATATTGTTTCATCTCAATCATAGTACGGTATAGGGTGTTCAATCTGAACAAAAATGAGACGTTCATGGAAATATCTTAGGTTAATATATATCCAAAACCAGTTGGGAAACAAGTTTATTGGTGATTTTTGGGACATCAAACTAGGCACGGATAATGCATGTCAATAGGTAGAGCATAAAACAGGTAAAGAAAAACTATACACGTCCCAGGTATACCCATACCCTTTCCAAGGTAACATCGTGCTACTCATTCATCTTCTGATCTCTACACAAGTACCCGTACCTGTGGGTAAATTTTAATTCTTACACTTTAAATACACTAAAAGTAAATAAGACCTTACCAAGCACATAATTGATGCGTTAATATCAAGATCCACCACATTTCCCTTATTGTTGTATAAAACAGTCCATCATACTTGTGGATTAGGACGTAAGCGTATTATAGTTAATTGGGTGAAAAAAGAACAATTTCATCAAACCATGTCCTATTCACTAAATCGCCTCAAATCCCTATTATGGGATGAAATTGCGCATTAATATTTAAGATTTAAATGTAGTTTAGCGTACCCAAAATTGATATTTTTTAAACAGGGGAAGGGCCCAAAACCTGCATTAATCTTTGGTAGTGGGAGTACAATTTACGCAAAGTCGGTATGAGCAGTAGGATGAGGATGCCACGTGTGTATTTCAACTCATGGGACGTGTTCGTGAATTACGTGCCACCATCTCATGGATAAGGTTGTATAAATACATAATGCAACGACAAGCACAATATACAAGGAAAAATACATAGTCATGCACCACTAAAGGAAAATTACGCCACTCTCCATGTGAGATAAATAAATCCTTGTGATCTAATCATGTTCACACCGCCATAATTAGCTCAGGGTATTCCTCTATGAAAAATACATCATGAATAAAGCCAATACGTACGCTAGTAGATAACTTGGATATGCAATGATTTTTTAAAATTAAAAAACCATATCGTTTAAACATAGCCATAGCCACAATACATGGACTATCGCTGAAGGATATCTCCCGCATCAACCACGAACAAGATGATCGTGGTAGATAAAGCTAAATTCATGTGGTAAACTTACTGTCATGCTGTCATCTCTTCTGCCAAGGTATAAACCGTCGTAGATACCTAACCCAACTGAGGCCTATCACTGTTAAGTAAGTGGGCTGGTAGGGTTAGGTGGGACTGGCCATGTAAATTAGGTGTGCTTGCCCATTTAAGTTAGTGGGTTGGCCATTTAAGTTAGGTGGAAATGGTCGTTTAATTTTGGTAGCCAGCCCATTTAATCCATCATACGGTCGTTTAATTTTGGTAGCCGGCCCATTTAATCCATCATACGTCATTTTTATGGATTATGCATGTCACCTGATATTAAATTGTTGTTCTTGTCATACTTTTGATAAATAATATTTTTGCCAAAATGCAATGTTGTCAACCTAGTTTTTGCATGTTGTCGCGATAACAACAATGGTATGGTTGTTGCGTACTATTTTCCATATTTATTGGAAATTATAAGATGACGAAAAAAATTAGTTCTTTTTGTTTAGATGTGATATATAATTATTCATATAAATTCAGATGTTAACAAAAAAATCATGTACAAAGCAATATAATAATTGTATACCGCAATTGCTCACTTTGGGCCATCCAAATAACAATTGGCATTCAACCTCTGCATTCAGAATATCTCAACATCCAAATAAAAATGTTTACATTCACTCTCAGTATCATTATCATGTGACATCCAATCCAATGAAATGCCAAGACTCCGAAAGTGCATACATCCAAACGGAGCCTCTCGGAGCAATGGTTCTTGCAAGAACACTATTATTCACCGGAGTATTGCCGGCCTCTTCTAGTGATTGGTATGTTTTTTTCTTGTTGGTCAATAGTAGGGAAATTCCCTACTGCAAATTTATATCACAAATTAAATATGTACAGCTATCAACTCTTGGTGGCTTATATTGTACTCCTTGTTCATAAAAAATATATGTCTCAACCAACTTTAAAATTAGATGTATCTACATACTAAATTATGTTTAGATACATCCGAATTTAAATTTGGTTGAGACATCATTTTTGTGAACGGAGGGAGTATGCTTACTAGTAGGAAAAGGCTTATAGCCACCCGTCTGCCGGCAGTATTTACTAGTGGCGTACACTATTTCTGCACGCCGGTGGTAAGTCATGTACCACTGGCGTGCAATCCATAATGCACGCCAGCGGTAACTTCCAGGAGGTAGCAGCAAGCGGGGTTAACTACCGCTGGCGAACGGCTGGAATGCCCGCCAGCGGTACTTGACTTACCGCTGGCGGACTGTTTGGCGTGCCTGCCAGGGGTAGTTGGCCTAGCAGCTGGGCTAAAAGACGAGCAAACTACCGCTGGCGGCCCACGTGCCCGTCCGTCAGCGCGAGTGACCACGCGCGCGCCTTCTCCCTCCTTTATTTTTGGACTTTCGGCTCGCACACCCTCTTCCTCCTTTATTTTCGGTTTTTTTTTATCTCTCCTGCGCCACCCTTATCCCTTTCTTCTCCTCATCGCATAGGGCTGCCCCGCGCCGACCCACCTGGCGCCGCCACGGCCCCGCGCCCTGTGCCTCCGGATCCCGCCGCCACGGCCTCGGCTCGCTCCATCCGCCACGGCCTTGTGCTCCATCGCGGAGACCACCCTCCACCCGCTCCAGCCGCCACGGGCCCATGCGTCGCCTCCGCCACGGCCTCGACACGCTCCAGCCTAGGGTTTGTGGCGGCGGTGCTACCCGCCGGCCACGGGCTCCGGCGACCCAGGCGCTGGATCTGATGCTGCCGGCGTCCACCCGGATCTGCCCATCGATCTGCATCTTCTCCTTCCCATCAACGCCATCCCCATCCGCGAAACCCTAGCGGCCGTGCCCGGCTCCGCCTCATGTCGTCGTCACCGCCGCCGCCGTCCCGCGCCCGTCTCCAGGTTAGGTATTTCGACCACTTCAAATTCTCATCTATTGTGCTGCATCCCCTTTCACTCTTCAGCTCGCCCGTGATAGATAGGGTGTCCTTGAAAACCAACTCATCTGCTACTTGTGTCCTGCGTGCAGGCAACACCCATGATGCACACCCATGATGCACACCCGTGATTGTTAAGCTGGTATCTTGATCTTAGTTTTCATATTGATTCTGTGGATATAGAGATATGATGCTGGTGAGGTCTAGAAATATAGAGATATAGAGATGTGTGCACTTGAGGCTGAACCATGCATATATGTCCGTGGATAGCTAGCCTTCAAGAGTGTGGTGTGTGTGTTTGCTATTACTCCAGATGCGATGCGGTTGTGCGTGCTCCGTGTGTGTTGTGCGTGCTCCTTGAGTGCACATTTGTCTTTTGCGTCGACATCATATGTCAGTAGATGCACTTAGACATACCGAGTTGTCTGTGCAAATGCTTTGATTGCACTGTCTGAACCTTTTTCAGTACGCAGGGGAGGCAGGGGAGCTCGACGACTCAGTAGCATGAGAGGATGCAGGGCGCTTCAGGTTTTTCAGTTGCATTGCATGGAAGGAGGCGCAGCTGAAAGCAACTTTGCCACAAGGTCCTTGCTACTGTGAAATAAAAGGACTAGATGTAAGTCTCTTGTCTCTGAAAGTCTCTAAGCATATGTGTGTGCTATGAACTTGCAAGCATCAGAATAGAAACATCAGAGATTATCACTCTCATGGCATTGTAAAAAGCTGTAAATTGACTACCTACACCAGTAATGGACTTTCATGAACCAAATTCTCACAGATTTATACTCTTGTTCATTTTAGCTTTTCATTTGAATTGCTTACTGTTAACATGTCGGTATGTAGAGTTATCTGTCATAGGAATTTTCTCTATTCATTCAACATGTGAAGTAGTTATGATTTCCTTTCTATTTGAACCAGTGACAAACGCAGAACTCATGATATCAGGTTGCAACATGCTGTTAACTGAATCAAGAATAACTTATGCTTTAAGTTGAAGTTACTTAACACATAAGTTTCCTCTCCGTAGTTGGTTGCAAAGTTGAAGTTTGACTCCATATACTCCATACATTTTCTGTTCATTTTTTTTTTTAGATACAAGGCCAAAGGCCCGACGTTAAATTAATAACGCCCCGAACGGCGACAAGGATACAAGGTGCTTAACCCAGCTTACAACAACGAACCGCACGCACACACACAAAGGACAGCCGAAGAAACACCAGCGAGGTCGGCGCCACCTACGAACTACTCCGAAGACGCTGTGAACTAGCAGGACGGGCAAAACTGCTGGGCCGAAGCTCGCCGTCGGGGGGGGGGGAGACCGGCACACCGACACACGCTGCACACCGTCAACACGGGCAAAGTCGTCGGGCCGAACTCACGGCCAAGACCGGCACACCAACAAGCACTGCACACCGCCAAGACCTGCACAGCTTCCGAAGAGACAGCCAACAAGGGAGCAACCTCTCGCTGAGACACCAAGGAGTCCACGCACCGCGAATGCAGAACAAGCCACAAGCTTTGCCGGAGGAAGCAAACCTCCAGAGAGCTACCCGTGAACTCCAAAACGGCGTCTTCAAGAAGATAACGACGCAAAGCGCCGCCGCCGCCCGATCCGAGAATCTTGGGTTTTCACCCGGAGCACATAGGAGGGGAGAACAACCACAACGGCGCCTTCAAGAAGGGGACGACGTCAAAGACGCCGCCGCCGCGGCCCAGGACAAACGTCCTGGGCGAGGGTTTCCCCTTGGTATGGTCTCAACACCTCCCACACAGGGGTAGGGGAGCCGACAAGACGACCACCACACCACTGCCACGGGGCACAGCTCACCGAACCCCACGCCGTCCACACGGCCGTGGTTCCGGCAGCACCAGAGTCACGGGCTCGCCCGCCAACCCACACGACTCCCACCTTCCAGGGCCGCCGCCCCGGCGTACCAGCTCTGCACCGAAAGAACTGAAGCGAAGGACGAGAGACGTCAATCGGACCGCAGCAAGGCGGCATCGAGCCTTCAGCGGGGACCCAACTCGCCGACCGGCGACCTGCAGCCCCCATGGCTACAGGCGAGGTCGGAACTGGAGTGCCGGATGGGCTCGAGAGGGCCCGGGCCCCCTGGCCCGGCCCGGGTCGAGGCGGCCACTGCCGCACTGCCCACCACACCCCCGGAATCCACTCTTAGCCGGCGAGCAGCAGCGCCACCGCCGGCCAGGCTTGCCGCGGAGACCACGAAGCCCAGCACCGCCGTCTTCATCTTCACGCAGCCCTGCCGGGCCGAGCTCGCGCCGCCCGCCGCTGCAACCGCGCCAGGGGACGCCGCCGCCGCCGCCGCGAGCCCGCGGATGGACGCGCAGCCACCACGCCGTCGCTCGGCGACCGCGCCGTCGCGCCCCACACCATCGCGAGGCCCCGCCGACAGAAGCGGCCCGCGCCGCCACCACCGCACGAGGGGAGAGGAGGCCCCGCCGCCGCCAGCGCCGCGCGGGATTAACCCGGCGACGCCCTCCGGCGGCGGCGAGGGAAGGGGGACGGAGGGGTGGGGGCCTGGCGGCGGAAAGCTAGGGTTCCCCCCTTGCCGCTCGCGGGAGCGGCTCGGGAGGGGAAAGGGGAAATTCCTCATTTACTGCCAAGATTCTTTTCAAATGCTCTGTACTTTTTTCTTCTTCAGAGAGGAGCACCACCGGCATCAGGGGAGAAGGAGCACGAGCTCCACCGGTACAGCAGCAGGAGAAGGCAGGCACCACGATCAAGCACACGGAGCTTAATGGTAGTTTCATACAGCGACCTGTGGAATTCAAATCGCTTACAGAGGTGATGCTTACTCCTCTTTAGAAGGTTTGCACTACTAAGTTTAGATTATTTTGGTGCATGCCCTATGTAGAAAAGATGTGTTTCAAAGGTGATCCTTACTCCTCTTTAGATATTTTCTTAGTGCAGATCGGTACTTATCCTATTAGGTATTTTTTCCAACACTCTAGTGACACCATTGGTAATTAATCATGAACTCTGAACATCATCTGCTCGTGTGTGTGTTTGCAGGGCATCACAGGAAGCAAAGGGAATGAGCCATGTTCAGAAGGTATTCTTCTAGACTCATTGCCCTCTGGTTTTTCTTAATTTGGGACCAACTCTGCTCCGTTATCTCATCTGGGTGTTATACTTGGCAGGGAGAATTGTAGGAGGAGGATCTCCGGTGCTTGCAAAGCGGCGATGGTAACCGGGAGGACATGAACGTCATCGGCGACATTGACACGAGGCTGCAGCAGCTACGACATCGACACGGGTCGGCGGCGGCAAGGTTCGTGCAGACCAAGCGCTTTGGTCTTCTGGCCTCCTCTCGCCGTGCTGCTGCATCTCATGGCGATGGAGAGCACAATCAGTTTTGTATGTTTTTTCATGGTGAACATTGACAATCGAGACATTTGTATGTTTTCCATGTAATTTTGTGAATCTGTGCAATTATATTGTTTGGTGAAGATAAGTGTTGTGCTTGATATTTCATTTTTGCATTTGTTAATTCCTAAATTAATGCATTTAAATGTGTGGCGTGATCTGTACTACTGGATGAACTATAAGCATGTCCATATTTGGACGGATTAATAAATTATATTTTTTAATTCTTAATTACTTACTACTGGCGGACATATAGCATTCTTTACCGCTGGCGGGCACAACTGTTGCACGCCAGCGGTAACTCGGGAGAGCATATCTTAGGCGCGCGTCTATGCATGCATCGTGACAATCAATCATCCGTAACCTCTGCGTTTCCACTGGCAGATTGTCGGAGCTCAGAGCGTCCTGGACTGGCCACCATTAAAGACTGCAAAAGCGCTGCCTCCAGTTCACGTCCTGACTCGGAGGCTGCCAATCACCATAGCCGGCCTGTTGTTTCTCTCTCTCTCGTACGTCTCCAGCTGAGGAGCAGCTCCCATATCAGGCTAGCCCCGAGAAAGGGATCGACATCGATCGAGCTTTCGTGGCAGCATGGATTACTGGAAGTCGAAGGTGCTGTCCAAGGTGAAGACCGTCTTCGCCAAGAACGCCGGCAAGAAAGCCGCTGCCGCCGCCGAGCTCGTCAAGTCGTTCGATGAATCAAAGGTTCGTACATTTCGTGATCATTTCCTCAAAGCTCCACTCCGACGTAGGATTATCTATATCAATAGTCAATAGATAATCCTACGTCAGAGTGGAGCTTTGAGGAAATGATCACGAAATGTAGGATGTATCATCGGTTAATGATCTAGGATGCAATCAACGGCGAGTTCGAGGAGAAGAAGGCGGATCTCCAACCTAAGGTGGTCGAGATCTACGAGTCTGCTACCGCCGCAGTCAAGGTACGTATGTACTACCTCCGTTCCTGATTATAAGCCGTTTTGGCAAACTGTTCTACCTAGCCAAAACGGCTTATAATACGGAAACTTCCCACGGTGTGTGAGTTTTGTTGCCCGTCTTTGCACGTCCTGGAACTATGTACAGCTGATACCATATAACCGATGCATGATTTTGTTATGGCAGCATATTCCTGCGTATTCTTTTTTTTAATTTCTTTTGTCTAATTCTTGCGTGGCGGACCTACGTTCAAAGACTGGTCAATTGATCCCGGTGACTTCTGAAAATGCTTTAAAAAATAGTGTGCGTGCTAAGATAATGACACTGTTGATCTAGCATACTCAAGGTAAAACCATAATACATGACCCCGGCGACTGATTTTTCTAGGTCCGCCCCTGTCAAAAGCAATGCCATTTTGTGTAAACCCTACCCATGTGCACTGTCACAATAATGGACGGGCTGGTATCTTTGTCGTGTTTTAAAGCTACGGAACAATAACATAATTTTTGCACGTGTTTTCTTTATAGGTTCTGATCAAGGAAAAGAAGGTGTCCTGGATCAAGAAGAACTCTGCAGGCGTCACCAAGTTCATAGAAGATCTTGCCAACATTGGTATATATAAAATGTTCAAAATACCTCAAGATTAATCCTCAATATAGCATTTGTTGCTGAATGCTGTTGATTCATATTTACTGGTTTCAGATTTCCCTGGAGCCAAACAAGTGAGCGAGGGCATCGCCAAGGTGGGTCCGGCCCTGTTGTCCAGCCCGCTCTTCGCGACCTTCGACAAGGTCACCACGTTGCTCCCTGGCGCCGAGGCCGAGAAGATGCCCAGGGAGGCTCCGGCCGCTGCGGAGACGGAGGCCGAGGAGAAGAAAGAAGACGCGGCAGAGGAGAAGAAAGACGACGTAGTGGCCCAAGCTGCGGGTTCTGAGGAGGCTACTTCTGCCGCAGCCGAGCCGGCCACCGAAGAGAGTGCAGCGCCAGCAGAAGCTGCTGCTCCGTCCGAGCCAGAGCCGGCGAAGGCCCAAGAGGAGGAGACGCCCAAGGCTTAGTTATATCTCAGATCCATGTTGGTGCTTGGAGCCTTGTAGCTAGAACATATTCATTGTTCTTGCATGCATGCATGCATGCTGTGTACGCATGACGATCTATCAATCTATCATTGTTCTTCTTCTCCTTTTCTTATTAAAATCATCGTATAAGTCAATATATAACTTTTTGTACTTAAATGTTTGCAGTGTGCATCAAATAATATGTATGGCATATGCAAATAATTGCCAGTTTTGCTAATTTTCACGTATTCCGTCTTTTGTAAACAAGTCAGAATTTCAAATAATTTCCATTCATCAATAGAAATACCAATTACTTTTAGAGCATCTCCAACTGAACTTTACTAATTTAACCCCCCATATGTTTATGGACCGTACAGATGTATCCGCGGATAATAGCCTGACAACGCCCATTTGTCCACTCGCCCAAACTTCAAATCCATGCAAATGCATACACATGTATGCCAATCACCATATAGCTCACAATCAATTCATCACCAATTAACAATTCAGTGTAAACAGAAATAAGTCTCGGCAACACAAGCTAAAATTTTAAACAGTTCGTACAAGACGATACAATAAATGAATAAAACATTCCATTATGGTGGGACAAATACCAGGTAGACTCATGAGGCTAATTCGGGGACCAAGTCAAGGGGTGAAATTCAAGAAGCTTGACGGATGACGTCGACTACCAACCTCATGGCTGACCCAATGAATAGACATGGACGACACCCCAGTTTTGCCCTAGTTGATCTCCTTATGTAATTTATGTTCATCAACTACTTGTTTCTTTCATCATCTGTGTTTCTCAAGCTCCAAGGATTCAATATATTTTTCTTTTCCCAACTTTATTTTCATTTATTTCTCACTCTTCTCCAAATTTGTTAGCCATGTCCATCTTATCCTTGACCCTCGCCCGGTCAAACTACATTCAATCCATTTGCAATTGCAAGAAAACAAATAAAACAAAGTATCAACGAGTTCGTTTTACATACAAATTACACCTTTGAAAGCTTATTTCAAAGACCAATTACATATGTTACTTTTGTGTTACATATTATGTTGTTTACAATGATGATTGGGCTTGAATTTCAAGATGGTTAAGCACCCTGTGAACATGGAAAGCCATATTACTAGGTGCCTTTTTGTGTAAAATTTGGGTAAAACTAAAGTTGACATCTTCTTATCTGGGCAAAGTTTAAAAAAATTGCTCACGTCCGAGCCCCCTAACGCGTTGGGCCATCATTCTCCAACACTTCATTCAACGGTTGATGTTTCAGGCCCATGCCAAATTGCACTATATCCCGTACCGTATCGGAATGTCAAGTTGGGAATCGGATATCCTTAGTCGAATTGAGTTGGACTGGATGTGGATTCTCAAAAACGGTTTCAGAATCAAAACGGTGCAAAATTATCCTATTTATTTACACACCTAGATGCCACTACATAAGACATGCAATTACTTGGTGGATTTTTGTGTTTTTGTTGGTAAAACTAAAAATTGAAGTCGTCTTATCTGGGCAGAGTTTTTTTTTCGCTCACGTCCGAGCGAACTTTCCGGCCTCACAAACAGGCGTTGGGCCACCATTCTCCAACGACGGTTGATGTTTCTGGCCCATTCCCAATTGCACTACCAGAAAAGCCCTAACCCACTAGGTACGAAAGAAGAAACAAATGCGCAGACGTCGCTGAGCCAAGCCGGCGGCGGCGGCGCTCCCGAACGAATCTCCCCACCTCGCATCTCGTGCCCACCACCTCCATTAAAAACCCACCTCGCACCGTAACCCAAGGCAGCCACCCTCGAAACCCTAGCCAGCCGCCACCCTCACGCGCGCATCATATCGACGCCCGCCATGCAGCGCGCCGCCGCGACGGTCGCGTCCCTGGCCATCCGCCGCTTCGCCTCGTCGGCCTCCCGCCCGACAGCGGCGGCGTCTCTTCTGCCTGCCGCCGCGGCGCTCACCGCCGGCACGCGCTGGTCCCTCCAGCCTACCGCAGCTGCCGCGGCGGCGGCGCTGTGTGCCCGGCGCGGGTACGCCGGCGGTGCTCGGAAGACGAAGGCGGCGGTGGTCAGCGACGAGGAGGAGGACGACGACGATGATGACGAGTTTGAGGACATGGGCAGCGACGAGGAGTTCGACGACGAGGATCTTGACGACGGCGTCGACTCGGACGAGGAGGAGAAACCAGTGAAGAAGCGCGGGAGGTGCTGACTTTGCTCGGCTGAGAAAAGTTGTGGTTTTGATTCTTTCTCGACAGAGGAAAAAATAGATAGAAAGAATAATTTTGATTGGGATGAACTCCCATGATCTGTTTCTTGCTTGTGTTTGGGGCAATACATATTCATGTACTGTTAAACTGGAAGTTGTAATGCATCGTTAAGGTTTTTGGTTTGGACAATAGATCAATTTGATGTTCTATTAAACTGAAAGTTGTAATGCATCACTCGAGGGTTTTTGTTACAGTATGACTTATGAGTCTTGTTGTTTCATTTAGAATCTGATGGAAAATCTACGAGTCTGAAGCTCTCTTCTACTACTAAATGGACACACAATGCCAGGCGGCGCTAGATGGATGGGCATCCCGAGCGCAGCATTCATAATCAGATTAGGAGGTTTTGGTCCCTGTTAACGAAATAGGAAATCTTGGAGAATCTCCACCGGCAGACGGCCGCCTTGTGTCCTGGCTGGCACGAGGACTCACCGAACAGCCTGCATCTGTCTGCTCAGGTCGCCGCAGTCCCGCGCCCCTCCGCTGTCCCACCAATCCTGCCTATGTCTGCGGGCGCTAGATGAAGTCCATGAGCACATCCTCTTCCACCACCTTAGCCGTCGTTGACGGAGACATCGTCTCTCGTGTGTCCAGCACTCCCAAAAACATAAACGAACTGTGATGCCATTCTATAGTTACTCCCTCCATTCCAAATTAGACGATTTGCATTTGTCTATATACGAATGTATCTAGACATGTTACATGTATAGGTACATCCACATGTGCACGAACGGAAAGTCGTCTAATTTAGAACGGATAGAGTAGTTAGCAATCTGAATTTTTTCACTAGATCGCACCATGTCACCCCAAATGAATACGATCCAACACATACAGATACATATGAATATTGATAAAAGGATGACATTTCTCAATCCTCCCTGGGTTCTCTATCAAAGAAACTCAGGTCTGAACACTGAAAATTTGAAATGTTCATCAAGGCGGAGTGCAGCAAGCTAGAAGAGAAACATGCAGACAAATGTTAAGACAACATGCCAAATTATCTCAGCCTCGTCAGCATTAGCTACAGTAATGCTGGATAAACCGCATGCTCTTCTAGCACAAAACTCACGAGACCTATCTCTACACCTTTAACAGACCACCAGCGCATAGACTATCCTGTTATCTTGAACTCTAATCTCTAAACTAATTAGCTAAAATTAAACAAGCCAACTGCTAACTACAGTAATGCTGGATAAACTTCATGCTCTTCTGGCACAAAACTCACGAGACCTAACTCTACACCAATAGACCACCAGCGCATAGACTATCCGGTTATCCTGAACTCTTATCTCTAAACTAATTAGCTAAACTAAACAAGCCAACTGCAATTCTCCTTCATCCTGGACAAGAGAATCCACCTGGACCTGGACAAAGATAAGAGTAGATAAATGCTTCTGTTGCCTGCGCCCTTGTCCACAAAACGTGATGTTTAATTGTCACTGCTCTGTGGATTTTCTCCTTCTGCCGTTAACAATTTTTCTTGTATACTGTCGAATTCCAGCATGAATGTGTCACATTTTGCACCATCACCACATATTTTCTTGCCAAGGTCAGCCATTTTACTCATTAACATGGCATATCTCGCTGTACTGTCTGTCTTCTCTAAGCATTTCTCCCTGTACTGTTTTGCCTTCTCTTCTTTGAATGTGTCAGTCCATCTGGCCACTATGTATTGCCCTGGTATTTCATTGATTCCAAACTGTGTACAAAGTCTGAATATGTGGCAGCACAGTATTCCATCTCTGGCAAACTTTGCACATTGGCATATGAAAGCATTGCTGCAAGGTTCAACTAGCACTTCAAAATATTTTCTATCAAACTCTGGATTCTCGTAGTTGAAAACCTTTTCTAGTCGGTACACAGCCCCCCTTTGTACCTCTTGCACGTTGAATGCTGTAGAATGGAGTAGTTCGCTCTGTACTTTCAGGAATATTTGCCTTGTGTAAATATTAGATGCATGCTTTTCTATAGGCTGCAATGAGAAGCATGAAGGTACAGTTCCTGTCTGCTGTCTATCTTCATCGTCCGTTTTTATCATCTTCTTTTGTATCTCCTCGTATCTTTCTATGAACTTCTCGATGCTGTCCTTAGGAAGCACGGAGTCTTTGAATAATAAGTTTGTGCATTCGCCACATCCAAGTGACTGGACAAATGGATAGAAATCATGTCTGAAATAAACAGGCACCCAGATTTTTCTTATTCGCCACATGAACTGAAGGTACTCATTTTCACTTGCATTGTATCTCTGCATCAGTGAAACCCATCCTTCTTCAAATTCTGTTTCTGTAAGTGAGTTGTCAACTAAGCTATCCAGCTCTGGTTTTAGGTTGCCTCTTGCTGCCAAGAAGGCTGCTATCCTTTCATGTGCTTTCCGCATCACATCCCGTTTACAAAACCTGTGCCTTACTTGTGGCATGGCCTCAACAATTGCTTCTGCCATGGCTTCATCCTGGTTTGTTATGATTGATCCTGGTATGTTTCCTCCCATCACTTGCAAAAGTGTTTCAAGCATCCATTTGAAGGTTTCAGCTTTCCCATCATGCAGCAGGGCGCATCCTAACAAGAGGGTTCTCCCGTGGTTATTTATCCCAATGATGGTAGCAACGGGCAAATTATGCCTATTTGTGGTATAGGTAGTATCAACTGACACGAAATCTCCAAATATTTCATAATCCATCCTCGACCTTGCATCTGTCCAGAAAATACTACGGACTATATTGTGTTCATCTGTTTGCTTGGCATAGACAAAACATGGGTTCTGCAGCTCCAGTTCTTTGAAGTGCTTCAGTGTGCTTTCAACATCTGAATTTTCAGTTCTCTGTTGTCCTGCATACTGTAAACTGGTCGCATCTTTCCTCTTGAACGGTATGTTTCCAAAACTGCCTCTCATTCTCCTAAATATCTTCATAACTTTATTGGGAGGTATCCTACTTCGCTGCAGAACTTTTAGAAACGACTTCTCTTCAGTTGGCATGTGCTTGTGGCTCAAGAAAAATTTTGTGAGGGAAGGGTTTGAACATAGTGGATGGTTGTGCTCATTCCTAACTGTTGTGAACTCCCATAGTCCCTTAGTGAGCTTAACTATCACCTTTGCTTGGCAATTTGTCTTCTCTACAGTATTTATTTTCCTCCTCTTGTTCGGGTCCTGAGTTAGTGTTGATTTTCCACTCCGGTTGCATTCGATCTGATACTTCTTTCTCTTATAATTTGTGCCTCTCCTTGCCACAAAGCCACTTAAGAGAGCATATGTATTATAGAATCCGTTCGCATCTTCAAGAGTCTGGAATTTCATTCCAGGTTCTGGTTTTCTTGCAGTCTCCAATTCCTCAAATTTAGGATAAAAGTATTTTCCTAGTTCATTTTCTGAGTCACTCCCCGAGCTGCTGTCTGGATCACTTTCACTGGTATTGTTGCTTACCATTTCATTGTTTTCCACGTTAACATGTAGTTGGTTTTGTTCTTCAGCTTGCTGCACTGAATGGCTGACTGAGTTGGTTTCTCTCTCAACTTCATCTGCCAATAGTCCATATGTATTCTTTTCAATACTATCTGAAGATATTTCCTGCACGACAATGATAAGCTACTGTAGAATGTCGTATTGGATTTTTGAACTAAAGTGCCATAATTATGTTTTGTCTGGTTTGCATACCTGATGATTATCACCTGTTGGTTGTGATCTTTGTTCTTTCATTGATTGTTTGCCAACAGGTTCCTGCGTTAGGTATTAGTTAATCCTAACTAATACCAGACATGAATTCATTCTGAAAAAATGACAAAGTTGTTGCTTAAGTACCTTGCTCAACTCACTTGCAAACATCATTGCTTCCACAGCATTTTTACTGGCCTGCAATCATTTTTTGTGAAATACAGCCACGATTAATTTTGATAATTGTAGAAGACATTTATCTACTTTATATCTATCTATGCTACTTACAGCCTACTTGGAATTACCATATTAATGGGAGAAAAAATAAAAACATCTGACTATCTATCTGGTTGGACCAGTTAAAATAGGTCTGCTTAACAAACATTAGTAAAAATGAGTTAGGTCTAAAGCCAGATACAAGACTCGTGATTAATTGAGAAGGAGGCTCCATCTGCCGTATACATGATTTCCAGTTAATTTATTTTAGTGCTGTGTAATAAGATGACTTGTCAAATAGAAAACTGACATAAAGTACACAAAACTAATTATTCTCTGTCAGAATTTTCTCCAAACGTAACACCACAAAGACTGGTGCACTAACTGTTCTGGACATGAATTTTCTTTCTGACTCCAACAAGGCAACAACACAAAATACATAGCAGCCCTGATGCAAGAAATAAGTATTACGCCACGGCCACACCATTCAGATGTTAGTTATTATTTGCAAACTTAGTCCGTAATTCTGCAAAGTTAGTGTTGTCGTTTACTACAGTAGTACAGTTGCAACTAGGTGACTATCCGAAACTAGGGCAGCAGTGCTACAATATTACAAAGTTACCATACGTGCATCGTTGCACTGGCGGAGCTACCTAAGGACAGCCGGGTGCACAGGACACCGGGAAAATATATTTTTCTTTGTAAAATAGGATTTTTTCACCACATATGCACCCCCATAAAATGTTTTAAATGTGTTGTAACACTGTGGGTGCACCCTGGTTCCAAATCTTGTAGCTCCGCCACTGCATCGTTGTGAGATGCGAGTGATGCCTACTATCAAAAGAAAACCCATTGGAATAGGTACACCAGCTAGTATAGCAATACTATTTCTGTTTACTTAAAATACCTACCAAAGACATTTAAATTTCATAGTCCAACAAGGCACTAAATAGATAAAATAGTCCAACAAGCCACAAACAATCATTTGGAACGCGTGCCCGCTAGTATTTTTGACTGACGAGTGCACAGAAAGAATATACAGATATGCTCCGGCGATACCTTTGTTGTAGGCGACTTTGGTGCAGGGGGGCCTTCATCGGCAGCTACAATGTGTATCTTCCTCTTCTTTGCAGATTGATCTGCTGCGATGTCTGCTCCTGGGCTGTCCAACTCGGTGACCATTCCTGTCATGACAAGCTGCAACCATTTCACTCCATCTACGATAATAGTAAGATACGTCGTGCATATCGGTAGCTGATTTTGAGGTTCGGCACCTCGATCAAAGAAACATACGATATGATAAGAGAAATGATGAAAACCTAGGTGTTCTGGGTGTACCTTGTAGGTATCCGCCGGCGCACCGCGGAGGGGACCGGATACGGATACCCAAGGCTGGACGAGAGGAGAGGGATTGGCTGGATGCTGGAGCGAGGAGAGGAGGGTTCGGGTCTGGGCGGCGAGGGGAAACCACCGTTGAGGAGAGCTGTGGCGGCGCCGGCTGCTGGATAGAGAGAACCGAAAAAGGACGGGGAGAGGTGGAGGACGGGATCTATTGCGCCGCTTTGCTTCTGTAACCCTTTGTGTGTTGTGCTGCCTTCTCCCAAACCCTGCATCCTGAATTCCTGATTGGGTGCAGACAAGTTGACTACCGACTCTAAAATTAAAACTTGGCTTGACTCGTAAAACTTACGAGCTCCCAGCATCCCGTGCAGACAAGTTGACTACCGACTCTAAAATTAAAACTTGGCTTGACTCGTAAAACTTACGAGCTCCCAGCATCCCAATCATTGCCGATGAGCCCCTGGCAATATATTTCAGTTTTATATTTTGTATATGACCGAACTAAATGTGTTATACGAAAATAAGAGACATAAAAACAATGAAATTTCGGCCAAAGTGAAAAACAAAAACGAACCGGGGACTTAGACTCCGGACTTGCTGATTGGAAACAGAACATTGCACGCATTAACCAACAGGTCATGTCTACATTAGTGCTAAGAAATCATTATATGCCCTTTATAATACATTACGGAATGTTAGGCTGGGCTTGTGACGCGACTTTTTTCTGTTGGGCTGGCCTCTTCGGTTAGTTCGGTTAAACCATTGGTTATTAACTGAATGTCATATGGTTAGCATTCTTGGGTATGCACATAAATAAATTGATTACCAGACGCTTTTTGTGTTTCTGTTTGGTCGTTTTTTACCGCTCCCAGAACTCAAAACTGACGGGATTTTCTGCGCTTCCACTGTGTTGAGTATCCGATGCTGTAATGAATTCAATACGAAGTACACAGTCCTAGAGATGGATATCGCTGATGAAAATTCTCAATCTCCGTTCGCTTTGCCAAATAGACTAGGCTGTATTTCTGAAAAAAAATCATGAAAACTGAACCATAAGAAATATGAGGGACATGAAAAGAAAAGGTACAAGACAATAAGCAAGATGCCGGATCAGAACTTAACCCAGACTTGTCAGAATTAACTGAATGTCACGCATTTTAGCACAAACTGTACAAAAATCGCATGAACTGCTGGGGCAAACAGATTAACGAAGTACAACTCAAGCGTTTATCTAACAGACAACGTACAGACTATCTAGTTCTAGTCGACTCATCTCTTATCCCTAGCTAAAGTAAATAAACATGAGAATTCTCCTAATTAATTCTCTAGGGACTATTGCTGCTGCACATCTAGATTCCCGCGTGTCAGACACAGCTTCAGCTGTGCCACAGTATACAATGTGCAGTGAAGCCAATGTTTCTGTTGCCTGCCCCTTCTCCACGACATGTGCCGTCTAACTGTCATTATTCTCAGGATGTTCTCCTTCTGCCATTGCAAATTTCTCCTGAATCTTCTCCAATTCAAGCATGAATGTGTGGTATTTTGTGCCATTGCTGCATACTTTTTTGCCAAGGTCTGCCATTTTACTCATAAACGTCGCATATCTCGTTGTACTGTCTGTATTCTCTAAGCATTTTTCCTTGTACTGTTTTGCCTTCTCTTCCTTGAATTGGTAAGTCCATCTCGGCACGATGTACTGCCCTGGTATTTCATTGATTCCAAACTGTGTGAAAAGTCTGAATATGTGGCAGCACAGTATCCCGTCCCTGGTAAACTTTGCGCAAGGGCATTTGAACGCGTTGTTGTCAGATTCAACTAGCACTTCAAAGCTGTTTCTATCAAACTCTGGATTCTCATAGTTGAAAACTTTGTTCAGGCGGTAAACAGACCCTCTTTGTACTTCTTGCACGTTAAACGCGGTAGAATGGAGAAGTTCTCTCTGCACTTTCAGAAAAATCTGCTTTGTGTAAATATTAGCTGCATGCTTTTCTATTGGCTGCAGTGAGAAGCATGACGGTAAAGTTCCTATTTGCAGTCTATCTTCGTCAGCCGTTGTTAGTATCTTCTTTTGTATCTCCTCATACCTTTCGATGAACTTCTCTATTCTGTCGGTAACAACCACGTAGTCTTTGAATAATAAGTTCATCCCTTCACCACGTCCATGTGGTTCGACAAAAGGATAGAAATCTTCCATGAAATAAACAGGTGCCCAGTTTTTCCTTGTTTGCCACATGAACTGTAGGTGCTCATTTTCACTCGCATCATATCTCTCGATGAGTGCACTCCATCGTTCTTCAAATTCTGTTTCTGTCAGTGAGTTGTCAACCAAGCTATCCAGCTCAGTTTTTATGTTGCCTCTTTCTGCCATGAAGGCTGCTATCCTTTCCTGTGCTTTCCCTATGACATCCCATTTGTAAAACCTGTGCCTTACTTGTGGCATGACTTCTGCAATTGCTTTTGCCAAAGCTTCATCCTGGTTTGTAATAATTGATCCTGGTATTTTTCCTCCCATCACATGCAAAAGTGTTTGGAACATCCATTTGTAAGTTTCAGCATTCTCATTACGTAACAAGGCACATCCAAACAAGAGGGTTCTCCCATTGTTATCTATTCCAGTAATAGGAGCAAATGGCATATTATGCCATTCTGTGGTATAGGTAGTATCAAACGACAAGAAATCTCCGAAAATCTCATAATCCATCCTTGATCTCTCATCAGTCCAGAGAATACTCTGAACTATGTTGTCTCCAGTTGTTTGCTTCGTGTAGCGAAAACCTGGATTACGAAGCTCCCGTTCTTTCAAGTACATTAATGTTCTCTCAACATCTGAGTTCTCTTTTCTATGTTGTTCTGCACAAAGTGAATTGATCGGATCTTTATTCTTGAATGGTAAGTTTCCAGAACTGCCTCTCATTCTCTTAAAAATCTTCATCACTTTAGTGGGAGTATCCTAGTTCGTTGCAGAATTTTCAGAAACGACTTCTCTTCAGCTGATATATGTTTGTGGCTCAAGAAGAATTTTGTGAGGGAAGCACTTGGGCATAGAGGATGGTTGTGCTCATTACGAACTGTGGTGAACTCCCATTGGCCCTTATTGAGCTTCACTATCACCTTTGCTTGGCAATTTGTCTTCTCTATAGATTTTCTCTTCCGCTTCCTGATGAGGTCCTGAGTTGCCCTCGATTTACCATTCCTGTTGCATACGAGGTGAAACTTCTTTCTCATGTAATTTGTACCGCGCTTTGCCTCAAAACCTTTTAGGAGAGCATATGCATTATAGAATCCGTACGCATCTTCAAGGGTTTGAAATTTCATTCCAGGCTCTGGTTGTTTTGCAGTCTCCAATAGCTCAATTTTAGGATAAGAGTATTTTCCGATTTCACAATCTGAGTCGCTCCCTGAGCTGTGGTCCGAATCACTTCCACTGCTGGTATTGTTGCTTAGCGTTTCATTGTTTTCCACATTATCATGCAACTGGTTTTGTTCTTCAGCTTCTTGCAGTGCCAGTGGATGGTCATCTGAGTTGGTAAGTTTATCCCGTTTATCAGCCAGTAGTCCTTCTGTAATCCTTTCAACAGTACCAGAAGATAGTTCCTGCATGACAATGAACAATTTATGGTAAGCACCATGCAATGCAATGCCATATACAGATAATAATCACCAGCTGGTTTTAGCCTTCCTTCTACGATTGAATCTTTGCCAATAGGTTCCTGTGTTAGGTATTAACTTGTATATAAATTCTAAATGACAGGATGACACACGAAACAGAAAAATGACATATATTTAGCTATATCATACTAATCATTCTCAGTCAGAATTATTTCTTGAAGTCAAACAATACAAAGACTGATACGCTAATAGCTCATGAAACTTATTCTTTTTCCAACTCAAACAACATAAAATTCATAGCAGCTGTGAAGGCCATAATTATGTCTTATTTTGTCTGCATGCCTGATAATTATCACCGGCTGGTTTCAGTCTTCCTTCTGTCATTGATAGCTTGCCAACAGGTAGCTGTGTTAGGTATTAATTTGTTTCAATGAAGCATAACAGCAATCTTTCTTCCATGTAAAAAAAAATCTACACAGTATTGTCCGAATACATGAACCTACACAGTACTAACCATTGCCAGTCAGCACTAATTTGTGTGGAGAGCTATATGACTGTCTCACGAAATAGAAAAGTGACATATATGAACCTACACAGTACTAATCATTGCCAGTCAGAAATCTTTGTTCCAAGTCAAAAAAAGAAAATCTTTCTTCCAGTCAAACAATACAAAGACTGATAGCCAAATAGCTCTCCACACAAATTCTTTTTTAAATTCAAACAACACAAAATGCATAACAGCAATGACGGCAGATCTAATTATTACATTGACATGCCATGCTATCCAGTTGTTAGTTATTATCTGCGAATCAGATTGAAATTCTGAAACCTTGGTGTTGTTGTTACATTTAGTTGCAGCCCAAGCAAGCCTAGGTTTATTTCTGCCTAAACTTTTAGGCACAAACTTTTATTGCAGCCCAAGCAGACGGATACGAACAACACACACAATCACGTACAACCACACAAACTGAATAGTTGGTGCCTACTATTAACACGTAAACATCACCAGCCTAGCGAGGTACCCACCAACTAGATACAATGTATTAACTAGCCTTTGCCCGAGTTGGCCAGCAGTATTGTCCGAATGCACACAAACACTAAACAGACATGTTCAAGTGATACCTTTTCACTAGGCAGCTTTGGTAGAGAAGAACCTTCACCATCAGATACAATGTATGGCTCTCTTGTTTCTGTGGAGTTCTCTCCATTTCCTGCCCCTGTCTGCTTGCCCAGTTCTGTACCCATGCCTGTCATTACAAACTGCAACAATCCCATTGATTAACTTGACATACAAAACACATCATAGAATCGGTAGCCGACAGTATACTACGATTCGGGGTTCGGCACCTGGATCAAAGCAACTAACATATAGGGGAAAAAAGTGATTTTAGGGTTTTTGGGTATACCTTGTACTAGATAACAGCATCAGTGGGTTGGGGGCAGGATTAGATCCAAATCCAAGACGACAGGGCAGAGAGGGATTGGCCGGTGGAGAAAGGAGAGGAGGGGTTGGGTCTGGAGGGGGAGACGAAGGCTACCGTTGTTGTGGTGCTGCTGCTGTAGAGGTGGCGGCGAGAGCTGTGCGGCGGCCGGCTGCTGGATAGAGAACGGAGATGGACAAGGAGATGGGATCCCATGTAAACCTGGCCAACGGGCCGGCACGGCACGGCCCAGGCCCACCTAGCTGCTGGCGGGCTTGGCACGGCACGGCACGTCGAGGCCCGTTTAGTAAGTGGGCCGTGCCGTGCGACACGCGGGCCTGGCCTAAAGGCCCAGGCACGGCACACCATCTAAATGGGCCGGCCCGCGGCACGTTTAGGCACGATAATTAGCCATCGATCCTGTTAAAAGACATTTATGGCAGCGTGGTGGAGTGGTTTGGCCGGCCGGCTCGCTCGCGCGTGGTCGCGAGTTCGACTCCAGACCAACGCAGGCTTAACAAATATTTATTTTGCAGGTCTCGGCAGCTAAACGGGCTGTGCCATGCCGGCACGCGGGCCTCGCCTCCAGGCCCAGGCACGACCCCAGGCGTGCCGCGGGCCAGGCACGGCCCGTTTAGGTGTGTGCCGTGCCAGGCCCCTGGCGGGCCAGGCACGCGTTCTCACGGGCCCAGATGGCCAAGTTTAATCCCATGCGCTAGCCCTTGTACTATGAAGTGGACGTCCACCGTTTAGCTCTCTCGACTTGCAGAGTTTCTTTTTCCGATTTTACTCCCTTGAAAAAATAAACACCAAAAATTGACATTTTTACACACCAAAAAAAATAAAGTATCTTTTTGTGAAGCTTTGTGCGATGAATATAAAATATTTGGACATACAAGTTACAACCGCATTTTTTGCAGATTTGTTTTGACATTTTAATATTTTTAAAAAATTGGTCGGGTCAAAGGGAATAATTAGTTTGGTTGAAGTGCGTCACCATAGATAATATTTTAAATAGAAAAACATAATCAACCTAGTTTTACTTACAACTACAAATTTCATTAATAGAAAACCAAGTTGTATGAACAAACACACGTCAAAACAAAAGTGTCAATTATTCGCCCCACATCTAGTAACCGTACATCGATTTTTCACTCCGTAATCGAAGAACCGGAAAAACTCTCAAGATAAAAACTGAACATTTTTCAATAAATTCCGATTTTGATAAATCTGATCGTGTCATGAAGATCAGAAACAAGCACGGAAACCTCACAAAGAGAAAGGCCAAACAAGAATAAGGATGACTTCTTTTGGACTCCTGCTTATGCATAAACCTGCTTATAGATTCCTACATGCAAAATGCATACATGAACTTTGCACTATATTACTTGTATTCCAAACATATTTGCATCATATAAGGGTTATATCACTGTTATATAATGATTTTTGGAATATTTCATAATTTTCCTATTTTTACGGAATTAACCCTGCGCAGTCAGAAAACCCTACCTTTTTCCTTTTAAGTTTCAGTGACCCAAACGACGTCCAAATGACCTGCAAAATTACGAGCGTCAATATTTGGAAGGAAGAAGACGTGGGGGCGAAGGAAGCGAATAAACGGAGGCCCGAGGCCCAAAAGAGGGTGGCCCACGCGGCCCCTGTACCTAGCCGCGTGGGGCCCACTCTTTTGGCCCTCGTGGCTCCGTTGCCGTCGATCTTTTCTCCACCGACCTCGTCTTGACCTAAAAACGCCTATAAAAATAACCCCCCGTCGTTCTCTGGAAGGAGCGCCGCCGAAACACAGAAACACCGAAAGAGAGATCTGGAGCTGCAGATTGGAGGGGGAAAACTCCGGCGGGGCGCTGCCGGCGTGGTCTCCATCTTCTCCATCGACTTCTCCGCCGTCTCCATGATGAAGAGGGAGTAGTCCACCTCTAGACTATGGGTTTGTGGAAATAACTTATGTATCTCTTCTTTGAGGTTTACTAATTAGTACCGTATAAGCTGCTGAACATGATTACGATCATCGTTGTAATACCTATGTGGTGGATCTTTTTATGAGTTAATATATATTTGAGATTACAAATATTTTGTTTCAGTTATGAATATAGATGCATATTATGTACCCGTTCTTATTCACTTGTTATGATCAAGCATGTTTATGAGAGCGTGTGTGGGGTGATGTGTGCATTAGTTGGAGTTACGGGGGGTGGCTAGTGCAGTGAACGTGAGAGAAAGTTCTGCGATCCACTTGGGTATCTCTACCTTAATTTGGTACCTCACTAGGGATAAACAAAATACCATGTTATGGGAGATGTGGGTTTGACCATTGCCACTACTCCATGACTAGATCTAGCATGTTCTTGTTTTAACTTCATGTCATGATACTTAAAGCTATACTCTGAGTTATCTTAATTACTGAGGTGTTATGATTTAGTTCGCATCTTGGTGGAGTATAAGTGAGACTAATAAACAAAAGGTCTCTATGTTAGGACGTGATGCCCATATAATTAGTAACTTGTCACTAAACTTTTGTCTTACAATCTTATATGTCAACTCTAGTGTTCCATTGTCTACCACTTTATTAAAGAGATAGTGCATTTGTGAAACCATGAACCCCGGTCCATTTTTAATCATAAGAAACAACTTTCCAACAACTTTTACCACTTTTACATTTTCTGCCATTATTAAATCCGAAAATACTATTTATCATTGTTATCATCATCCTTGCATATTTATTTCCGATCATTGCATATTTATTTCTTGCTTGCATTACATATTATCTTGATATCATTCTTACACCTTGTGCTTGACAACCACAGGTGAGGTTGAGGACCAAAACATTTAACATTATTTCGTAGGTGACCAAAAGAAGGATAGGAAGATAAATCTTTCACTATTGATTCCCCGAGAGTTCGATATTAAACCCTCGAGTCACCCTCGTGGGGAAAACACGTCTTCCACTTACTACACACTCTGCACTTGGAGTCTCAACCTAACCCATTTATTTTTTACGCAGGTAACTACGCACCAGACATCAAGACCGTTTTCTGGAGCCGTAGATCAACCCTCTTCAAGGGCCATCAGGTGGACAGAAACTGTGGTGGGTAGAGACTCCAAAAAATGCTCAGGAGACTTCTTAAAAGGTACTCACTTAAAAGATGATGCCAGGGATATAAAGGTATACTTTAAACTTTGTACGAACGATACAACCAAGGTACTCACTTAAAATCTCCATTTAATAGTACGGCTATCTCTCGTAAACACCTTTTTATTGCACCTGCTTGGTGAAGCTGGAACATTTCTCCCTCATAATCCACTATGGGAGGGCCTCTCTTAGTCACATATTCACTTGAACATTATAACCAAATGAATGGTGAAACTTAAGCGTATTATCTCTTGGAGATGCTTCTCAACACCTTGATAGATCACCACGTGACATCATCCTCTCATGGGTTATATTAAAAATTTGTGTTGATACAAACCCATAGAAAGATAGCCACTTTTTTTTTGGCGGGTAATAGAAAGATAGCCACTACCACATAGAAACACCAACCACAAAGCTCATGAGCTAGCCCACAAAAATAAATTGAAATTTGCTTACTATACCATGAGATCAATTGATCCCACTTGGTACATGCATCTTCTACCTTTGTGTGTTGATCTATTTGAATCATTTTTTTTGCATTTTTCTCAACCAAACTTACATATATTCCTCTTTCTTTGTTCTTCATTATAATAATGTCTTGGAGGTAAATATGAATGCTCACATAATATTATAATAATCAATAATCTTGATGCTATTATTGATGCCAAAGTCTCAATTCATATCATTATCTTCATGTCATCAAACCTTGAATCCCAAATAAATGGACTACATGTATCGCCTATAACCAAACCCTTCAATATGTCTTAATGCAAACATTATTCCATAGAAATTATCATCAATTATCAAAACCACACATTTGAACACCATGCACTTTTCGGTGTGTTTTTTTTTTGTAGGAGGTTGCTCAAGTATATATGCTGCTACAAGAACAAGGTGTATGAGCAATGCAACTTCGATCCTTGGAGAAAGTTCTTCATACCTATTGTGCCAATTCAACACAAATGATGAGTGTAGAAAAATCCAGTTTTTTCTCTAGTCCCTATAAAGTTGTTGCACTAAATTCCGAATTGACAAAAAGGATATGCACTATATTTATATCTCAACACTTATCCTCACGTCTAAGTTGGTTTAATCCTTAGCCAGGCCGCATAAGAATTTTTTAATATTGCGTGAGCAGGGTATTAAACTCGAAACCTCGTAGTTGTGATACCACATAAAATTGTTATAACAGTCATATATCTCAAAAGTGCGGACTATTTAAAATGCAATATGTTTATATCTCAACAATCCCAACACGGACGTAGATACAAAAGTTGACATATGATTCAACACGGTGTGTGGATGCATGGAATTAAGTTGCAGACTGCATGCCGAACTAATAACTACTGAACGTAGTACGTGTTAATCCAGTCCCAGTCGTACCTTTACCTACTGCGCGTGCCTTCTTAATAGTTATTCAAACTCCTACAGTATCATCCACGATCTGACCAAGTCAATCATCTCTCTCACAGTCACACAAACCACAACGATCGAGAAGAACGAATGTGAAGACCACGAGCTAGGTACTAAAACCGAAAACACGACCAGAAATCAGCGCCAAGCACCCAACAACCACAGCTTGCCGCCGTTAAATGGACCCGTCGTTGTACATTCGCCACGCAAGCTGCGCAAACCAGAGCTCCTCCACGGAAAAAGAACCAGGCATAATCGCATCGCGTGACATCACCACCTCACCAGCATTCCTAGCCACCTAGCCTGTCCAATCCAATGGCGAGCGGCACCGGTTCGGTCTCTTGCCTGCCGGCGCTCCTCATGCTGCTCGTCCTCGCGGCCTCCACGGCGTCGGCGGAGAAGGAGACGCGGCTGCGCCTGTACTGGCACGACGTGGTGAGCGGCGGGCCGAACGCGACGATGGTGCAGGTGGCGCAGGGACCGGCCTCCAACGCCTCCGCCACGGGCTTCGGCACCGCCTTCGTCATCGACGACCCGCTCACCGAGGGGCCCAACCTGACGGGGTCCAGGCTCATCGGCCGGGCGCAGGGCGTCTACGTTAGCGCCAGCAAGGACACCCTGTCGCTGCTCATGGCCATGAACTTCGTCTTCATCGACGGCAGATACAACGGCAGCAGCATCGCCATCGTCGGGCCCAACCCCACGGACCAGGCCGTCAGGGAGATGCCCGTGGTCGGCGGCACCGGCGTGTTCCGCTTCGCAAGAGGCTACTGCCAGGCACGGACGCGCTGGTTTGACGCCAACACCGGCGACGCCACCGTCGAGTACAACGTCCATATCCGCCACGACTGATGCATACATGGATTGTTAACACGATCGTGAACTGGGGGTTACTGTTTTCGTGATTTTACCACTAGCTTATCTTTGATTGTGCGTGTAACGGTATGCGATTCTTTGGAGATTTTTTTTGATCTTAGGAATAATAAGGCTGTTGTCTTAATGCATCCCACTTTTTGCAATGAAATACATTCGGTTGGTCGATATTTCTCTCTGGATGGTTGTTTTATACAGTTATAGGTTCTACTGCGCTTCCATGGCCTGCAGGGTCAGCCCAACAATATTAAGTGTCCCCTCCATTTTAAAATAAGTGTCACAGTTTTGAACTGGTCTAAAGAAGATCTGAACCTTTCCCATTTTAATCAACATACTAACTCATCAAGTATAAGCGAAGTCATCAAGTATAAGCGTTGACACGCCTTGCGCTTGCAGAGACTAAGCTGGAAGACATCTTACACAATAACATATTTGGAATAGAAGCACAAGTACATTTTCAAATTACCATAACCAAAACATTCAGAAATTTGAGCTCCTGTTATAGTTGATAGTTCAAAGTACAGGAAGCACAGTACCCAAAATATCCTTTCATCACGACAAACATCAGAATAAGCCAGCCCCTGTTCACCCCAAAAGAAAATTACGAAACCGAGGCATAAACGGGAACAAACGTGTCCATGGCACGAACGAGATGTGGATGTTCAAGAGATCAACGAGCAACATATTCAGCATAACAAGTATAGGTTACATGAACTGCAGGTGCTAACAGAATCATGATGCACATCCTGAATAGTTTGCGGGTCATGAATAGACTACCTAGTCTATATCTTAAGAAAAATAAACCTCACCAACTATTCTACATCCTGGACAAGGTCCTCTTCCTGGGCTGGCACAAGATTAATTGCTTGACTCCTGACTATCTACAGACTTCTTCTGATTTATGTCTGCATTGACAACAGCATCTTGCTGCTGAACATTCTGGGCACCACATGCGTAAGCCTCCACGTACCTTACAGACGACAGGTGTGCCACTTGCTGCCGAAGCTCAACATGTACTAACAGTGATTATTTTCAGGACTTTCTGCCATCATCGCTGCCATTTTTTCTTGAATCTTGTCTAACTCCAGCATGAACATGTCACATTTCGCACCATCACCGCATATTTGTTTGCCGATGCCAGACACTTTACTCATTAACATTGCATATCTCATTGTATTCTCTGACTCTTGTATCTCCACGCATTTTTCCTTATACTGTTTGAGCTGCTCTTTTTTATATTCGTCGGTCCATCTGGGCACTATGTAATGCTCTGGTATTTCATCGATTCCAAACTGGGTGAAGAGTCTGAATATGTGGCAGCACAATATTCCATCCCTCGAAAATTTTGCACATTGGCAGTTGAATGAATTGGTGCCAGGTTCAACTAACACTTCAAAAGAATTTCTATCATACTCTGGGTTCTCGTAATTGGAAACCTTCTCAAGTCTATACAGAAAATCCTTTTCTATCTCCTGCACTTTGAATGCTGTAGAATGGAGTAGTTCCCTCTGAACTTTCAGAAATATTTGCCTTGTGTAAATATCTGCTGCATGCCTTTCTATTGGCTGCAATGAGAAGCATGAAGGTTCAGTTCCAGATTGCAATCCATCTTCCTCATCCATTTTTATTATCATATCTTGTATCTCCTCATATTTTTGAATGAAGTTCTCTATTCTATCCTTAGGAAGCACATTCTCTTTGAGTAATGAGACTGTCCCCTGGCTACCTCCAGCTGACGTGACAAAAGGATAGAAATCTTCCATGAAATAAACAGGTGCCCAGTTTTTCCTTGTTTGCCACATGAACTGTAGGTACTCATTTTCACTTGCATCATATCTCTCGATGAGTGCACTCCATCCTTCTTCAAATTCTGTTTCTGTCAGTGAATTATCAACTAAGCTATCCAGCTCTGCTTTTATGTTGCCCCTTGCTGCCATAAAGTCTGCTATATTTTCCTGTGCTTTCCCCATTACATCCCATTTGCAAAACCTGTGCCTCACTTGTGGCATGACATCCGCAATTGCTTTTGCCATGTCTTCATCCTGGTTTGTCATGATAACTCTTGGCATGTTACCTCCCATCTCTTGCAAAAAAGTCTGTAACATCCATTTGTAGGTTTCAGCTGTCTTATCTTGCAGCAAGGCACATCCTAACACAATTGTTCTCCCATTGTTATTTATGCCAATGATAGGAGTGAAAGGCATATTATGCCTATTTGTGCTACAGGTAGTATCAAACGATATGAAATCGCAAAAGATCTCATAATCCACCCTTGACCTCGCATCAGTCCAGAAAATACTCCTAACTATGTCGTCTCCATCCTTTTGCATAGTGTAGGAGAAACATGGGTCCCGGAGCTGCACATCCGCGAAGTGATTCAAGTTTTTCAATATCTGAGTTTGGTTTTCTCCGTTGTTCTGCAGACTGCCCATTGCTTGCATGTTCTTCTTTTGATGGTACTATCCCAAAGCTGCCTCTCATTCTTCTTATAATCTTCATAATTTTTCTGGGAGGTACCCTGCTTAGTTGAAGAACTCTTGAAAATGACCTTTCTTCAGCTGACATGTGCTTTTGGCCCATCAAGAAACCTGTAAATGCACGGCTTGGACATAATGGATGGTTATGCTCATTCTGAACTGCTGTGAATTCCCAGTGTCCATTAATAAGCTTCACTATCACTTTTGCTTGGCATTTTGTCTTCTCTACAACATTTCTTTTCCTCTTCCTCTTCATATTACCGCTGTGAACTAGCCTTCCTCTACCACTCCTGTTGCAGTCTAGCTGAAACTTCCGTCTCTTGTAATTTCTTCCCCTAATTGCCACAAAACCGGTTTGGAGAGCATATGTGTTATAGAATTCGTGTGCATACTCAAGGGTTGGGAATTTCATTCCAACTTCCGGTAGTTTTGCAATATCCAGTACTTCAGGACTAGGATAGAAGAACTTGCCAGTTTCTTTTTCTGAATCACTCCCTGAGCTGCTCTCTAAATCGCTTTCTTCACTGCTTGTACCACAGCTAGATATTTCATTGCTTTCCATAACATCATGCAATACGTTCTGCTCTTCAGCATTCTGCAGTGAATGGTCCACAGGGTTGGTACTTTTCTCAAAATTAGTTGCCCGTATCTTCTCTGCAACTTCATTGACCTCTGTTGATTGTTTCTGCATGAAAGTGCATAATTAACATAACCTTCTAACTGTGCCATATTCAAACGACTGAAATAATCCTACAAAGCAATATCACGTATGTTTTGTTTGGCTACCGTACCTGATAAATATCACTGTTCAGGTGTACTCTTCCTTGTCTCGCCGGTTGTTTGCCAACAGCCCCCTGTGTATTTTTTCCAAGTTAATGCCGTGCGGCAAGTCATTCTAAGAAGGCAAGGAAAAGCACTGACTTCAAATACCTCAATCAAGTTGCGTGCAGCTGGTACAGTTTTCGCACCACTCTTACTAGCCTGTAATACACATATGCATGAGGCACGGCAATTCACAATGCATAGGCGTCTTTGAGGTAACAGTATCGCCTATTTTCTTCTACATTATCCACTGATAAATAGATGCAAAGGGAAAGACAGAAAAAAGTTGTGTTCAAGTACCTGCTCTCCATGCAGCGCAACTTGGCGCAAGGTGGGCACATGGGAACCGTCATCCCCAGCAACAATATATATCACCCTCTTGTTCGCGGAGTTCTCCGCGACTTTACCTGAAGTGTTCAATCTCGCGACCTTTCCCGTCATTACAACCTGGCACAGTTTCCCTAAGTTAAACCTAGTCCCAAGTCTCAGACAACAAGAGCAATCTTACGTTTCTGGAATTGTCTGGAGGAGCAGCTTGACTATCGGCTGCCGGTGTCAGTAGCTCGCCATCCATTTGCACGTCCAGCTGCTCCAGATTTGGGGAACCCGCCACCTGAAACAAAGCAATTTGTCACATAAAATCGGGCCGAGATATACCACCGTACAAGTGTTGGCAGCAGGTATTGCAATATACCTCCATCGTCAGTTACACCGCAGCGTAGGGACGCGCCTCCGGAAGAGGACTAGGGTTCTAGATCCGAATTCCCATGAGCAGAGGAAGAGGCGAGGAGTTGGATCCGTGTCCCGTGCGGTTGCTAGGGCAAAGGCGAGGAGGGGAGGGGAGGGGAGAGTGGAGCTGGACGGGGAGAGAGGAGACGCCGCCGTTGCTGGAGCGGCGAGGTGACGAGGGGGCTAGGTTGGGCTTGGGTCTGGACTCTGGACGGGCCGGGAGAAGAAAGACTGCTGCTGTGTGCAGCAGAGAGGGAAGGGTTATCGTGCGCTGTGTGCTGTCTCGCAATCTAGCGAACATCCACCCCTTAGCTGTCTAGCGGACGCAGCCGGTTTTCAAGAATTTGCCGGCTATAAAGCCAGGTGTTCATCGACACAATCATAAGAATTTGTATCAAGAAACATGACTTGGCTAATTCATGGGCAACTTCAATGGCTTCCCTCGTGAAAAACTTAATTATAAGAAACTACCAATTTACCCGGCAAAATAGATGCAATCCGTAAAAACCGATGAAGATCCACCCCCACTACACTTCTTCACCTGAGCATGCCTCGATCGTTTCCATAGAATCAGATTCTGCTACATCATCGTTACATCCTGAGACAACTAAACATTCCTTCATTGCTATTGCTTATGCCGTAGTAGCCGAAGCAATGTTTGGTCGGAAAATTATAGATGTCGCAACAAATCGACATTCACAATCGCCAAGGGGGAAGTAAATTTGTAGGTCATCTACGAGCGGTCTACTGGCCATCATGCAATGGAGCAATAGTGTTTTGTGACGTCGAGCAAGTTCTATTTCCCTGTCTTCTTCCACGACAGTGTGATACATGGGGAATAAGGAACGAGATCGGGCTAGGTTTTAGCCATAAGTCATAACCATTGTGGTATTGTTGCCCATTACTTAGGTTCTATGTGTGTGGAATGCCACTTGATGCAATTTTGGTGAATTGTGTCTATGATTTCTAAAAATTCTCGGGCCTGAGGCCTTTTATTTCTAAAAATTATGGGTTTTTCGTTCATTTGGTTATGTTCTCTTACTTGGGAAAGTATTTTTGAGAGAAAGTCATCATGACGACTTTATTGATTAATGAAAATAGTTACATTGTAGATCCTCTAGCCAATTGACTGTGGTCACTCCACCGTACAAAATGGAATATGAGCTACTTTATTGCTTATCCTAGGATTATGGCAACAAAAAATCATGCGCAAACCTTGACCGAGAAGAGAACACACCTCATAAATTGTAGCCCGGGCACCAATGGAGCTACCGCCATCGTTCCCTGGGGCTTCACCGACCTGCGTGCGATTTTCCCTGCACCACGGCCAGATCCAGGTATGCGGTGGATCTGGATGCAGTTCAATAAGAGGATGATACAGAGGTTCTTCGCGGTGGCGCCGGCGTTCCCGGCAGTAGTCTCTTCGGAGGCGGTGCTCGGTGACTTCATGTCTGCGGTGTGGTGGGCTCCGGCGATCCAATGTTTGGGGAGCTTCAGCAGCGGCGCGCCATCGTCAGCTCCGGCTCGTCGTCGTCGTCGGGATCCAGAGGGCTTCCTTGTAATTTTTTCTTTGTTTCTGGATCTTTCTGTAAGTTCGGAGAATTAATATATCATCCCTTTCGCAAAAAAAAAAAATGGAGCTACCGCCATCTTGCATGGTTGTGACTACCTCCATATAGTCGTTGCTGGTGATTAGTTTGGTGCACCAACGCATCCCACCAAAAGAAGGCAGTCTCGAAGAGCCCGGGCTTCTCTTGTAGATGCATGAGAAGTAGAGGGATACCGTAGCACAACGCGTGTCATAGCTTCCCGTATCATCACGACTGACCGCAATCGTTGCCCCATGCATATACCGACACGTCGACATTAAGCTTGCAGTAGCCATACTTTGATTTCCCTGGAATGGTGTTTCTCTATTTGTATGTTTACGCTTGATGAAGAGGTGTTGGTGACCAACTTCATATCGGATAATAGATGTCCTAAGAAGTGCAATTAATCAGCTCTGTCGTGCCGGTTGCTTTGGGTTGGGTCTGGACGGGAGGATGCAGAAGACTGCTGCTAATGAGAGGACTGTGCAGAAGGGATCGTGCGATACAGTAAACAGCCACCGTTTATATACTACCCCGCAGTTTCTTTCAATCTATGAACTGGTCGAGGATGTCATGTGTCATTAACCGTTCAATGGGTGTCAAGTAACTGAAACTGCAATCATAGCCCATGGACAAATTAATAATTAACTTAACCTTCGAGAGATCATTATCTTGCATAACTACCCAGCAGGATTCACATTTCACGGAGATTAAAGAGGTCCGATAATAAGTTAACAACCAATCAGGATACATAAACCTGAACGCAACAATATGTGCTGCCAGATGTAAGAGGAAGCTGCTGACGAAAACAGAGAAGACAGGAGGTTAATCAGAGACATCTAATTCTCATGACCTAAGACTACCTACCTTACGCTAAACTGAACATGCTAGCTATTCTAATTCGTCCTGGAAAGAGAAATCCGCTAACTAAACTCGCTAATTCTCATATCGCACAGGCCCTTGCCCACAATCTGCAATGTGATTATTTCCGGGATTTTCTTCTGCCGTCAGTTGCCAATGTTTCTTGAACCTTGTCTAACTCGAGCATGAAGCAACTACACTTTGCGCCATCGGTGCATATTCCCTTGCCGATGTCTGCCATTTTACTCAATAGCATAGCATATCTCGTTTTATTTTCTGTTTCCTTCAAGCATTTTTCCTCGTACTCTTTCAGCTGCTCCTCTCTGAACTTGCAAGTCCACCTGGGCAGTATGTACTGCGCTGGTATTTCATTGACTCCGAGCTGTGTGAAGACTCTCAATATGTGGCAACACAAAATCCCATCCCTAGTAAACTTTGCACATTGACATTTGAATGCATGGGTGCCAGCTTCAACTACCACTTCGAAAGAATTTCTATCAAACTCCGGGTTCTCATAGTTGGAGACCTTTTCAAGTCTGTAAACTGATCCTCCCTGTATCTCATGCACGTTGAATGCTGTAGAATAGTATAGTTCTTTCTGTACTCTCAGAAATATCTGCCTTGTGTATATATGCGCTGCATGCTTTTCTATTGGCTGCATGGAGAAGTATGCTGGTTCAGTTCCTGATTGCAATGTATCCTCTTCCTCTGTTTTTATTATGCTCTCCTGCATCCTCTCATATTGTTCAATAAACTTCTCGATTCTGTACTTAGGAAGCACATTGTCTTTGAACAATAAGTTTGTCCCTTCACCATGCCCAGCTAATTCAACGAATGGATAGAAAACTGATAGCAAATAAACAGGAGCCCATTTTCCCCTTGCCTCCCACATGAGTCGTAGGTACTCATTTTCACTTGCGTCGTATCTATCAATGAGCACAGCCCATCCATCTTCAAATTCCTTTTCTTTAAGTGAGTTGTCCACTAAGCTGCGCAACTCCGCATTTATGTTGCCCCTTGTTGCCATGAAGGCTCCTAGCATTTCATGTGCTTTCTGCATCACACTGAACTTGCGAAACCTGTGGCTTACTTGTGGCATGACCTCTGCAATTGCTTTTATCATACCTTCATCCTGGCTGGTTATGATTGCTCTTGGCATTTTCCCTCCCATCACATGCAAGAACGCTTGGAGCATCCATTTGAAGGTTTCAGCTTTCTGATCTTGTAGCAAGGCACACCCAAACAAAAGGATTCGGCCATGATTATTCATTCCAATAATAGGGTGAAAGGCATATTATGCCTATTAGTGCTGTAGGTAGTATCAAACGATACAAAATCACCAAAAATCTCATAATCCACCCTCGACCTGGCATCAGTCCAGAATAGGCTCCTTACAACATTATCTTCATCCGTTTGCATGGTATAGGAAAAACCTAGGTTCCGCAGCTCCAGTTTTTTGAAACGCTTCAATGCCGTTTCAACATCTGAGTTCTCTTTTCTCCATTGTTCTACACACTGTAAATTGCGCATATCTTTCTCTTTTGATGATAGTGTGTTTCCGAGGTTGCTTCTCATTCTCCTGAAAACCTTCATAGCTTTCCTTGGATTTACCCTACTTTGTTGCAGAACTCTTAGAAATGACTTTTCTTCACTTGACAAATATTTGTGGTCCAGAAAGAATCTTGTGAGTGATCGGTGTGGACATAATGGATGGTTGTGCTCATGCTTAACTCCTATGATCTCCCATTGCTCCTGATGGAGTTTCACTATCACCCTTGCTTGGCATTGTGAGGCCAAAACATTATTCTTCCTCTTCCTTTGCAGGTCTTCAGTTGGCTTTAGTTTGCCACTTCTGTTGCAGTTTAGATGAAACTTCTTTCTCCTATAATTTGATCCCCTCCTTACTGCAAAACCAGTTAGCAGAGCATGTGTGCTATAGAATCGTTCTGCATCTTCAAGGGTTGGAAACTTCATTCCAATTTCTGGTGGTCTTGAATTCTCCAATGCCTCAAAACTAGGGTAAAAGCATTTTCCTAGTTCAGTATCTAACTCACTCCCTGAGCTGCTACCTGAATCGCTTCCACTGCTTATACCATTGCTAGGCATTTCATGCACTTCTGTAACATCATGCAATTGACCTTGTTCTTCAGTGTGCTGCATTGTAGGGTCAACCAAGTTGGTTTGCTCATCCAATATATCTGCCAATAGTCCTTCTGCAGCTGTGTCAATGCCATTTGAAGCATGTTCCTGTATGCAAGTGAAAAACTCTGTTAAGCTACCATGCAAATGTCATATTGAATTTCACATGTTGTACAGAGCCATCTGTATACGAGTAATACTAAATGTTATCTTGGTATCCCTACCTGATCATTTTCACCAGTCTGCTGCAGACCTCCTTCTGGTATTGCTTGTTTCCCAACAGGTTCCTGTGTAAGTTATTATTTATTTGCTAGTAAAACCAGGCATGAGAAGGTTTTAAAAGGATAGAGTAGTGGCGTTTTTAAGAGAAAGGAGCCAAAGGCACGGCCCTCCCCGAGTTGTATTACCAGAAGCCCATAATGTTACCAACTACAGGTTCTGGCCCAGAAGCTTAAACACAAATGTAGAGTATCCTAGTCATGTTAAATACTGTTACTCATCAATAAATTACTGTCATATGATATGTGCGAGGGCCAGAAATTCGCCATTTTTTATGCTAATTGCATATGTCTCTTGCATATTACTAAATGACGAATGCACATTTTAAGCAGATGAGTTCAAGTGATACCATTTCAACGAGCAGCTCTGCTCCTGACTGGTTCCATTGCGCGACCCGACCAAAATCAGCCATGACAACCTGTAACAATTCCATTTCCATCTATCATGCATTGCACATACAGTCCAAAAAATTCCGCAAAGTATAGAATCCCCAGACAAACTTATCAGTAACCATTACTTGATTAGTGGTTGTTGCAAGAAGTTCAGGTCCCGGCACCTGTTCCCCGAGACTATCCGCTGCCTCCATCTGTGCATCAGCAGCTCACTGTTTCTGATTTGGGTACCTGAAAAAACATGAAAGGAAGTTAAAGCGCGGGTAAATATTCAGTTCTAGCTCTTCGTGTAAATATCAGGAGCGGTTCATCAGAATAGCCGCCGCCGCGCCGGGCTGTGCGGAGAAGGGGGCGAGGGGGCCTAAGATCCGTATCCTCGAGGGCAGAAGGGAAGAGAGGGATTGGACCTGTACTGTGTGAGCGGCTGAAGGAGGCGCCGACGAGAGAAGAGGGGGAGGTGCGGCGGCGGCCGCCGCCTGCTTGCTGGATAAAGAACCGAGACGAGATGGAAAATCGGAAAGGAGACAAGAGTTCCGGGAGGAGGGATCTCGTGCGGCCCGTGTATTTCTATGTAGTGAACGTCCATCATTTACCCTGCATTGTTCATTTTCTTTCTTTCTCCCGGCTAACAATGAAAACATCACACAAATCACAAAAAACGAGACCAGCCAGGACTAGCCCTGGTGGCTTATTTTTATTTTTATAGAAGTAGCTCCTACGTGAGAATTCCAGGAAATTCGCCCCCCGACGGGGGTCGAACACTGGTTGCTAGGATTAGCCACCGCTTCCTTTGCCACCGGGCCGCTGCCCTGTTCTCACTAATTATCCGTGAGCTGAACGATACTAATAGACAGAATAGCTAAAATACCACTAATGAGATTCGAAAGAGCCAAAATATCACTAGTAAAAACCAAGTTGCCAAAATACCACTCCACTTCTGTTTGCATGTCAAAATGCCACAAGTCACTAACAGAGACTAACATCTCGAAAAAAGACACAGAAGTCCTTGCCTCTTCACATGTTTATAATCTCCATTGAACATCATTTGAGCTTCATTGCAGCAGTACATGTTCAACAACATATGACAATATTTCAGCAGCCTCTTGGCCGTGATTCGACAACATTTCAGCTCTATTTCAACAACATTTCAAAAAACAGCATAAACAATACAAGAGGTCACGATGGGCATAAAACCCGAAACCCGAATCCTGAACCCGAAAAACCCGAGCCCGAACCCGAACTACCCGAACCCGACCAACCCGAACGCTGCAACGGGTAGCAGATCTGAAAACCCGAATTTAATTAGAGAAATTCGGGTTTGAAGTCACGGAACCCGAATAACCCGAAATAGAGAAAGCCCAGTAAAAAAACTCTTATTCTGCCAAAGCCCAGTGGTGCCTGGTTGACGGGAGAGTATTTGAGGATGATGATGATGGTGATGATGAGTACTTCCCCGGCAACGGCGCCGAAAACAGCTTGATGGCTACGTGTTGGTGAACCCCAAGAGGAAGGTTATGATGTAGACAGCAGAAGTTTTCCCTTGAGAAATCTACCCAAGGTTATCAATCCAGTAGGACTTGACGATCTATCGGAAGGTTGTTGATGTTGACTCCCCCTGGCGCTAGGGAGCTTGCACCAACGTGGAATCTGCACAGACACAAACCAGAACTTTGCCCAACACGAAACAGAGAGGTTGTCAATCTCTCCGGTCTTGCAGAAACAAAGAGTTAAACGTATGGTGTGGAAAACAGCAGGAAAAACAGCAAGTAACAGGAAACAGATGATTGCAGCAGGTTGTGTAAACAGTATGAGGAAATTGGACCAGGGTCCACAGTTCACTAGTGGTGTCTCTCTCAGAACAGATAACTAGCATGTTGGGTAAACAAATTACAGCTGGGCAATTGACAAATAGAGAGGGCATAACAATGCAATACATGCCAAGATGTCTACTATGAAATCTAGTTGGGCATTACAACAAAGTACATAGACCGTTATTCCAACATCTATGCCTAAATAATCCACCTTCAAGGCAGCATCCGCATCCATTCAGTATTAAGTTGCTAACAACAGATTATTGCATGAAGTAAAGTGTGTAATGTAATCAATACAAGTGCCCTTGGACACTGCACCAATGTTTTATCCCTAGTAGCAACAGCACATCTACCATCTTAGACCTTTCTGTCACTGATCCAGATATCTAGAGACTGAACCCACTATCGAGCATAAATACCCCCTCTTGGAGTCACAAGCATCTACTTGGCCAAAGCATCTACTAGCAACGGAGAGCATGCAAGATCAAGAGCACATAGATAAACAACTTGAATAAACATGGTATCAATATTCATCGGATCCCAGCAAACACAACATCTAGCATTACAATAAGATGATCTTGATCATGTTAGGCAGCTCACAAGATCTAAACATGGAGGCACAAGGTAGAGAGACAACCATCTAGCTACTGCTATGGACCCGTAGTCCAGGGGTGGACTACTCACGCATCACTCCGGAGGCAGGCATGGTGATGTAGAGCCCTCCGGTGATGATCTCCCCTCCGGCAGGGTGCCGGGAAGAGCTTCAGAACTCCTCCGATCTGAGATTGACGATGACGGCCGCGACGGAACTTTTCGTGGAATATGATCGACCGTAATAGGGTTTTCGCGTCGCGGAGAATATATAGGCGAAGAGGCGGCGTCGGTGGCCGAGGGGGGCCACCACGCCATAGGGGGGCGCGGGCCCACCCTGGGCCGCGCCCTAGTGTGGCGTGGCCCCCTGGTGGGTCTGCTCCGACTCCCCTTTGGACTCCGTGATCTCCTCGTGATATTATTGACGATGTCTTTTGTTTCGTCCAATTCCGAGAATATTTCCTTAATAGATTTTCTGAAACCAAAAACAGCAGAAAACAGGGAACTGGCACTGTGGCATCTTGTTAATAGGTTAGTCCCAGAAAATGCATAAAAATGATATAAAGTGTAACCAAAACATGTAGCAATTGATATAATAACAGCATGGAACATCAAAAATTATAGATACGTTTGAGACGTATCAAGCATCCCCAAGCTTAGTTCCTGCTCGTCCTCGAGTAGGTAAACGATAAAAACAGATAATTTTTGAAGTGACATGCTACCAACACAATCTTTGATCAAATAACAATGTAATGCACATGATCTGAATGAAGTGATCCAAGCCAATGGTCTATAGTTTGCAAGCAAGTAAATAAAGAGTAAACATAAGTGATCACACAAGTGCAAACTTTCATGAATAACACTATAAAACATTTAGAGATATAATAGTCTAACATAATAGTTAGTTCACAGCAGCAATAATTCTCAACATGAAAGTGTTTGTATCAACACAAAGGAAGATAATAGCTTCAGCTTTTGCTTCAACTTTCAACATGTATATCATATAGATAATGTCAATGCAAAGAATATGATCAACCAAACACAAAGTTATGTAAAAACTGTTATACTGGAGTTGACAATGATGTTTGCTTAAGTAGACAGAAAGAAGTGGGAAAACTGACTCAACATAAAAGTAAAAGAATGGCCCTTCGCAGAGGGAAGCAGGGATTAACATCATGTGCTAGAGCTGTAGTTCCCGAAGGCATATAGAGAGCATAAAATATTGTTTTGTAAGGTAATGGTGTATACAGGTGTCAACAAATCAGCAAATAGGCAATACTCTACTTCACTAGTTGATCAAACTTTACAAGAGCGGCTCCCATGAAGGACGTTATTTCTACCAGCGGGCAGATCATCCCTCTTCTCTTTTGTTTACACACTTGTGAACATTGCTTGACTGACGAATCAGGGGCAAAAAGATGTGAAGAGAATTGTTTGGTTAAAGTTGTAATTAATTGGGACTGGGCACCCCGTTGCCAGCTCTTTTTGCAAAATTATTGGATAAGCGGATGTATATGCCACTAGTCCAGGTGTGTAAAATTTGATCAACCAGGAAATAAAGACCACCTATCTACGTCCTTATGAGCTTTTCAAGTAGTGACACAAAAAGGAAATGTAACAGTTTTGAGTAGTTAGTAGATAGCACATGAAGAAATTTACTTGGAATGGTGAAAACACCACATAATAGGTAGGTATGGTGGACACAGGTGGCATGGATTTGGCTCAAGGTTTTGGATGTACAAGAAGCATTCCCTCTTAGTACAGAGTTTAGGCTAGCAAGGTTATTATAAGCAAACATCATTATCAACTGGAATAGCAAGAGTGTACATAAAACACAAGGTTTGACGAACCATAGACTCCCACTGTCTTCCTTGTTAACACATAGCCTTCATCCAAAAATTATCTAGACTACTATGGACTTCCAATTATGCAACAGATTATTATAGCAGAAAATCCTTATAGTAGTTCTTCATTAATAGCCATTACTTACATGATGCACAAGCTTAAACATTAATTACTTGACAGCTCAAAACAATTGGCAAGCATCAAATTACTCAAGACAACGATCTAAAAAGATTCATGTAAGCATTTTATACCACTACCACATGCATAGCATTTTTCTGGTCCAACCAAACACCAATCAACTTATTTGACAACTCTCCAAACAGATATAAGTGAAGCAAGAGAGTACTTTCTTCAAAAGAAACTGAAAGCTCTAACAAGAGATACATGAAAAACTGAGAGCTAACAGCAATAACAGCAACTAGACAGGAATACTCAACAAGTATAAGTGAAGCACAAGAGTATTCTAATGAAAAAGTGGAGCGTGTCTCTCTCCCAAACATGAATACTAGGATCCAACAAGTATAGCACAGCAAACAAAACAAAACAAACTGAAAACAAAAACACACTGACGCTCCAAGGAAGAGTACACTAGTATGAAGCAATAAAAATATAGCACCATTAGAGATGACCTGATAATTTGTAGATGAAGAAGGGGATGCCTTGGGCATCCCCAAGCTTAGATGCTTGAGTCTTCTTGAAATATGCTGGGGAGGTAAGCCTCCCCAAGCTTAAGCTCTTCACTCTTCTTGATCATGTAATATCATTCTCCTCTATCAACACTTGAAAACTTCCTTCACACCAAAACTTAACAGCTTTTCTCATTAGCAGGTTAGTGCACTAAAAGATAATACTTCAAAGTTCTAGCAAAGACAAAACTCACAAGCCAACTATTTTAAACATTAGCCACTGTTACTAGGCTCAAGTGGGCACTTTTACACGAAAAGAAACCACTTAAAAACTTGTAAAAGAGAGAATGCAAAATAAAAGACAGAATCTGTCAAACCAGAACAGTCTGTAATGACGAATTTTTTCGAGGCACTTACGATGCTCAGATGAAAAACTTTTGAAATAATGAAAGTTGCGTAACATCATCAGGAACATGCACAAAAATTTCAGCATTTTTCGATTTTTTCTGATTTTCTACTGAATTAAACGGTGACGAACAGCAATCTGTCCCAATGCAGTCCCGAAAATAAAAACCAACTTTGCATTAGTAACTCTCCTTGGCACAACAAAACAGCAAATAAAAGATACAAAGGAGTTGCTACAGAGGTAAACAAGCATCCTTGACTCAAGAAAAAAAAATAAAACAGCAAATAAAAACATGGGTTATCTCCCAGAAGTGCTTTTCTTTAATGCCTTTGAGCTAGGCATGAAGAGATGCATCAAGTATTGTCAAGACCAGAAACATCAAGGTTCCCAAAAGCTTCAGATAAATCATAATTCACAACAAGAGGGGTTTTCATTTTAGCTAGTTCTTGAGAAGAAAACTTGAGAGGCCCACTGCAAGCTTTATTAGTAAATTCATAAAATCCATTATCCAGCACATCAGAAGTTGAAAGTTTTGGTTTAGGCCCCTTAGGTACATACATGAATTTCTTTCCTTTATCTAGAATATACCCTTGCTTCTTAGTTTTGAAAGAGGAAAAAGTATTACTCATGGTGTCAATGACTTCCTCTATCTCCTCAATCCTAGAGTTTTGATCATGATTTTTAAAGCAAGTTTCTAGAGCAACAATTCTTTTATTAAGATCTTCCAAGGATTTATCAAATTTTTCAGTGTTCTCAAGTAGTTTTTCAAGCTTAACATCAATACTTGGAAGATTCTCTACAACCTCAAGCTTTTTCATAACATCCTCAAGAGAGACTTCAATTTTAATTTCATTAACAGGTGGTATTCCTACTAGACTTTCAAGGATGTAGCTAGCCTCTAGAGCAGGTGTTCCTAGGAAGTTACCCCCTGTCAAAGTGTCCAAAACATATCTATACCAATTGGTAATGCCAACATAAAAGTTCCTAAGAAGGATTGTAGTGGAATGTTTTTTAGCACACCTATGATGAGCATTACTAATTCTGTACCAAGCATCTTTTAAACTTTCTCCCCCTTGTTGCTTAAAAGTTCGAACCTCAACCTCAGGAGATGAAACAAAATAAGAAGAACCAGACATGATGAGCAAACCGAAATAAACTAGATGCAGGAATTTAATTTTTTTGGGTTTTTGATTTTTAACAGCAAGCAAAACAAAAATAAAACAAGACAAAAAACAAAGTAAAGAGATTGGAACTGAGAGACTCCCCTTTCCAATAGCCTCCAAGTCCCCGGCAACGGCGCCAGAAAACAGCTGGTGCCTGGTTGACGGGAGAGTATTTGAGGATGATGATGATGGTGATGATGAGTACTTCCCCGGCAACGGCGCCAGAAAACAGCTTGATGGCTACGTGTTGGTGAACCCCAAGAGGAAGGTTATGATGTAGACAGCAGAAGTTTTCCCTTGAGAAATCTACCCAAGGTTATCAATCCAGTAGGACTTGACGATCTATCGGAAGGTTGTTGATGTTGACTCCCCCTGGCGCTAGGGAGCTTGCACCAACGTGGAATCTGCACAGACACAAACCAGAACTTTGCCCAACACGAAACAGAGAGGTTGTCAATCTCTCCGGTCTTGCAGAAACAAAGAGTTAAACGTATGGTGTGGAAAACAGCAGGAAAAACAGCAAGTAACAGGAAACAGATGATTGCAGCAGGTTGTGTAAACAGTATGAGGAAATTGGACCAGGGTCCACAGTTCACTAGTGGTGTCTCTCTCAGAACAGATAACTAGCATGTTGGGTAAACAAATTACAGCTGGGCAATTGACAAATAGAGAGGGCATAACAATGCAATACATGCCAAGATGTCTACTATGAAATCTAGTTGGGCATTACAACAAAGTACATAGACCGTTATTCCAACATCATCTATGCCTAAATAATCCACCTTCAAGGCAGCATCCGCATCCATTCAGTATTAAGTTGCTAACAACAGATTATTGCATGAAGTAAAGTGTGTAATGTAATCAATACAAGTGCCCTTGGACACTGCACCAATGTTTTATCCCTAGTAGCAACAGCACATCTACCATCTTAGACCTTTCTGTCACTGATCCAGATATCTAGAGACTGAACCCACTATCGAGCATAAATACCCCCTCTTGGAGTCACAAGCATCTACTTGGCCAAAGCATCTACTAGCAACGGAGAGCATGCAAGATCAAGAGCACATAGATAAACAACTTGAATAAACATGGTATCAATATTCATCGGATCCCAGCAAACACAACATCTAGCATTACAATAAGATGATCTTGATCATGTTAGGCAGCTCACAAGATCTAAACATGGAGGCACAAGGTAGAGAGACAACCATCTAGCTACTGCTATGACCCGTAGTCTAGGGGTGGACTACTCACGCATCACTCCGGAGGCAGGCATGGTGATGTAGAGCCCTCCGGTGATGATCTCCCCTCCGGCAGGGTGCCGGAAGAGCTTCAGAACTCCTCCGATCTGAGATTGACGATGACGGCCGCGACGGAACTTTTCGTGGAATATGATCGACCGTCATAGGGTTTTCGCGTCGCGGAGAATATATAGGCGCAGAGGCGGCGTCGGTGGCCGAGGGGGCCACCACGCCATAGGGGGCGCGGGCCCACCCTGGGCCGCGCCCTAGTGTGGCGTGGCCCCCTGGTGGGTCTGCTCTGACTCCCCTTTGGACTCCGTGATCTCCTCGTGATATTATTGACGATGTCTTTTGTTTTGTCCAATTCCGAGAATATTTCCTTAATAGATTTTCTGAAACCAAAAACAGCAGAAAACTGGGAACTGGCACTGTGGCATCTTGTTAATAGGTTAGTCCCAGAAAATGCATAAAAATGATATGAAGTGTAACCAAAACATGTAGCAATTGATATAATAACAGCATGGAACATCAAAAATTATAGATACGTTTGAGACGTATCACCCAGCCCAACTCCAGCCTAACCTAGCCACAACTCCACCCTCCGCGCCGCCATCTTCCCCTCGTGGCCGTGATGCGACGGGAAGTCTCCTTTCCCCGTCCTTTCCCCGTCTCCTCCAGCACTTTCCGCCGCCCCGCGATTCCGGCACGCTCCTCCTCGATCCCCTTTCCTCAACCTCGCCGACCGGCTGCTGCATCTCGCCGCGCACAAGATCCCCTCAACGCCGGCCACCCCAACCTCAATCCTATAGAGGCTCGCGTGCTTTATTTCCCGCCATGGATGACGACCACCGCGAGTCCACGCCGCCTCCCTTTTTTCCCGCCGCCTCCCTTTTCCACGCCGCCGGGGCGCAACAAGGACGGCCGCCTCCCTCGAATTCCCCTTCACCGCTGGTTGGAAGCTGCTCTTCCCCATGGTGGAAGAATTTCGGGCAATTCGGGGAAACCCGAACCCGAATTTTCGGGTACCCGAAATCTCGGGTATCTCTGTTTTCAGACAAATTACGGGTAGCAAATCTGAAAACCCAAAATTTTAAAAACCTGTATTACCCGACCCGAATTTTTCGGGTAGCCCGAATACCCACCCTGAATAAGAGGCAACAGTGATCCGGTCCCTTCACTGCTTGGCCATCTATGTAAACCCACACCCCTCCTATTTTGAGACACACAATTGAGACACAATAAACTCTCAAGTTTTAGATCTTTTCTAGTTGGTTTAGAGGAAACCTCTAATTAGAGGCAACCTCTCTTATTAGACTATATTTAATCTCTCTTTCTCCTTCTCATGTGTTGAGAACTCCACCATCATATGTGCTTGTAGTGCTTCAAACTTGGACGGTGAAGCCTTGCTAAACCTTTCATGGCGTACGCGTGCGAGCTCTTGGAGGGATGAGACTTCTGACCCTCACTCTGCTAGACCAAGGAGAATGCAATGGGATCTCTGGTTGAGGGAATCGGCGACAGGCTATATCGACCATGTCATTGACATCGATGACGGGCTACATCAACACTTCTTCCATGACTTCGGCGTTGGTTACGTATTCTATCTAGATATTCGGATCTTTGTATTCGCATGTATCTTCATAATAATAGATACTGGGATGTTGTCGTAGCATGATTAGTGAAAATTTTAAATTTCCGTCGCGCAACTCAATACTTCATATGGTGTCCATTGACAAAGAAGGCGTAGCCGGGCGGGGGTTAATAGAAAGTTAGAACTTTGGAGGCGGACTATGTGAGTCATCGAATCAAAACTAGTTGGATAAAGGGGCGCCAAGTTTCTGCCGACAAGAGATTGTCACAAAAGCTAAAAGGTGATTCGACCTGCGATGTTGTATGGCGCAAAGTGTTGTCCAACCAAGAGTTAGGTATATCAGAAATGCGCATGTTGAGATGGCGGTGGCCATTGGGCCGTCGGTAGGTCTCGTGCAGGGAAAGTTCCATGCACATGCGGTTGGGCTCTCTCGCGATCGTTTTCTTGATATATAAAGCGCCTCTCCACTTTGCAAATATTCCAAGTAAGGGTTCATGACGAGGGGTGTCCTCGGCATACCCATGGTTAAGGATCTAGGGTTGAGATTATGTGGTAGAGAACGCGTAGTGTTAATAGAATCGTCGGCTGACAAGCGGGATTTACCCAGGTTCAGGGCCCTCGAGTGAGGTAAAATCCCTACGTCCTGCTTGTCTGTATTGATTATGAGAATTTCGGGGCTACAAAGGTCCTGGCAAGATGTCGATCTCGCTAGGGTTCTGGTGGTTTGGTATTGCGTGTCCTTGATCGGTCGCCCTCCCAGCCTTTATATAGGAAGTTGGGTCTCGGGTACGTAACCGACTAGGTTTACAGATAAGGAAACATAACCAACTATGCCTAGCTTGGGAAACAATCCTTCGTCTTGGGCCTCCCTTCGTGGGCTTCGTTGGACTGTCAACAATTAGACTTTAGTCGTCACGTGCACCAGGTACCCTTGTAGTAGGGTACCCGAAGGATATAACCTCGTCAGTTCAAGAATAACAAGCTTTATTAAAAAAATGGTGTGGGACCACTTATACAAAGGTTGCTGGAGCACCCTTTTGGGGCAGATTTATATAGTTTTCTACAAATTCTGACGAAATATACAAAGACCGTTGGAGATGCTCTAAAATGGTTTGGACATATACAACGCAGGCCTCCGGAAGCAATGCACAGCGGTAGGATAAAGCGTGATAATAATGCTAAGAGGGACAGTGGTAGACCAAATTTGACATGGGAGGAGTCTGTCAAAAGAGATCTAAATGAATAAAATATCACCAAAGAACTAGCCATGGACACGGGTGCGTGGAAGCTAGCTATACATGAGCCAGAATCATGAGTTAGTTGCGAGATCATGTGGGTCTCACCTCTAGCCTAGCTAACTTGTTTGGAAATGAAAGCCTTTGTTGTTGTTGCTGTTGCAAGTGACGAAATAGGTTGGCCCTGCTAACCAAGGAAATTTTGATCATAATAACTTACTATTGTCAAAAAAAATCACAATAACAATACTAGAATTCTTGATATGCAATCCAAACCCAATGACAGATCAAAAAGAAGATACGCATACAACCACACATCCAGAAGAACTCTGCAAGATCTTCTTTTTTTAAAAGAGGTGAGAAGGAGTAGTAATTAAAAGTACGCAGCTGGGAGAGCATGGAACAAACTAACAATGTTCTGGAATTAAGACTGAAGTTCAAAAATTTACGTGGATAAGATAAATTGATTATTGTTACTCAGATTCAGGTGCGAAGGACCTTTTTGGCTACGGTGTTTTCCGTCCAATTTGCGGAGACGCGGGATGCTTGCAGCGGCACAATGAGACGAGCGAGCCACAGCGTGCTGTTTTGCTACTTGTTTGCGGCTGCAGGAAGTCAAGACCAAAGATGAGGAGCAGAACGGACTGTGCGCTGCTTGTTGAGTTTCTTGTGCAGGAACCAAGGAGGGCTTGGCTGTGACCATGGGGCTGTTTTTTGGTGTACCACAAAGAACCAACACGGCCCCGCAGATTCTTTAGTATCATCATGCAGGGTTTAGGACCAAGAGATTATGAGTGGTTCGAATGCAATATGGAATGCTTATAATATATGCATTCTGTATTTCCGTATACAAAGATAGCACATGTACATACAATAAAAACAATAATACATTTAATTACATCGTATAAATCACAAAAAGCTTCAGACAACGTGGTATATCTATGTACAACATCCAATCATAAATTGAGTCAAGCGGTGAGTTGATGGGGGCGCAGGAGCAAACTCTTACCAGTTGATGGGGCATAGCAAGGTATGGAAAAATTACTCTCCTTCGGCAAAAAAGTTGGGTTCCGCCGGTTTCTGTAACAGCCTTACCGGCACTCTTTCCTGCAAACGGGCCTTTCGGGTGGCGTTACGCCGTAGGATCCGCATCATGTTGCCAGCGAAACGCGAGGCATATAGTGCCGCGCCGAGACTGAGCTTGGTAGAGTCATCACTTACGATCGCCGCTTGCAACCTCTTCTCCTTCTCAAACAAGGCATCTTCCAGCTTCTTTCTACAATATCTGTGCCAAGCTGCCTGTATGAAACAAGCGGCCCAAGTTCTCCATTGTTGTGAGTAGAATCTAAAGGTGTGCTGGAGCTGCTTGCTATGGAGTTTCCTGAACTGGGTGGCCACAAACTTCAAGTCATCAGCCCTCAAAACAAAGGCTTCGACTTCAGACAATGTCTTCACTGTCCTGGTTGAGCTGGGGAAGTTTGAAACTGCGGCGGGGTCAAGAGCCCAAGTAAGGAGCCCTTCACCGCAGAAGTCTCCACCTTTCAGAACATTGGAATTGAAGAAACCACTCTGTCCACCATTTGTTGTCATACTCTCGAGATATCCCCTCATGACGAAAAGCATTTCGTTCACCGGGTCTCCTTCTCGAATTATGCAGCTGTCCTCAGTGTACAGCATGGGCTTTAGACGATCACACATCGCATCCAGGAGCTGCTCGTCCATGTTTTCAAACATAGGAACCTGAAAACAGTATAAAAGGACTAAGATGAGAGACCAAAAAGCTTTCACTGCGTGATTTTAAAACCAAACAACTCTACTACATATGCAACAGGATATTAGCTTTCAAAATCAGACTTAGGGGTTCTTAAAAAAACTTAGTTAGATAAGCATCAGTGAGTGGCAGGAACATCCATTGGAGGACACTAAGTGGCAAGAATATCCAATCTTCCGCATATGATTTGATACATTTTGTATGGTTGAGCCTGTAGGGCTCAGCACTAGAAATGGGAATACTGGAACTATGCCACTGCAAAGTTTCAACTCTGAAAAATACCACTGGATGTGAGAATGACATGTGGGTCCAGGTCTCACATGACGCTGAGACATCCGGTGGCCTTTTCCAAAACTGGAAAGTTTGCATGGGCATGTCTGTATATTTACATTCGGACGGTGAGTGTGTGTGACCCCGACAATAAATGTGGTACTGGGACGAGGATACTCAAGACAAAAAATCTATAATAATATATAGTAGACCCATGCAAGGATATATGAGATTTTCCTAGAAGATCAAAAGATGTGAGAAAATACCTTCTTGAGAAGTGATAGACAAAGATGCCTCTTTATCTCTCTCCTAAGATCCTTGGGAAGATTCATAAGAAGGCCTTCTTCGTCAACTCCTCTTGTTTCTTGCCACCTGTATTGTTCGTGACGCAGTATTCGCTCCTTGAGGTTCTCAGGAAGTAGCCGATGTGCCATCCATTGTTCCGTATCGCGCCTTTTCACTCTCATTTCTTCTATACGTACAGAGGCTGATTGTAAATAGGTCTACAAAATGGGAAGAAGTAATTAGCATTAGTATGGTCCCTTTACACAACTAGCTGTCTAGTAAATATATAATTAAAATATTTGTTCCTGGTTACACCTTTAAAAATATTTCTGTCTTTACATATGTAACAAATAAACGCTGTACAGATAATAATGAGCCATTCTAAAGAGAAACCAGAAATGATGATACAAAAACCTGATGTGGATACTAACTAAATGCCTTTGTGGATACTAACTGATCAATGGATAAGTAATACAGTATTTTTTTGTAAAATCTGATTTCCGACCGAGAGAGATTTAGCCACCATATGTCTAAAACCAAGTTATGTGGATGTGACACTGAGAAAACCACCATAGGGAGCAAAGTGATATGGTATAAGAACCTTACATGCTTAAGTGATGGTAAAATAGGTTTGCAGGTCTGAGTGCTCCTCTAAAATAGTTTGACTCAGCAGAGTGGACCTTTTCTAGTACAATATAGACAATGATTTATACCACTCTCAACTTAAACATGTTTCCTAAAAATCCTCCTAAAACACGTTTTCTGTTATCAGGCAGATTCAGTCAAGAACGACAGCAGGTATAAGAAAATTATCATTTTTCAATGGAAAATATTGCTCTTAGTACCACTCGATCATCTAACATCCCTAGATTTTGATAAAGAAAATTAGAAAATTGTTATGTTCACCTAGTATCTACCAATTATTGTATTGAGAGCTCTATAAAATAGAAAATTTAAACTCACATTTGTCAAAGCATTTGGCTAAATATAGGGAAAAAGACAAGGTACCACAAGGTGTTGTTACTCCCATGTCTCTTGCACCACTTAAACGACTTCATATACTTTTGCATCACTTGACTATACTCATCTACTAATTCTAAGACACTCTAATGCAATCTAAATGAAAAATATCCTAGATTTTGACCTGCACATTATCAAAAAACTGGCATTCGTGGTAAACACATACCTGCACATTACCAATAAGGAGTGCGAACAAGACTAAACCCGATATCGAGACAAACACGGCAAACAAATTCTCACATGTGTAAGTGCTTGTTTTCAGATTTTGACCAAGAGAGCTGCAATAGGTAAATCAATACATAAATACAATATCTAATTAAATTCAACATTCCTTGGTGGAACAATAACTGAAAACTGATAACAGGAGAACTGTGTGCGGTGGTTGAGAGAGAGGTAGGCAAACCTCAGACTTTGCAGACCCCACCAAAAGCAGTAGAAACATTTCTCAAAGAAACTCGTCGACTGTGAAACAGTAACAAGAGCCGGTAGATAAATTCCAAATATTGGGTCTATGTCGGCGGTACCATTTGTCGGACAAGCCTTTGCTAAGAAAGTATTCTCTCCAGCAATGGCACTCCCACAATATAAAGATCCAAAATCACAACTCCTCTTGTTACATTCGTCTCTCCAGCAAGTGTCTTCTCTCTGAATGGAAAGAAGGTACCATAGAGCTCCAAATACCTGCAAGCAGTTACCAGATCAGTTAGAAATATCTTGAGTATGGCTAATATGTGTATCAACACTGGCATCCAGTCTGGTCTAAAATTTCGAAGTTCTCAGGTACGGTATTTCTTAGTGAACAAGTGCTTGCTTGGATAAGGTGCTCAGCATTCTCATATCACAATCACATCATATCAAATATTCCTGGTTTAAATAGACAAGGGTGATTCATCAAGCCACTTGGTTTCAGAATAAACTTGTTAACATTTTCAAATCACTTAGTTAGGCATCTTTATGATGCAGGTTCTGGACACGTTTGTTCCTTCAAAAAGACAATTACATCAAGAAATGAAGCGGCAATCAAGGATTGATTTGCACATAGTAGTAAATGATACCATCATTCTCTCAATATGCGTCGGCTAAGACTGGCAAGAGGATGTGTGACAACATGACGATTTCATTTTTTTTCTGCTGAGTACATGCTACAATGTATCAGACATTATAGTTTAGACGCTGATAATGGAAAGCATGTAGTATGTTTCAGAAAACATGTTCCCTGTGCTTTGGTGACGTGACGTTGTTGGAGCGCACTGCCAGGAGGGGTCAAAACTAACAACAACAATCTGACGGCCATGAATCTAAGAAAAAAAAATATACAAACTCCCACTCGTGTACTTATTATTTTTGGCTTTTTTCGAGAAGGGGGAAGCCCGCAGCCTCTGCATCAAAACGATGCATACGGCCTACTTTATTACTACTTATTATTTCTAGCTGTGTTGATGTGGGCTCACAACTAAAGTTCCAATCTCTCAAGTCAAGTCACGAATAAAGAACTATTATCAGACAATCCTTCTGGGTGACAACTAACCACCAAGAAATATAACGCAAAAACTAGATACAGCAGACTCAAGTTAGGACGGATTTAGAATTCGAATGTGTTAATTATATTTCAGAGAAGGAAAAGAGCAAACACTTGCATTCTTCTTACCAGGTAATGAGTAGAGAACTTACATGACTAGCAAGCATATAAATTAAAAGGTTAAAAGCAGCACCAGCCCATGCCGTCTCTGTGATTATACCAGCCGACCTCGTGATCTGAAGGTAGAGTGGTATTATTCGGACTAGTCGAGGCACATATTGACATGTAATTATAATCATCAACACATCTTTTGCCTTCATAATCTCTGAAGCTTGGAGATTGGGGAGCATTATCAATACAAACACCTGGTTATGAAAATGATGTGGTCATTTACAGCTTTATGACAGAAGATATTCCATACAAGGAAAAAAAATCACATTGTTCCACCGAAAATTAAAAATGGCACATTCAATTATTCAAGTTTATAGGTTAAAAGTATGTCCGCATGTTGGCATGCTTTGCATGTACTTCAACCATACCAAATTACCAAGTAAATGAACTGTACAGAATTAGCATATTAGTCAGCGTGCTAAAATATTGAATGATCCCACTTAACATTCACTTGGTCAATCCATCTTATCAGCACTTAACATTTCTGTGCATAGCTGCACTAAACCTCTCATTGCTGAGTCAGTAAAGGTTTGATTCCCCGCTGCTGCAACTGATTTCATGGATGTTCCATATCTTGATGCATTCGGGGCCATTAGGCCATACAAGTTTATTAAAGTATCCTAATATAGCTGAGAGCAAACAGTTTCCTACTGCCTTCTTCATGATCATACTTGAACAAACTAGTAAAAAAGTGCATGCGTACAATGAGTCTTAATGGATCCGAACAAAATCATCGAAAATACAAGAAACACATGATGCTAGATACTTCCAATCTTGCAGGTAAATAAAGAAAATGACATATGAAGTACCTGAGGGAGGGGTAGGACAGCTAGAAAATCAATCAGAAAATATGTTGATAGATACCGCTTTGCTATTGTAAACGTGTCTTCAACCAAGACACCTCGACCAAATACTCTGGAAGAGGGAGCAACAAATCCTGTCTTGAACTGGAATATCATATGGAGCAAATAGAAGATATCTGTGAAAAACCGCAGGATACTTGCTATCCTTGCCAACTTTTTATCCAAATACAGGCAGCTCTTGTCACCATCAATCACAGGGATATAGAAGAATAATGGGTCCACAGAAACTGCAATGAGACATGATATGACAAATATCTTGTTCCATCTTTGCAAAAATGGCCCTTGAGGATCAAGAACCCTTGTTTTGGTCTTCCTTTCCTCTAGAGTTGATCTGTTGAGGTTTTCGGAATATGAAACGTTCCCGAAGAATGACAAAGCTCCTAGAGTCTTATCCTTTAGTGAGTCAAATGCATTATGTCTTTCTTCTGAAACTATCTTCTCTGAACTGATAGAATATTCTGACCTCCAGTCCTGAAATCTGAAGAAAAAAAGTACAGCTTAGACTAGTCTGAAAACTGCTCGTTCTTATTTATCTGTATTATACAGTAACTTTGGAAATCTAATATGAACTTTCTGTAAACCATAATGAAGCCGACCCAATATTTTCCTATGGGGTATGCTTCTCTTTAAAATGAGTAAGATACCAACGAACTCTTTAGTGCAAGGAGAGGGGAGAAACTAACTTGACATATCTCTCCTCTCGGAAAGCCATGGAGTCTTCGTACCACCTAGGAGGGAAAAAAACAGGTCCTGAGAAACGATGGATCAAATCTTCGATTCCAGCATCGAGGTGCGGCCTCTCTGTTAATCACATCCGCAAATGAGCGAGAACCCTAGAAGGGCACAGAAAGAAAAAACTCGTAAATTCTCGATAACATCATCACAAGTACAACAAAACTTAAAAATGGCAATCCAATCATTCAATTTGTGATCTGAACAGCGTGTTTTCCAATTTATGGAAGGAACAGCTTGGCATGAATAGAAACATTTCCGGTAAGCATCTCCGCGGCTTGTAGCAAGGCGAGCAAACGCAGAAGCTATGGTAAGAAGAGATTAGTTTCTAGTAGGACAGCAGTGAATCACTGAACGACCTACGAGGGGAACAATTCCCAGTTCCCTAAGCGACAAAGCATTCTCTCCACCAAACCACTAACTCCTTCCAGCGACGAAGACAAGGTCGCGTCGCGGGCGATGACGCAATTCGCATGCAGGCAGGAGCAAGCTCGAAAGAGCATCTGGCAGGCACGGGTAGCTCCGGAGGAAGATCACGGGTCCGTCGCGACGACGCCGGAATGGATCTGAGCTAAGGGAGAGTAGATCGGAGCCGTAGCAGAAGCAGCGGAAGGCTTACCAGAGCTAACGGCAGGTCGGAGGTGGGGAATCGACGCCTGCGCCCAGGAGGGAGGGAGGAAGGGGACGAGGTGGTAGTGCAGGGAGCTAGATATGAGGAGACGGCGGCGGCGTGTTTGTCGTGCCGGCGGCGATGAAGGAGAAGGTGGACGACCAGGCCGAGTTAGCCGGATACGAGAAAAGCAGGAAAGAGCTGTCACGAGATAAGCCTTTTTTTTTCATTCAATATTTTTTCTTGGAATAATATTTATCTTGTTACAATTTATCTGCTAGATATGAATAGTTTCCGATGGATGTATTTTCCTTGAACATTTTAAGGGCATGGCCAACTCATAGCCCTAGAGGTGCTGCCCTGCGGGCTTTTGTAGGTTCGGATGAAAATGTCAGATCCGGGTGATGCCCTGCAGACTACAGAGACTCTTCTGCAGGAGGCGGGTTCTTGAGCGTAAAAGAGGAGTGAGGAAGAGAGAAAGACCATCAGGCACACGCACACGCACGCACGCACACACGCACACGCACGCGCACACACACGATTCTTAATGTTTGTTCTTTCATGTACTAGTTATCTCATGTTAAGTCATACTACTCACACGCACACGCACACGCACACACGCGCACACGCACACGCGCACACGCACACGCACACACACAATTCTTAATGTTTGTTCTTTCATGTACTAGCTATCTCATGTTAAGTCATACTACTCACACGCACACGCACACGCACACGCACACACGCGCACACGCACACGCACACACACGATTCTTAATGTTTGTTCTTTCATGTACTAGCTATCTCATGTTAAGTCATACTACTACAAATTACTACTGCCAGACCCAATGTACATTTCATATGAGAAAAGCCCTGAACAGAAAATATATGTTTGACAACTAACAAAAGATATGTCCAGATGATGTATCTATACACTAAAACACATATACATATAGTCGTATTTAGACAAATCAACATCAACTAATTCGGAACAGAGGAAGTATTTAGGTTTGTTAGATGGAAATGTACCACAAGATTTGTCGTCCCACAAAAACAGCTTGAGTCAATTAGGTAGTAAGCTTCGAAAAAGGCCTAAGAAAACAAGATTTGACTAAAGGCAGAAACTCGGTGGTCGAGTGAGCCAGCATCGAAGTTCAGCTTGACCTGACAAACCTCTGGTTTCTACCATGGTTGGACAACTTCTTTTCTTTTCATCACTTATTTCATCCATATTTCCTTTGCATCTATTAACCTTTCTATCTCTCTGTCGTCCAATTTTACCGATTTGTAAAATGTTTTGAAAGAATTGCGGTCAAACTGCTACTTTGTATACTATGAATCTGTAAATGACTTACAATTATATGATCATAAAATGAAAAAGGTAGATATTTTTGTTTGTGAGATCCTAAGATACTTCTTGAAGAAACTTGCTCATGTTTAGCGATCCCATTCCATAAAATTGTTTTCTTCGATGGTGTAAGTATTATTTTTTGGTCATAGTATGAAAGTGATGATGAAATCATTGATCAATAAAAATTAATCCGTAGCAATGCACGGGCATTCTGCTAGTGAGAATAATCCTATTGTCAAGAGAGGATGACGGGACCGAGTGACTCTCTCCAGCCTCGTTGGCGACTAGGGTATCTCCCTCGGGCCGCACGAAATTGGCATATAATTTGGCGACGACCAAAAATTTCTTCTCTAACCGAGATACCGGTGACAACGGTATTCACTCTGGCGGGGCTAGGGATACGAAGATCTAGAAAGCGCTATGGTTACTCACTCTGATTTGGCGCGTGGGTCACGACTATCTTCCCACCAGTCATCACATTACAACATCGTCAAATCTTTGTCGATGACAACTGCATTTTCAATGGGAGAACTGAACGGGTAAAGAACCTCTTCTTGCACTGTCCCTTTGTTAGGTGTGTTTGGAGCGAGTTGAAAGGAAATTTCCGTACGGGCTACGCAAGAAGGATATGGTAAGTGATAAACAATGGATCTTCAGTAGTTCAGTTTACCGGCAAGGGAGAACCCACGCCTGCTACGGTGATGGCGCTCAGGTGTTGGCACATCTAGGAAGCACTTGACGATGCTCGGAATAATGAAGGTCGTCTGCATCCACTCCGGGTTGCTGCCAAGATCGCAGCATATGTGGATATGATCCTGACACATTGTCCAAAGGCCAAACCGTGTACAAGGTGTGACTCCACTGCCTCAGCACCTAAATGGACTCGTCGGCCTGTCCGCAAGGTCGGTGTGAATGATGATGTTGTGTTGTTCCCGACTAAGCGGCGCATGGGCTGGGAAGTAGTGTCGTGTGATCATAACGGTAATTTCCTTCTCTCCTGCAGTGAAGGTTTGGAGGGTTTCCCTTCTTCAGAACGTGCTGAAGGCCTGGCTATTAGGCGAGCACCCACAATCACTCGAGGTCATGGTTTCCTCGATATCATCTTGGTCTCGGATTGTTTGTCCATGGTTCAGCGTATTTTATCACCGGAGCAGGATCAACCGACAACTGAAACGGTGGAGCCCTCGGATTGTAATATTTATGTTAGTGTTGTTCTGGATTTTAATCGGAAAGAACTACATGTAATCATGTTTATTGATCAATAAAGTGCTAACATTCTCGAAAGAAAATATAGAAAAACAGCCCATGGTATAGGAAAACTACGGCCAGAGGCTACGACACAAAGAACATCTGATACACTTCCACAGAACCAGAACATTCATTCAGAGATTATCCCCTCAACAAAGAAACATGCATACGTGAGTCGTGAGCAGCAGACCGAAATGCACAATATGGGGGTCACACTTGGAATCACGGTTCACAAAAGAACAGTGCTATGCGATCTAGTTAACCTACATGTATGAAGTACCCCAAGCATGCAAAGAACCGGTGCTTCCAGACAGAAGGAAAACACGCCTTAGGAAACTGGTAGGAGCAATAAGCAAATACTCCCTATGTTTCTCAAAATAAGACATATTTTTAGTCCAAAGTTAACGTATGATAAGTTTGACCAATCATATTGATAAAAATATGAACATCTAAGATACCAGATCAATATGTTTTAGCAAAGTCTACATAACACATGAACCTTTTTTTGAGATGAGATGGCATATCACATGAAACTGCAGGTAAAAAATAGAACCATTCCAGCATTTTTCTGAACAGATCATGGGCAGACAACCTTAGTCTTCCTGAATCCTAACTATTCTACTTCGCCAACATGAGCCTCCTGGAGCACAATGACAATAATTTAACTGATTCTCCTAACTCTAAGGATTCGTCCTGGTTGCTGATGTCTAGGAATACTCGACAGCAGACTCTTGTTGATGCACAGGATGGCCACTACACAGGTGCGCTACTGCCTGCCTGCTCAAAGCCCATGTTCCCAGAGCCTGTGTAGCGAGTACGGCCTAACTGTTAGTTTCAGGTGTTTCTCCTGTCACCGTTGCCAATTTTGCTCGAATTGTGTCTAATTTCAGTCTGAATTTATTGCACTTGGAGCCGTCACCACATATTTCTTTGCCAATGTCAGCCACTTTGCTCAGTAACATTGCATATCTCATTGAATTTTCTGATTGGTTAACGCCATGGCTGTCCAAGCATTTTTCCTTGTACTTCTTCATCTGCTCTATTTTAAAGTTGACAGTCCACCTGGGCACTATGTATTGCTCTGGTATTTCATTGACCCCAAACTGTGTGAAAACTCTGAATATGTGGCAGCAGAGTATACCATCCCTACTAAACTTTGCGCATTGACATTTCATTGCATTGGTGCCAGATTCAACTAACACATCGAAGGAATTTCTATCAAACTCTGGATTCTCGTAGTTGAATACCTTGTCTAGTCTGTACACAGTCCCCATTTGAATCTCCTGCACGTTGAATGCTGTAGAATGGAGTAGTTCTCTCTGTACTTTTAGAAATATCTGCCTTGTGTAGATACATGATGCATGCTTTTCAATTGGCTGCAATGAGAAACATGAAGGTTCTGTTCTTGATTGCAGTTTGTCTTCATCATCCGTTTTTATTATGCTCTCTTGTATGTCTCCGTATTTTTCAAGAAACTTCTCTACTCTGTCCTTAGGAAGCACATAGTCCTTGAATAGTGCATTTGTCCCCTCGCAACGTCTAGTTGTTCCAATAAATGGATAGAAATCTTCTTTGAAATAAACAGGCACCCACTTTTTCCTCGTTTCCCACAAGAGTTGTAGGTGCTCGTTTCCGCTTGCACTGTATCGCTCAATGAGCGCAGCCCATCCTTCCTCAAATTCCGTTTCCGTCAGAGAGTTGTTAACTACGCCATGCAACTCTGTATTTATGTTAGCTCCTGCTGCTATAAAAGCTCCTAGATTTTCTCGTGCTATCCTCATTACATGGAACTTATTAAGCATGTGCCTTACTTGTGGCATGACCTCTGCAAGTGCTTTTGTTATAGCTTCATCCTGGCCTGTTATGATTGCTCTTGGCATTTTCCCTCCCATTGCATGTAAGAATGTTTCAAACATCCATTTGAAGGTTTCATCTTTCAGATCTTGTAGCAAGGCACATCCAAAAACAAGAGTCCTGCCCTGGTCATTCGATCCAGTAATAGGAACGAAAGGCATATTGTGCATAGTTGTGCTATAGGTAGTATCAAATGATAAGACATCTCCAAAGATCTCAATCTATCCTCGACCTTGCATCAGTCCAGAGAAGACTCCTAACTATGTTATTTTCATCTGTTTGCATGAGGGAGGAAACACATGGGTTTTGCAGCTCCAGTTCCTTCAAGTGCTTCACAGTTGTTTCTACTTCTGAGTTTGGTTTCCCCTGTTGTTCTGCATGCTGTGAGGTATTCTCATCTTTTGTCTTGAATGGTAAGTTCCCCAAAGTGCCTCTCATTCTCTTGAAAATCTTCATAGCTTTCTTGGGATGTATACTACTGTGTTCCAGAGCTGTTAAAAAAGACCTTTCCTCAGTTGACATGTGTTCGGAGCTCAAGAAGAATTTTGTGAGTGACGGGCTTGGACATAACGGATGGTTGTGCTCACTCTGAATTGCAGTGAACTCCCATTGCCCCTTAACGGGCTTCACAACCGCCTTTGCCTCACACGGCGTCTTATTTACAGAATATATTTCCCGCTTCCTCTTCAGGTCCTGGGATGGCGCTAATTTGCGGCTCCTGTTGCACTCTAGGTGAAACTTCTTTCTCATAAAATTTGGTCCCCTAATTGCCACAAAACCACTCAGGAGAGCATGTGCACTATAGTATCTGTTTGCATCTTCGAGGGTTGGGAATCTCATTCCAACTTGTGGTGGTCTTGGATTAAGCAATTCCTCAAAACCAGGATAGAAGTATTTTCCTGGTTCTTTATCTGTCTCATTCCCTGAGCTGCTGTCTGAATCGCTTCCGATGCCTGCGCCTGTGTCATTCATTGCTATATCATTGATTCCTGTGTCATTCATTGGTATTTCATTGATTCCCAGAATATCATGTAAATGGTTCTGTTCTTCAGCAAGCTGCAGTGAAATGTCCACTGAGCTTGTGGGTATTTCCAATTCATCCGACAGCAACTCTGCACTCCAGTCTGCGCCACTTACTGATTGTTCCTGAATGCAAATAAGAAGGTTATATAAAGTTACTGGAAAAAAAACATTTTGGGGTTGCTTAATACGCAATCAAGCTAAGCTGTCTTATTAACCTCGAGATAAGTTTCACTTTGGGGTGAAATTTTGTTTTGTTCTTTCTTTCTTTAGGCTGCAATGCAACCGTGTATTTACAATAACTATTAAGTATAGTTGCCTAGTTTACTCTGTATACTTTTCTGATGAACACCCACAGTTAAAAAAAATAGTCAGCTGCAATATATACATTATTCGTGGAGTATCTGGGTTTTCTTTTCCTGTCATGTTTAACTATATGACCATTTCTTCATTACAACCTGAAGCAATGCTACAAAGTTCATTGTCACTTTAACTTTACCATGAGAATACAACTGAGATACTCCATTTATTTTGCTAACCATCCTTCCATGGAACTGGTTGGAGGAACAACGTGTCGATGGGAACATCCAGGTAAAAAAAAAATCAGCACATAATAACACTCAGCACAGCACCTACCCACACATAAAGAGGACTTCTTGCAATATTTCTTTTTGTGTGCGTACCTGATCAGCGGCAAGGATTAAATATCCCTCCATCGTGAATACCCGCCGCCGGACCGCGCCGCGGGTGGGAGAAGAGGACGACAGGGCCTAGATCCGAATTCCCATGAGCAGAGGAGGGGTGAGGAGCTGGATCTGTAGCCTTTACGGCTGCTAGGACAAGGGAGACTGGAGGAGGAGGATTGGTTTGGAGGCGGGAGAGTGGAGACGATGACGAGTGCTGCCGCCGTCGAGGAGGAGGAGAGGCAACGCGGCGGCAGGCTGTGCTTGTTCTGTCTTCTCTGCGGCTCTCTGCTTGGGCCGCACTTGCTTTAGTGGGCCGGATCAGTACCTTGTTTGTTTAGGCTTAGAGATGATGTCGGTACGGTCAATCGTCCCTTTTCCTTCCGCGAAACACAATACAACACTCGCTCCCACCAATTGCTTCGCTTGCTTCGACGCCAAGATCTCGCCCTGGTCGGCGAGTGGTAGCTGCGGCGACTCCAATGGGATTGAGTTCCCTATCGACTTGTGCATGTGACATAGCGGTTGTCTTGTTCTTCTTCGTCAATTCATGGGAGCGGTGCTGCGACGACGAGGTTGACGACGGCGGCGGAAACGAAGATGCAGAGTCTCTCAAGGACGTGTGCGATATTTTCTTTTTCCTTGGGGTGTTCTCTGTAAAAGAGGGACAGCTGTGTTCCGTGTCTGGATTATTCCAGTGTAACCCAGTGTAGTCTTGCATATTAATCCAGATACGTTTAAAAAAAAACCAATTGCTTCCTCTATATGTGGAGTGATGAACCCCTGTTTCTATTAATACCCCCTCTACAAAACGATGTATCTATGATTTCCAACAAATAAAAGAGGTATAAATTGGTAAAAATAACACTGGCTCCTACCCCTAAACGCACATTCAAGAGACTGGGCCGGCGGATCTAGCCTTCAAATTGATGAAGTCAACACAAACGCTTCACTAGCCACTATGGATGGAAACGTCGCATTTCAGTGAAGAAAAATTTCATCTTTGTAAGACACACAATAGTCAAAACCAGCTTCTGAGGCCGCTCATGTCGCGCCCTAGCTCAGCCACGCAGCCCCATCTTTGTGACCGTATGAACAATCGTCCCTATTCCTTCCGCGAAACACAATACAACACTCACTCCTACGAATTGCTTCCTCTATATCTGGAGTGATGAACCCCCTGTTTCTATTATACCCCCTCTACAAATCCGTCTTTGTAAGACACACAATAGTCAAAACCAGCTGCAGCTTATGAGGCCGCTTATGTCGCGCCCTAGGTCGGCCACGCAGCCCCATCTTTACAAGAACATTGCGAAGGAGAAAATTTTGATTATGGTTTTGGATATAGGAGTGACCGGTGCATGTTATGGGTATAGAAGAGCCATTGCCAACAATTATGGAGGAAAATTGGGAAGGAGAACAAGATGACAGCAAATTCAACTTTGAAGACATATGCACCAGAATCAAAAATGCAATCCGTACCTTGGTTACCGAGTGTGAAATTGTTCATGGCGTTGATGAAGGCGGCTTGATCCCAGCTTGGCGGTGCAGATGAAGCTGAAGGTGCTGGTGGAGCCGTATGCGCTGGCGAGTACGGAAGCGCTGGAGGAGTGTCGTACATGTTGTGATAGAGGAGAGCTGGCGCAGCCGATCCGTACATCGATGGAGTCGTGTCAGTGTAGACTTGGGAAGGCGGCCGAGCACCAAGGAGGCCGGGAGAGCCTATCGACGGTTAAAGTCCTGGACTCCAAGTGCCAGTGTACGCTGGCAGTGCACCGTAGGGGGGCGGCGGGGTCCAAGGCATAGGCCATGCTTGAACAAGCCCGGTCCAAGGATCGTGAGCCAGGCGCCATGCGGGTGGGCCACCATCAAGAGCAGAGGGAGGCGGCAGCGGTGCAGGAGAAGCCGAGCTGCTGGAGGCTCTAGTGCCGGCGGCAGGTGGGCGGTAGATCGGATTTTTGCCACGGTAATTGGGACTTGGGCGCCAGCCTGGAGGAGGGTGCACAGTGGATGGTGGCGGAGCTGTGGGCGATGGAGCCGGAGGAGCGGGAGCCGCGGGAGGCGCTGGAAGCCGTGTGCCGGCATGGAAGACCTGGGGCGGGCGAGCTACTTTGCGGGCTTGGGTGAGAGCCTCGAGCTGAAGCATAGATCGAACCTCGGTGAAGGAGGGTGGTGGCCGCATCATCGGAATAAAAGCGATTTGCTTGTCAAATTGTTCACCGAGGCCAACGAGGAGCGCATTGATGAGCGCACGGTTGTCAACACGATCACCAAGTTCCCGCAGTTCATCACCAATGGCCTTGATCCTTTGACAGAAGACGGTGACCGTGGCGTCGCCTTGCGTGATGGTGCGGAGCTCTGTATGAAGGGCGTTGATCCGGGCGTCGCTGTTGTCTTGGAAAAGCTGGCGCAGAGAAGCCCAAATATCGGCCGCCGTTGCTCCGTCGCTGGAGACAAGGTTGAAGAGCTCGGTGGAAATACGAGTATAGATCCATTATATGATCGCAAGGTCGTCCTTGACCCACCGTGGGTCGTTCGGCTGGGAGACGGAGGCGGGATCAATGTGGTGGCGAAGGCCGCAGCGTCCGAGATGGATGTGGAAGAGATGCCGCCAATGATAGTAGTTGTGCGAGGCAAGATCAAGCACGACGGGGATGAAGGGAGAGACGTCGACGATGGTGTCAGCAAGAGAAGTTGCAGCTGGTTGCATGGTGTATTGAATAGGGGTGGAGCTTGGGGGTAGAGGGGTAGATCGCCGGCGGCGCGGAACTCGGCGAGGGTGAAGAGCTGGTGCGACGGCGGCGGCGGAGGAGTTGGCGGCGGCTGAGGAGTTGCCGGCGGCGCCATCTAGGTTGCGGAATAACCTAGGCGTCTGATACCATGATAGTTGGAGGAAACGATAGATTGTATTGATCGATACAGGCGATTACAGTGTATATATATAATATATTACTTTTTTTTTGCGGGGTATATAATATATTACATGACTTGACCGACATAGCACTTAGGGTTTAGGTATCCTTGACTAACACGTATAGGACTCCTAAGCTGACTCGTATTCTAACAGTATGAACAGTCGGGCGGTTCCAAAGTAAAATCAACTAAATGTCATTGTACAAGCCATACGGGGAGTGTCATACACTACATATATATAAAAATACAGCAAAGAAAAGGGCAGTAGAGATTTTTGAGTCACGTGTTCCTACTATTTTAAAAATAGAAAAAAAATCACATTTACCAGTTTCAGAAAATCCTGAAAAGAAATTGAGATGTAGCCAATAGTATATCCCACAAAAGTGTAAAACCCCAATTTTAAATATTTTTTATTCTGAGCTACACAAAGTGACAAAACTATGGATTTTCAGATCTCTAAATTTTATCAGGTTTTATCATTTTTATGTAGGCTATAAAATAAAGTATTTGAAATTGATATTTTACAGATTTGTTACATCAGGATTTTTTACATTTGTTTTTGAAAATCATAAATATGGTTTTCAATTTATTTAGAATATCAGAAGCACTGGTTTACCCGTAAGCTCTTGAATATTTTGTTGTAAACGGAGGCTTCACACGAAGACACTGTCACACGAGTTGACAGCTGTCGTCCATCATAACAAATACAGTTGCATACAGTACATCTCTGCCCATCATCTATAATAATCTGATATAAATATTCATCTGGCTCCGCGAGTTTGTTTGCATTACATGACTGAGCATTATCTATACCTTGTATTGTACCTAAATCTACAGACGATGACATGCCTATGTTGCTACTTACTCCCATCATCTAGCTCCGGACAGCTCTATCGCCTCCTGGTTGTACATGGAGTCCTCACCCCAGTCGAAACGCCGCTGCATCCGTTCATAGTCCTGCCTCCTCGTCACCTCCACCTGCTGCCACTCTTCCCACCGCTCCGCCAGCCCTTCGCCTTCCAGCATCCGAACAACTTCTGACATCGACGGCCGGTCCTCGGGTGATGCCTGCGTGCACAGCAGTGCTATCTGTATCATCATCTCAACCTCCTCCTCATCGTAACCCTGGCTCAGGTTGCGGTCCACGATGGAGCCTAGCTGCCCTTCTCTCTCTAGCTTCTTTACCTATCATAACATGTCAGGAAACTGGAGTCAAGAGATGCAGAAGTTTGATATATTTTGGAAAAGCAAATGGGGCTTACATGATCGAGCAATAGCACCTCTTCTTCTTCCTCCAAGCGTGAGAAGTCAATGGCGCGCTGCCCAGTCACAAGCTCAAGAAGCATGATCCCGTAACCAAAGACATCTGTCCTTTCCGACGACTTCCCTGTGGACAGATATTCAGGTGCTATGTGACCCATAGTTCCACGCACTTGGGTTGTCACGGACGTCTTCTGCACATCCACTAGCTTCGCAAGCCCAAAATCACCAACAACAGGTTCAAAGTACTCGTCGAGCAACACGTTCGCAGCCTTTACATCACGGTGTATGATCTTGGGGTTGCAGTGCTCATGCAGATACTCAAGTCCCCGTGCAGTACCTATGGCCACCCGTTTTCTTGTTGACCAGTCTAAGATGGGTTCTCCAGCCTTAAATTCTGCATCATTTTCAGCACACCAGATACATATGACATGAGAATGCTAGAAAATTCTGAACAAAGAAATGAAGCTGAACTTCAAGATTTTTCCAATGGCTGAACAGTTTATTAGTCAGCGCCGGCAATTGCAGTCAGCAGTTCTAACAAATTAACCCCAAGAACGGAGGCTTAGCTATAATTTTACAAAAATGATGAAATTTTGCAATACAGAAAAGCAAATAATATCATTGCAACACAAACTTAATTGAGCAGTACAATAGTGCAGGATGCATGACTTTGAAAATAATACCTCGTACGCGGTAGGCAACGCTCAAATTCTGCATAAATGGATACACCAGAAGGCGTTCTGTTTGTGTCGTGCAGAAGCCAATCAACCTTAGGAGATTCCGGTGAACTGCAACACTAATTAGCTCCACCTCACGCAAGAAAGCATCCTCCCCACCAGGCCTTTCATGATCAGTCAACCGTTTTACAGCAATCTTTGTTCCATCTGGAAGAACTCCTTTGTAGACTTTCCCAAAACCTCCCTGTCCAAGAACATTTTTTTCACTGAAATTATCAGTTGCGATTTGTAGTTCCCGCCAGGCAAATCTTTTGAGCTGCCCAAATGCGATTCGTCGATCATCCTCACCTGGGAGTCATAAAATGATAAAACACTTAGCCAAACACATGCATACCCATGCAGAGCTGAGAAAATAATGATTAACCGAATGTCGACTGAGGATAGCCTCACTTGTTTAACAAGGAAACCACTAAGACTTCAATAGATTACACACATGTGTTGATATGTATTACTAATTTATTACGGGGAAAACGTCAAGATATGTTCTATCAGAATCCATTAGCAAGACAATGAACCATGGGATTACCAATAAGAACAATACATGAACAAAAGGAATGGAAACATTACCTGAAACATCGACAAAAACTTCACGTAGATGTCTTTTCTTCCTTCCCTTAAAGAAAAGGAAAAGAGCCACTACAATCAAAAGTCCTATCAGTGCTCCAACTGTACCAAGTATAATTCCAACTTTTGAGCTATGGGAACCACCTGTAAAAGAAGATTTAGAATAAATAGCTACACACAATACATAACATGACATCTACTCAAGCATTCATATACTCCTCTGCATGAGTCAATCTATAAGTAAACCAATGAGGACACAACTTACTCGGATAGGATATCTTGGATGCACAAGGGAGGGGTAAGTTGCTTCCACAGTTTAAGCGATTACCTGAAAAGCTGTCCATGAAAAATAAATCTTCATCAGTCACTCAGACAACTTGGATCAAAAGAAATTTTCGAATGATCTTGACATACTTGTAACGTGCTACTTGAAACAGCGGGTCAGGTATCTGTCCAGATAAGTTATTGTACGCCAGCCGACTGTCATCACAAGAAAGTTCTACTAAATGAACTCATTTTAGCAGGGATAGAAGTTTAAAAGGAAGTCATACTTTGCAAAGGACACTTACATGTCAGTCAAGCTTGAGATTTTTCCTAGGCTCTCAGGTATTGGCCCATTCAAATTATTTTCGCTCAGTATCCTGGTTACGAGACGGAACGGAATAAAACATGAAATGGATAAATCATTGCAATTTTGTTCATAACCAGAAGGGAACAATGATTCTAATATACTTACAACAGCTGGAGCTTAGAAAGCTGGCCAAGAGAAGCTGGTATTTCTCCACCCAAAAGATTGCCTTCTAAATCTAAGCTTGTCAAACTAGAAAGATTACCAAACTGCTGTGGTATGCCACCAGTAATCCTGTTACCGGCCAATGACCTACAAGATCACACACTAAGGGTTTCATAATAGTTGTAATGAATTGCCAGGAGAACTAAAATTTACTTGGCATCAGTTCATGCAGGACAGCACACCAACACTTGAATTAAACACATGTCCAATGCAGTAGTTGTAAAATTGCTACAATGTGTAATGTGTTCGCTAAGGCTTACTCGCGTAGCTGATTAAACCAATCTGATCTTGTTCACCCTACAAATTAATTGTACTACATGTATGCAGGAAAACTCCTACAAATCCATCTACATGGAAACATAGGAGCAGCTCGAAGCAACAAGTCTCCATAGACGAATTGATTTCTAATTAGCCAAGGTTTCTGGAATGCATAAATATTAGGCTATTAATTGATAGACTAAGATAATGAACTTACAGGACAGTCAAATGCTCGAGTTCTCCAATTCTCGGTGATAAGACTCCAGTGAATCCTCGTGCAGCTAATGTTCTGTGGGAAATGATCAGCACAGAACAAAGAAAATGAGGGCAAGCAAGAGGAGGAAAACATCAGCTAAACAACAACTTGAAAAACAAAACAAACACGGCAAGGTGCTGAGGCTCCAACTTACACTGTGACAACATTATTGTTAATGTCACAAATCACAGAATTCCATGTGCAAGGGTTAACTTGATTTTGGTTCCAGTCTGAAAGCTGAGTGCCAGTAACATTCAGTTTTAGCTTCATATCATACAAGGCATCTCCTGGCAAAACAAAGTCAGTTTTAGTTACACACTTGCGACTATAGTGGAAATGAGTTTGAAGTATAAAAAAAATCGGTAACATGTCTCGATTTCTTTACGATGATATTGAAAGTGAATTCGCTTAGCTCAAAACTCCCTCAAATTAGATGGTTGGCCTTTTATTTCGATTAAGCAGGTTTTACTCTTGAACTGAAAGTTCCTTTACCATACTAAAATCATTGCTTTGAATTTGTTTTCTAGGGTGAAGTAGTGCCAAACATGATGGAAATGGGTCAGAGACCGCGCCCTGGCATTGAACATACCGTGCGTGTGTGTGCCCGAACTACAGAAGTCCCCATCCATCAAATAAGGTTAAAGCTAAACTAAACTACATCCAGCTGAACAGAGGGGCAGATAATCCATTTACCATCACGACAACGCGTTAAACAAAGAGAACTGGTTAGCCCCTGACATACATATTTATAGTGCATTCACGCAGACCGACAGACGCTTGGAGGTGTAAGTGACAGTTAAGAAGGAAGGGAGGGGCGAGGTGTACCTTGGCGATCCGACGCGGAGAAGGAAGGCAGGGATATGAGCAGAACCAGCAGAACGACTCGGAGCTCCCTCATCTCTCTCCCCCCGGCGAAGGTGAAGGCGGAGGCGGGTCCCCGTCCCCCTCGGCGATGAAGCCAAGGTGCCCGGCCGCCGGCGAGGCGCTCACCGCAGGCCGGCGGGTGCGGATTCGGGCACGAGGAGGCAGGCAGGCAGGGAAAAGCGGGCGGGCGCGGATTGGAAATCAGAAGAAGAAAGAAAAGCTCCCGAGCGTCTTGCCTCGCCCTGGTCGACGGCGACGGGGGGCGGGGGTTATAGGAAGCCGGGATCCCGTGCGGCCGGCTGGCTGGCCCTCCGGTGGCAAGAGGGGCGGGTAGGAGTAGGGAGGGTAGGAGGCTACCGGAGGCAGGGCCGCCGTGACTTTGGCACCGCACCGATTCCTGCTGCCTCCCTCCTCCTCCACTCGGTCAAATGTCGCATCTTTCTAGTTCCTCGGGTCTCTACTATACTAGCTCCAGCTCCCGAGCCCCGAGTGGCGTGTGCGGCGTGCGTGGTGCTACAGCCGAACCAAGCGATGAACTTGGACCGGCGTGATGGATCACGTGTAGGTGAGTGACAGGCAGACGGACGGACATGCTTGCCGCGTGACCCGTCGCGCTGGCTGGGCCACGTTGCCTCCTTGCTAACCCACGTTTTTGGATATAACATGATTAATAAATGTAAGGTGACATGGATAAATCAATGGATCAAAATGATGAACGATGTGGATACCTTGAATGTAAAACAACGTATACATGTTTCTAACAGTCATGCAAAATGTCGGAAGAAAATGATACTATCTGCGCTCCGTGTGAAAGAGACAAACTCTGTGTCCGAAGTAAGATTTAAAATACTCGTTCTAAATTAATTGACTTCCATTTATCCAAATGTGGACGTATATATACTTATAACATGTCTAGATACATCCACATGTGGGCAAATAGAAGTCAATTAATTTGGAACGGAGGGAGTACTACGTTTTTTCAAAGCACAAACTTTGTTTTTTTTGCACAGGCCACAAAAAGTGTCATTTCCTTCAGAAATTTTGCGCAATCGTTAAAAACTAGTTCATGTTTATGTCCAAATATTTTCAGATTTTTTTAAAAAGAGTTTTCATATTTCTTATATTCTGAAACAAATAACAGGAGCATATGCACTCGGGAGGCAAAACACCTCTCTCGTCACAACAAACATAAATCTATCTACAAGTTCTACACATTGATATATAAACCTTTTTTTTTTCACAATATCAAGTGCACCCCCTGGCACCATGGAGCTGCTCCCTACAATTGGCCTCACAAGATACACAATTGGCATAGCAAGTGGTTGTTGAAACTTTAGGGTATTTTGATAAGCGAACGACCCCTCCATTTTGGCTCGCACAATGATCAGCACCCGAATAAAAGAAATCTTAAATAAATTATAGTGTAAGAAAAAGGATATTCGAGGATGAAATTAAAACAAATCTGAAAATATGGAGGATTTGATTGGCCACAATAGTAAAAATATTAGTCAGTGTGAAATATTCATATATCTAACCACTAAAACATTGATGATGTTGGAAATTGTATGTCTTAACAATTTATAATGTGAACATATAACATGATTAATAAATGTGAGGTGACATGGATAAATCAGTGGATCAAAAATGATGAACGATGTGGATACCTTGCATGTAGAAATAGGCTGAATGAATGCATGTTAATGGGGTTTGTCTTAGAAGATACTAGAAAGATACCCGCGCATTGCAGCGGGAATCTTTAAAAATATATATAGTATAAAATAAAGGATATTTGTTGCATGAAATGGAAAAATAAATATCGGGAATATGGTGGATTTGATTAGCCACAATAGTCGAAAATCCAAATTTAATCAATATGAAATGTTCGTATATTTAATGGGTGGAAATGATGATGTGGAAAATTGTATGGCTAAAAGAATTATAGGTGAATAGCTTCATATAAATATGGATAAATGAATATCTTAAATAGTGGATGATGTGGTGATGACATGGATATATGAATGTCTCAAATAATAGATGATTTGGTGATGACACGGATAAGTGAATGGCTCAAATAATGGATGGCATGGACACCTTACATGTTAAATCAATGATATTCCTTATTTTTCCTCTCTGTGTAGGCACAAAAATAGGAGAAATTGGGTGGAGACGAGTGAACATAAATTAACACAACTAAAAAAAATACACACTCCTTTGTTTTAAAGAAATTCAATAAGATTTTCGTACATTATGGATCCTTAGGTTTTTCCATGGCAGACATTTGATTCGTAGGATTGGAATAAGTAGGATGGGTTCCTTATTATCCTTGGAGCTCTATTTCGGAAGATTTTTTTTGTCAATCAAACCTCTTGATACATTTCCTTTTCTTTCTCGTCAGGTATCAAACACTTCAAGATCACGCCTATCGATAGGGGTGTAAACGAGTAGGATACTTTTCCCATCGAGTTCTGTCCCAAATCCATTTTATGGAATCCATATCAATAGGGGTGTAAACGAGTAGGATACTTTTCCCATCGAATTATGTCCCAAATCCATTTTATGGAATCCACATAAAAGGGCCTCAAATAACCCATTAGCTGCACTAATATGTGGCAAGGGACACATATCGGTTCACAATAGGACCCAAAATAAAAAAGGAAACTACAATGAGGTCGCTGGAAATTTTGCAGGAAAGATCTTGACGAGGTTATACTCTGCGGGTACCCCAGCATGAAGGTACCTGGTGCACGTGATGATCAAAGAAGCCCAAGGAATAATCGAAGCCCGTGAAGGGAGGCCCAAGACGAAGAGTACTTCCCAAGTTAGATTAAATCATAGTCGGTTAAGACTTTCCATAATATGTAATCTTGGTCGGTTATGTTTCCTGAGACCCAGCCTCCTATATAAAGGCTGGGAGGGTGATCGATCAAGAAGGAGAAATCCATAGCCACCAAAACCTCGACGAGATCAGCAACTCGCCGAACCCTTGTAACCCTCATATTCATACCATAAATACAGACAAGCAGGAAGTAGGGGTTTTACCTCACTCGAGGGCCCTGAACCTGGGTAAATCCAGCTTGTCAGCCGTCGATTCCACCGATACTACGCGTTCTCTACCACACAATCAACCCTAGGTATAGCAACCATGGGACTTGCCGAGGGCACACCTCGACAATTGGCGCCGTCTGTGGGAACAGGTAGTATTGGGCTCACGGTTTCGCCGGTTTCATCATCAAGCGGCCACCGCCGATCGCATCTGCACAAGGTAACTCGCCTACTACATCATCAAAAAGCAAATCGCCGACCACCGCTGCAAACGGCAACTCGCCACAAGATCGACCAGCATCAATTCAAAAAGCGATCACTCGCCAAAATCTCCAAGGAGGCTCACGCCGCACTCGATGGAGCTCAACAAGCCTTTGCCGGACTCGAATCAGGTTTGGATATTACAGTTGGAGAATTTAACTTCTTTGTCGATAAAGATGGTGTGCAGGACCTGTTAGATCCACTCGACATGGAGACACTCGACATGGAGACACTCGACAACGCTTCGACTGCAACACCATCCATCTTGGCGGCGACATCGTCACAGATCGTCCCGATCCAATCGCCAAGCGACTCTGCAACATCCATGAACTCGCAAGAGTTCCGTGACGAGGTGGCAAAAAGATTTGGAAGAAGCGAGATCGAATCTGCGTACCGCCCAAACAACTCAATCGAGTCACTCGACAACATCGTCGACTGCAACAACGTCGCGGGGAACGAGGAGAACATAGATGACAACATATACCTCGCCGATCTCAACGGCCCAGAAGTCCGTGCCAGCCACGAGATATTCACCTGCGACGCAGATAGCCTGGACAAAGCACTCGAGATCTACTCGATTGCAGCAGAAACCCCAGCAAGCAAAGCAACTCCAACATGAGCCTGGATGACGACGCCGAATCCATAATGCGCGTTAGCAGCACATGGACAGAAGATCGGGTGGTACCGTATCAGGTCTACACCGCGAGTACAGCAGAAACGTCAACAGCTGCAGCATGCCGTCGACCTACAGAATACCCTTGCACAGTCACCATGCCTGACGGAACAACCATGCTGACCATCACCGCAGAGATGGCGGAAAAAGTGAACAAAGTAATCGAAAGCTGCACAATGCTACCAGCAAACGCAACTCCGGAAGAGGCATTGACCTTACAATACTTCCAGTGGCAAGAATCGATACGGTTGAAGAACTACAGAGCAGTACTCGAAGAACGCAAAAAGCAAGCCAGCATATCGAGTGCTCGGCGAAGAGCATTATCTATGAGTTCAACAGGCAGAAACGACCCCGCAAACAGGTCACGAGTCATAAACCTCGGAGACGCAGATCGTGCAGCGGTCACTCGAAACCTAAACCCAGCCTTTATGGCAGTCGACGCGGAAGGAGTCCCCATACCTACTGAGCCAGCCGGGGCGCTGATGACGCTAGGCACCTATCTCAGAACAATCGAACCTCCTGCAGGAGACCCAAAGAGGGATCAGCACCTCCAACTGTACAAACAACTGGCAATAGCAGCAAAAGCCATACAGCAACCACAAGCAACTCCAAGGAGAGATACAGATCGGGACCGTCGCAGTCGAAGTCCTCGGGGAGGAGCAGTCGAAAAAGCTCACGCCGTCACCGCTCCAGCAGGAGCCACTCGAGGAGGTCATACAACAGCAGCTCAGACTCGGAAGCAGAAATCGGACCATGTGGAGCGCTATGCTTCACTCGACGAATCCGGGAGGCTCGTATGCCCAAGAAGTTCTCGCTAGCTACCACGCCAAAGTTCAACTGCAAACAAGAGCCATCAGGCTGGCTAGAAGATTACAGGCTGGCAGTCGGATGTCAGCGCGGCACCACAACTACAGCTATGCAGTACATACAACTCATGATGGAAGGAACAGCTCGCGATTGGCTCAAATCGCTACCCGAATCATACTACGACTCGTGGGAGCACTTCAAAGCGATTTCATCAAATACTTCGAGCCTCTATGTGAGCGCCCCAAAACTTTCGAAGAGCTCCGGACCTGCAAGCAAAAGTCAGATGAATCTCTGAGATCGTACATACGGCGGTGGACCACCATCCGCAACTCAGTAGGCAACGTATCAGAAGATAGGGCAATCGACGCCTTCAAAAACGGACTCTGGAGAGAAGACTTCAAAGAGACACTTGGTCGAGAAAACCCAAGGTCAATGGCGGCACTCATGGTACTCGCAACAAAATGGGCGGATGGAGAAGATTCTGTACGAGGCACTCGACCCGCATCTTCACATGAAAACCACGAGAGTGGCAGTCGAGACCGCAGAGATAGCTACAGAGATGATCGAAGGCGCAAACGGAAGCATCGTTATCACGATGATGACCATCCAAACTTCATCGCAGCAGGCTTTGTCCAGCCAAGGGACAGCCGCGACCAAACTGATAGACGACTCGACGATCATCGTGACAATCGAGATCATCGTACAGACACCGCCGGATAATCGAGACCATCGCACAGATGATCGACGTGACAGTCGAGACCGCTACGAGATAACAGACGACGACCGCGATAGCTACAGGAGGCCAGAATGGCGTAGGCGAGCAGACAAAGAGCCTGAGCGCTCAGTCGAAGAAAGGATGGACGATTATTGCAGATTCCATCTTTACAAAGGGGACGATGGTAAGCTTCGCTCTAACCACTCGCTGAGAAATTGCAGGGAATTCGATCAACTTGCGATTGAACATATACTACGACTGCAAAGAGATGGACGTGCACCTCCTCAACTGACGCAGACTCCATCGACTACACCACAACACAGCCTGTTCAGCATATCCAGCACCGCAACAAGTACAACAAGCACAGGTATATTCCGTACCACCACAAACCAGCCTACTCAAATGTATCCTGCACCAGCGCAAGCGCAACCGACGCCGGTATATATGGTACCAGCACAACCCGTTACGGGAACACAAATGGCAGCAGCCGTGCACCAGATGCAGCAAGGAGATGAGCAAAAATATCCCGTAACCCGCGGGCAGATGAACATGATCCAGCGAGGACGTCCCTCCAATAGAGAGCAAAAGTTACACACTCGACACGTCAATATGGCGGTCATGGCACCCCCAGCTATCACAGATTTTTTGAAAGGATCAGAAACTCCGATTGTCTTCAATCGAGAGGACCATCCACCCGCAGTATATCGACCAGGGCACGCAGCCTTGGTACTCGACGCTCAAATCGGAGGCTACGCCATGACCAAGGTCTTCATGGACGGAGGTAGCGGCCTCAACATAATCTTTGCAGATACGCTCGCAGAATGAACAAATCAGTCGAAAATCTGCCAAAGTCCACAAGTACCTTCCACGGTATCGTCCCAGGCAAAGCAGTGCTCCCACAAGGCACCATACAACTCGATGTTACGTTTGGAGATCCTACTCACTTCAGAACTGAGTCGATTGAGTTCGAAGTGGTCGATTGGAAGTCACAATACCATGCAATACTTGGGCGCCCCACTTTCGCTCGATTCATGGCCGTCCCACACTACGCCTACCTCAAGCTCAAAATGCCAGGACCAAGGAGTCATCACGATCAACGGAACTTTCAAAGGTCAGATTCATGTGACCGTGACTTCAGCAAAATCTCAGAGATGTACGGGATGGAGCAATCACTCGCCGAGCTTGAGATCTCCAACGACCGCACACTTCTGCCAGAAAGCAAGAAGATGGCAATCGACAGAGCTCAAGGCCATCAACGACACGATGAAGCACAAGGAGCACCCGACTGAACCTTCAAAGACGGTCAACATGTCGTCGAGTCACACTAGTGCATAGAAGGGCGCATCTGCGTCAGTTCTATGCATAGATATGTAATAGCGCATAATGTCGGAAGAACCAGCAGGTTTCAGACGCACTCTTTTCCCTTACCAGGGTACCTAAGGGGACTGGAAGGTTTTTAATGAGGCGGCTTGCTGGTCGAACACATATTTCGAATAAAGATACATGTTCCTCCATATTTCCATATATGCCTTTTATTATTTACCCCACTCAAACACTCGGGGGCTCGAGCATAAAAATATAAGCACCAAAATTCTAGCTCAAAAGTTCACAGCCTACTCGATAAACTCGAGGGTTGAATACACCAAGCATTGAAGGAAAACAACCCCCCTCGGCACACTCGGGGGCTAGGTAGAGCATAAAACCCAAACCCCACTTGACAGACTCGGGGGCTGGGTCAAGCAGAAAAACTCAAAAAACCCCACTCGGTAGACTCGGGGCTGGGTAGAGCATAAAACCCAAACCCCACTCGATAGACTCGGGGCTGGGTCAAGCAAAAAACTCAAAAACCCCACTCGATAGACTCGGGGGCTGGGTCAAGCATAAAACCCAAACCCCACTCGGTAGACTCGGGGGCTGTCATAAATATACACATATAAATATTTCGCCACAAATACAAGAGTACATATTTACATTCGGGGACTGCCCCGATTACACAAAAAGTTTACAAGCTAAGAATCTGGCTCATCCTTTATATCCAACACAGGACCAAAAAGCTGCTCCTTGCAGCGATCGATGAAGTCCTCAGCAGCAGAGCGCGTCTCGATCAAATGTGATTGGGATACAAGTGTGCCAATCGCAGGAGGTCGAATCGCAAAATTTGGCTTACGGCTGCGGATGTGAGCCATAGTGGCATTGGACCCAAGAATAGCAAGCTGCATCAAAGACTCTTTGACTGAGTCCGCCACTCGAAAGATATCAATCAAGGAAACAACCCTTGTGGTTGAGGGCCTGACGGGAAGAGTGCACATTCAGGCGAGTGAAGATACGTCTGCACATCTCGAGTACTTGGGCGTTTCGCCACACTCGATCTTTCAAAGTGAGAAGAGTGCGGGCGTGCACCTTATCCAAATGAAAATGCTGCTTGCCAGTAGTTGGTACCTCAACAGCATTATCAAGGAGTCGATTGACCCTCGTATCTTCCTGCTTGAAATCAGGCACAAAACCTGCAAAAGGCCAAAGTTAATGGTCCAAGGCATAACGCAAAAAATACAAACTTTTTAGCAAAAAAGTGGTGTCATAAACTCACACTCGAGTTGCCTGTTTATGCTATCCATCTCGCCAAGAACATAATCCTCGCGCTGAGTAGCAAAACTTGGCCTCGATTGCAGCAGCTCCAATTCAGCTCGGGTACTCTTGAGCTCTTGTTCTAGTTCACTCACTCGATTCTTCGCAAGAGCGAGTGCCCTAGTGTCATTCCTTGCTCGACCAGATGTTTGAGTTCGGGTACGAGATGGAGAAGGTCCACCAGACTCGCATTCTTGTGGCTGGTTCATAAAGCATAATATTCAGACACACAGACACATGAAGATTGCAAAATTCAGGCGGTTCAGCAAATTTCATTCAACGCAAAGCATTCAAAAGTGTATACTAGCATAAGTAGCAAAAGCATACAAGCCAAATTCGATTAATCAAATTACATAGCAAATGGTTCCTAAGCCTGAGAACAGATTCTGCCCTACTTTTACGCGACTGAGCCATGACAGCTTCGGCTCGGCGCTCCATGGTCTGGACACAGAGCTCGCTCAGTCGCGTAGCTGGCTCGGTTACACCCCTGAATGATAGTGGCTTTCCATCATGCTTTTTCGGGTAGTCCGATAAAGCAGTCTTGAAATCAGCCTCTACACCGTTGCATAGCAAAAGCTTGAGGTGTACTCCGAGCCACGTACCGTGAGTTCGCGGGCAAAATCCGCCACAATCGACGATCCTTCACCAAACGCTGCAGCAAGTCCTTCAGCAGTCGATGGAGCGGTGGCTGTAGGACACATCCCCGCATGCAAATTGCCAAGGGTACTGGTCACGACAGCAGATCTCCTTTAGTCTTGGACAGCACAGACTCGAGTTCCGCGATTGCACTATCGAGTGACAATGAGTCACTCGATGGCTCAGCGGAGGTCGACGTGCCTTCAAAACCTTCAAAATTCAGAAAACAGAGGCCATAAGCAAAAGTTATTGAAAGACCAAAGCATTGGTAATAGCAAAATCAGAACACTCACCTTTGGCAGCACGAGCCAGGCCCGATAAACGTGCAGCAAGTTCCCTATCGCGGCGAGTGGTGGCATCTTGGGCGTCAGCAAGTGCTTTCTTCGATTCAGACTGCTGAGTGGAGAGCTTGGTCTGCAAGTCCTTCACTTGTTTCTCCAGGTCTTCCACTTGCTCCTCAGCCGATTTCTTGTCTTCTGCGGAGTTCACAAACATTCTCGATTAATGTCATAACTTCAAAAGAAGATGAAGATTTTAGCAAAAATACTTACTTGCAAGCTCGGACGAGGTTGACTGCAGAGAATCCCTCTCGTGCTCCACCCGAACAAAAGCCTGAACCCAAGGGGCCATGGCGGCAAACATCGGCTAAAACAGAATATTCATGCTATCAGCAAGAGCAGAAGTAGAAAATTTAAAGCATGAGCAAAATCAAGCACAAACACACTCACGTGATCAGTCCAAGAGGTGGAAGAAGAGGCCACGACATCTGCAGTCGGGGCAGCTTTCTCCTTGTTCAAATCGACAGCCACCACCAAAGTTGAGTCTTTGGCCGCATCAGGAGTAGTGCCCTGTGCTGCCTCTGGAGTAGTGGGTGGCTGCGCCACAATCGATGTATCCGCGGCTGGAGAAGGAGATGGCGATTTACCACTGGCATCATAAAGCAAAGACACGGTCAATCGAAAAACAAAAACCATAAAGGGAAAACAAAGAAAGGAACAGATCATAAGGCAAACCTTGGCTCGTCCTCTTCATCTGAATCGGGATCGTTACCAAGGGCAAAAACGCCCAGACGAGAGGCGCCACTCAAAGCAGCAGAAGGACGAGACGCGAGTGGGGAGGCACTCAAAGGGTGACTCTTAGAAGGAGATTGGGTACTCGAGTTACCAGTGTCCCCTTGCTCATCCTCCTTGGACTCTGAACTCGATGACCCCGTAAGAATCAAACGCTGGCGCTTAGCCTTGCGAGTGACCTCCTCAGCGTCGGACTCGACTGCAGCATCCATCGCAACTTGCTCCACCTCCTCGTCTTTTTCGCCTGCAAGATTATCCTGAGGAGTCGAGTGAGCGGAAGCAGGATCAACAATGGATGTCTTGGGATCCTCCTGCGCCGCCGTCTCCAGATTAGGCCCAGCTTCGGGTAGAGGAGGAAGAGAGGCAATAGTCGAGTGACCCTATGACAGAAGCACAGTTCATATTCATACGAGCATAAACAAAGAAGTCGCAAAGACATATGGTGAAAGCATAAAAAGCAGCAAAAAGAAGTACTCACCGCGGTTAAAGCCTTGTCTAGCCCGTAGGGGACGTGCGCGAAGTTGAAGTCAATTTTCTCAGAAGCCTTGATACTCGTAACCTTCCTCACATGAGCACCCAGCTCCTTGTCTGTCAACTCCACGGCACTCATCCTGCTGGCGTCGAGTGGGCCCTCATACTGCCACATCGGGTGGGCACGAAGGCGCATGGGCCACACTCGCATCTTCATATATGTACTGATGAACTGAACACCAGGAACAGTCTTCAGCAGTTTGTTCAGCTCATTCAGCAGAGGAGAGGCTTCTTTCGCCTCAGCAGCGGAAATTGGGTGGTCCCATGCTGTCGTCTTCTGTGGTGGCTTCTCAGTCGAAAAGGCTGGAAGTATCACCTGGTCGACTGGCACGTAGAACCACTTGGTCCTCCAGCCCTGGGCGGAGTCACTGCCTTCAAACTAAAGTAGTGCGAGTCATTTCGCACTTGGACAGCAAACCCGCCTACCGGGCACGGACGCTTGCCACGGCAGTTGTGGCGCACTGTGAAGATGTTTTTCCACAGAGCCCAGCTGGGAGACACCCCCAAAAAGCACTCGCACAACACCATGAAGCAGGTGATGTGCATAATGCTGTTTGGGGTGAGATCATGGAGCTGTACGCCATAGGCGTACAGTAGCCCCCGCACAATGTCATGGAGAGGGAGAGCAAAACCTCGAGGGAGAAACTCAGCAAAACACACGCGCTCGCCGGCGCGCGGGTCAGGATGTACCTCCAATCCTGGGGCACGTGCGGCCAACTGATCAGAAGGGGGCAGCCAACCTTTCTGACGATAGTCAGAGAGAGTGTCTTCGGTGATGCACGGCCTAGTCCAGTCACCGGGGATCTTCAGCAGAGTCTCAGTAGGTCCGCTCGCCGCCACCGGATCCTTCCCCTTGCCCGCCGTGTCAGCAGCGGATGAAGCCGCGGCCGCAGCACGCTTGCTCTTCTTGGGCGCCATCACAAACGGAGTGGAGAGCAAGGAGCTTGGAGAGCAGAGCAATGGTGGGCGGTGCGCGAGGAAGAAGACGAGCGGAGGAAAGCAAATGGCAAGTAAATCATAATCTTGCGCGGAAACCGCTATTTACCGCACCACGCAAAACTCCATCGTAACCGTCCATACAAAAATGCATAACATCTGGCCGTACACGTGGCGAACACAGAGAGCAACCGCCGTGTCCCACGCCGCCCACTACACGCAAAACCCTAGGAGGTTATGATGGCGCGGCGAAAAATACGCCACGTCCGGTCAAATCAGAACTGAAACGGCGTCCTCTGCGGTCAAAACTTTGAACATTGGGCCCACATAGACACGTCTTGTCAAAATGGCGTGCGCACGCCTAAGATGTCACGAATGACATCATAGCATACACATTCGAGTAAAGGATTCAAGACTACAATCGATACAAAATTCAAGACTACAATCGACAAAAGGATTCGACTGGCAAAAGTACTCCCATGGGAGCATATCAAAAATTTCTTGTGATTGATCGAAAAGAAGCAAAATTCCTGAGATTATCCTCTACTTCAAACGAAATAAAGCATAATCTCGGGGGCTACTCCCATGGGAGCACTGTCGCGCTCCCATAGATTTCAAAACAAGGTAAGAAATTCACTCGACTACAGACTCGATTAAATGCATTAAGTACTTCACAAATCAAAGAATCATATTTCATAAATTCCCGGACTATGCCAATCGCAGATGTTTCGGATGCTACATACGCAAATGCAAATGTAAGACCCGCCGAGCAATCGACTGGGTCAAGGGACGCTCCAACAGTGTTTTTCCTTGAAATTTTCCGTGTCAACAGACATGATGAAAATCCTGACGGACGCGTTAGATATCAAAAGTTAAACTGCAAAACGAATCAGTAAGACCTACAACGGCCTGAGTCGAGTATGTCCAGTTTGTTCCAGCTTCGAGTCCGGGGACTCGAACCTGATTGAAGGCTAGTATGGTTTCGCCCGAATATGCGGTTAACTAAGCTCAATTTTCGAGTGAATCAGGCCTACTATGTCAATATCCCTAGGCAAAAGTTTCAAAAGTGTTCCAGGTTCGAGTCCGGGGACTCGAATTTGATTGAAGGCTAGTATGGTTTCGCCCGAATGTGCGGTTAACTGAGCTCGATTTTCGAGTGAATCAGGCCTACTATGTCAATATCCCTAGGCAAAAGTTTCAAAAGTGTTCCAGGTTCGAGTCCGGGGACTCGAATTTGATTGAAGGCTAGTATGGTTTTGCCCGAATGTGCGGTTAACTGAGCTCGATTTTCGAGTGAATCAGGCCTACTATGTCAATATCCCTAGGCAAAAGTTTCAAAAGTGTTCCAGGTTTGAGTCCGGGGACTCGAATTTGATTGAAGGCGAGTATGGTTTCGCCCGGATGTGCGGTTAACTGAGCTCGATTTTCGAGTGAATCAGGCCTACTATGTCAATATCCCTAGGCAAAAGCTTTCGACTACGTTCCAGGCTCGGGTCCAGGGACTCGAGTCTGACTGGAGACTAGTAAGGTTTTGCCTAAATGAGCAGTTAACTGAACTCGATTTTCGAGTGAATCGGGCCTACTATGTCAATATCCCTTGACTTGCATACACATACAATCGAAACAAATTAAAGCTAGAAGAATTATATCGGATCAGAAGTACAAAAGCAGAAGACTATGACGTGCACGATGAAGGGAGCACATGCTCGATTCTTCGAGTCAAGCAAGTACTCGGGGGATAATGACGAGGTTATACTCTGCGGGTACCCCAGCATGAAGGTACCTGGTGCACGTGATGATCAAAGAATACCAAGGACTAATCGAAGCCCGTGAAGGGAGGCCCAAGACGAAGAGTACTTCGCAAGTTAGATTAAATCATAGTCGGTTAAGACTTTCCATAATATGTAATCTTGGTCGGTTATGTTTCCTGAGACCCAGCCTCCTATATAAAGGCTGGGAGGGTGAGCGATCAAGAAGGAGCAATCCATAGCCACCAAAAACTCGACGAGATCAGCAACTCGCCGAACCCTTGTAACCCTCATATTCATACCATAAATACAGACAGACAGGAAGTAGGGGTTTTACCTCACTCGAGGGCCCTGAACCTGGGTAAATCCAGCTTGTCAGCCGTCGATTCCACTGATACTACGCGTTCTCTACCACACAATCAACCCTAGGTATAGCAACCATAGGACTTGCCGAGGGCACACCTCGACAGATCTCATCCTTAGTTTCAGAATTGCAATCAGGTCCTTGAGGGCGCATGAGATCCACCTCACCGTCACCGGGGATGAGCGCCACTTGGGACATCGGGGATGCCATGGGACGCGACCGTGGCTACCGAGCAACATGTCCTCTGCAATGGCTTGATGCCTCAAGGTTGAAGAATGTTTGGCCAGCGAAGAGAATAGCCACCGTAGGTTCACCCGCGTGGCAAAGATTTCCCATCTATCACTACATAGAAGATCTCCTGGCGAAAGGTGTCGCGTTGCTCCCAAGGCCGGTGAGATTGAGCAAAAGCAAGGTCGTCCTCCGGGCAGCAGATGGAGAGGATATATCCACATTCAAACCGCAACCAGTTATTATCTATACTTACTATTAAAAGAACAAACTTGTTGTCTATAGATACTTTAAATCTGGACCGTTCAACATCCGATCAAACAGCACAGATCGTTCCAATGTTTGACAACTCAACATTGTCCGTTTTGGACGATTTTGCCCTCCCACCAAACCACATAATACAACCAAATTGACACCGTTTCGTTTAGTTTCTTTTATTCTCCTCTCCAGACGGAACGTCCGTCACGCTCCCGCTAAAAAAATAAACAATCAGCGCCCGTCGCCGCCACCGCCGCACGGCCGGTCGCCGCCACGATCCGTCTACGTCTCCCTCCAATCGGCCGTGCATCCGCGTATACGTGCACGCTCCTCGGTGGCTGCCTCCGATCAAGCCTCTCGCCATGGTTGTCTCAGGCGTCTGCGCCGACGAAGCGCCGGCAATCAGCTATGTCCGTCTTAGTCGAAGGAATCGACAAGAGGAGCCTGATAATGGCAGACTGCATGCCCATCAACAACTGCAGCAACATCGTGGAAGCTGAAGTTATCCGACATCGTGATACCCATCAACCTGTTCTACTGTTTCTGATTGTTTCTGACTGTTACAATGCCGTTCTGAAGGCGGACAGACAAACACTGGAGTATATTCGAGGGCTTCAAGTGGACCAGATCGCTAGCCTCCAACTGCAAAATCCCATGCCCGAAAGAGCGTTCAACAACATAGCTCACAAGGTAGCTCGATTAGCCAAAGAATCAGGGACTCGTAAGTAGCGTGCTTGTAAAAGAATGGAAATCGTTAACCTCCTGAATATATGAGCGCTTTCATCTATATAAAATAAATTTTATCGCTGGGAGGGATGTAATCAAACATATATCCCACTCTATTAGGATATGCACCATATTATTGCCATTATGCAGTTTTTTTCCCTGGCTATCTTTTTCTTCTTTAATATTCTAGGAATCACACCAACAATATGTACCGTCGAAAAGCTACTTCATTGCGTATATCATCAATTTAATCCGGCGCTCCTGACTTTGCAACGAGAACTTTGGTGCGCCTGATATTCCAACGAGAACTTGGTGCACCTGAATAAAAAATCAACTCATAAATTTTTTTCCCTTCTATTTACGTGCGTTGGAGCACGTCAATCCTTAATTAATGATAGGAAAGTAAGGAATTGTTCTTAGACTTGTGAGTCTTTTTATCACATGGATGGTGCGTTGCACGGTACATGCCAGCTAGTATGTTAGAATCCAAAAATATATGTGGGAGAGGATATGATAAGAAAAACATCGATATGATTCGATCTGTTTAGAGTCCTACTCTACAGTCTGGTTTTTTGTCGCTTGTTGTATTTTAAAAATCCCGCGAATCAAAAAAGACATAGATAGGGTGTAAATCATTGCTAAAGAATAGAATCCACTTTTACATAATATATATATTTCCGATAAATTCAACGGAGGGCGTAACTCTCCTTTGTAGCGAATGTCAACACAAATTATATTCGGCTAAATAAATCGAGGCATAGCTAGGAGACGGAAAAAAATAGGTTAAAAAACGTGATGTGGGCTGGGCTGGCCCACCACTCAATCCGTATCGAATCAAACTTGGAACCCACGGCATAGCGCAGCCGTTTCCTACAAAAAATTCCGCCGCCTTCGTCCTCACGCCATCGCGCAGTCCAATTCGATTCCCCTCCCTCACCAGGTCGCGATTTCGTTGCGAACAGGCGGATTCCCGAAATTCTGCGCGCGGGCAGATCGAGTCGAGGTTGTGGCGCGCCGCTTGCCGGTGAAGACCAGGCACGATGTCGGGGCGGTCGAGCCGGATCGCGGTGGTGGCGGAGGACCGGTGCCGGCCCAGCAAGTGCGGCCAGCAGTGCCGCAAGCGCTGCCCCGTCAACGCCACCGGTACGTACGGGATTGCTGCATCCTAGCAGTTCTGGATTACTGCATGCATGATTAGGAGATCTTGGTAGTGCAGATTTCGTTAGGGTTTGTGTACGTACGTCTCTGCCATCATGAGCAAATATATATATATGTCGGTATCAGGACGAAAAAAGACAGAGGTCGCCTCCAGTCGTAGACCATATGTCCGTATCGATTATCGAACGATATGTGTTTGGTTTTCAATCGGTTAAACATTATGTGTTGTTCTTGAAAGGTTCGAAAATTGTTGAAAGGAGCTAGTACTCTCTTCACCCCCAAGTCTGTACAAGACTCGTCCAATTTGCCAAATAGACCATTAGGCATTAACCCAATATAAACTCCTTCACTCCATATCTGTTTCATTGCGAATTTGTCATGATCCTATACTGATTTTTAAAATAATTACACAAAGTTTCTCTCCATTCGAGAACAGTTTATAAATTTATCATTTGGTTTAAAGTGTCACGAAATAGAGACTGAGTATGTATGTAATAGAGTGATCACTTCAGTTTGCCCTTGTTGATGTTAAAGAGTGACTTCTGATTCTTTACACACATTTACAGGGCGCCACTGCATAGAAGTTACTCCATCGTCTAAAGTTTCTCTAATTTCAGAGGATCTATGCATCGGATGCGCTATTTGTGTGAAGGTCTGGCTACTTTTCCTTTTGGGGTTGTCTCTGGGTATGATCTGTCCTAATGTGCAAAGTCTTAATAGCCTTCTCTCTTGTTGTTGCTCATGCAGGTTTGCCCCTTTAATGCTATCCAAATTATCAACTTGCCAAGTAGCCTTGACAAGGAGACAACACATCGGTATGGACCAAATTCCTTCAAGCTTCACAGGTACACAAATATTCCTCATGTCGGTGATATTCAATCCCCCATAATGTTCTTAAGTTATGTTAAGAGTTTTCTTTTGCCATTATTGTAGGTTTAGCTAATGACTGTTGTCTACCTGAGCTTTTGTTGGTACCTACTGACTTATATACCTATCTTCATTATCTTTTGTAGGCTTCCTGTTCCAAGACCTGGGCAAGTTTTGGGCTTGTTGGGGACAAATGGTATTGGGAAATCAACTGCACTTCAAATATTGGCTGGGATTTTTAAACCCAACTTGGGTAACTTCACAGTAAGCGACACCAAGTTATGTTTGTTATCCATTATTGTGCCGATGACATATATATTATGATACTGTTCACAACCTTTGCAGGAGACCCCAAGTGCGGATGAAATTTTGAAGTATTTCCGTGGATCTGGACTTCAGAAATACTTCACTCATTTACTGGAAGGAAAAATGAAGGTACTCCTACAATAGTTGATTAATGCAGCTTATAAAATAATATCACTTCCCATTGTACTATGTTAATATTACTTGCCAGTGTACTATGTTGTCTTGAATGTCCACATTATCACTTCCCCTATTGTCAATATTTCATCGTAAGAAACTTATTGATTTGACTAACACCACCAAGATTTCGTTTCTACCATACTTTTTTTGGTTTATTTCGAATGAATTGTGCGTATATGATCTTAAGAGAAAATAGGAGATATGCTAATGTAACTTATAGTTTTAGAATATATGATATGTTTTATGTGAGGGATAACAGTTACTCAAGGTAGAAGTGAGTCTTGAAGCTGGGTTATCAGCCTCGACTCTAGGAGAGTTCTCATTTTTAGGATAACTGACTCATGCATGTTCATTTCTAGTCTTCATTGTAGTCTTTTTTCTTAGCCAGCACACCCGCCAAATCAAGTGATCAGATAATCATGATTAATATTTTTATCCACAGTGAACCCCAAATAGTTTTTCTAAACATAATTTTGGGATATAGTATTAGCATAGTTGCCCATATATTAGCCGTTCGAAATTCAAGGACATTTAATGCTTCTTTTTTGTGTATTGCAGCTTATTGGTAGTTGTATATTGTAATCTTCATATGAAGCTGTGTTATGTGTTATATCTAATGGTCTATGATGCTTGGTTTCAGGTAACTATGAAACCTCAGTACGTTGATAATATTCGAAAATCTGTTAAAGGGAAGGTTGGGGACTATCTCAATGCGGCAGATGAGAGACAAGTGAAGGACACATTATGTGATATCCTTGAATTGAATCAAGTTCTTGAACGAGATGTCTCAGATCTATCTGGCGGTGAGCTCCAGAGATTTGCAATTGCTGCTCGTGCTATGAAGGAAGCGGATGTTTATATATTTGATGAGCCATCCTGCTATCTTGATGTGAAACAAAGGCTGAAAGCTGCACAAGTTATCCGTTCCTTGGTACAACCCAAAAAGTAAGGAGGACATACATCTCACAAAATATAAGACACTCCTAACATTTGATTTATGCATTCTGCAGCTAAGAGAGAGTTTTCTTGTATTTTGCAGCTACGTAATTGTTGTGGAGCATGATCTTAGCATTCTTGACTACTTATCAGACTACATATGCTGTCTTTATGGAACTCCAGGAGCATATGGTGTTGTTACTTTACCCTCTTCGGTCAGAGAAGGAATTAACCATTTCCTAAATGGCTTTATCCCGACAGAAAATATGCGTTTCCGTGAGGAGAAACTCACATTTAGAGTAAGTCCCAACACTTCCTCTTTTGAGCCCCAATTTTGTACTTGATAAATGCTCTGTATCTAAGACAATGCTGTTTTCCTGCTTAGGTTACTGATTCTACTGAGGAGATCATAGAGGGGCAGACTTACCAATGCTACAAGTATCCTACCATGGTGAAAACAGTTCGGGGCTTCAAGCTGTCAGTCACCGAAGGCAGCTTTAATGATTCCCAGATAATTGTGATGCTTGGTGAGAATGGCACCGGGAAGACAACATTTATTCGTATGCTGGTATAACCTATTTCCCTCAAATATGCTTGGCAGACACCTAGAGGTCTAATTTTCATTGTCGAGCATGATTTCATTATGGCAGCCTACCTTGCCGACAAGGTTCTAGTATTTGAGGGTAAACCTTCAGTTGACTGTACTGCAAGTGCACCAGAATCCCTGGCTTCTGGAATGAACCGTTTTCTGTCAGTAAGTTCGATATATCCTTCCTCCTCCCTCCCTTAGACTACTGGTACTGTATCTTTTGTAGGATGAAATGATCAATTGATGAATATAACCCCTTTCTACCCCCACAGCATCTAGATGTCACATTTAGGACGGATCCGACAACCTACAGGCCACGGATTAACAAGATTGGTTCTATGAAGGATACTGAGCAGAAAGCTGCGGGATGCTACTACTACCTTGAGTATTAATGTAAGAAAGAACACCAGCCTTTACTTCACTTTGGCCATTTCATATACTCATAGCACTGCCATGACAAAGTTTGCTTGGTTTTGCAGAAAGCTTTCGCGAAGGACACCTCTACTCCTGCAACAGCTCCTTCAGAACCGGACAGCACAACAGGTTGGGCGTACTCCCTGCTTATCTCCTGGCACACACATACGCCTCTGCCCGAGCTCACGTTACGTGTTTACAATGTTTTTTAAAGTCCATACATGATACACGTAGGTTCTTGATGTGGTAAAATCGTTGCTGTAATTGGTTGTTTTCACAGGACTACTTTGGCACCAGGACATGGCTGGCTCGGCACTGCATGGAAAAGAACATTATGAGATTGCAACTGAAATATAAGCAGAGAGCACTATATCATGAAGGTAACTCTCCAATTGATTTATTAAAGGCGCCAATAGTCTGTTTTCTACTCACTTCTTGCTTGAGAAGAGAACTGTGTGGATTTGGATGGTATTTTTATCTTAGCCCTTGTTATGTGCAGGTGATATTGATGAAACTTGGGACTCATTGGCATGAAGTTGATATGTGGATGATATTGCTTGGAACAAGTGACCGCATCAGGGTTTACTGCTTGCTGCAGCCTCAAAGTTCTCGAAAAGTGTTACAGCCTGAAGTAATACGAGAATTTCAGAGAACTTCTCTGATTGAGTCAATACCTGGATAATTCAGTACCATATGTTTCTTCTGATTTCAGAAAAAACCTTAATTTTCGTTGTGATTTTGAGATTGTGCTTGCTTGCCGTTCATTCGTTCTTTGCTATTACCCGTTGGACAAATGACAATAATATCGGTTGGTTATGGTATTATGTTGCCCTTTCTTACTCTATTTCTTGCTGTCTGCAATGTATTCTTGCGAAAAGTGTTACACATGTGCACATATCTTGGTCAACTTCTTCGTGCAAAAAGGAGTATGCCGCTCTTTTTTTCCTTTTTGGAATAAACAATGAATGGATGCTGCGGACTTATACATGAATGGATGCTGCGGACTTATACATAAATCATCTTTTCTATCAATATATCGACACCAAAATGAGTTAGTGTCTAGTTTCTTCTAGCCCCTCTCCTAGCTTCAGCCCACAGCTGAAGAAACCAACATGATAGAAGTAGTGATTCGAACCCAGACTGCCTAGTCTACCATCCGTGGTGCTAGCCAGTAAACCCCTAGCCCCTAAGTGATGCAGAAGCCCAAAGCTTGACGACTGAGAGCGCCTCAACTGGGCTTTCGCCCTAAGCGCTAAACTAAGCGCAGACACTCCCTGGATAGTCGCTAAACTGGACTTTATCAAGATTTTCATACTTTTGATATTGGATGTATATTACCTTGTTGCTTAGGATTTTTTTTACATATACATGTTCAGTTAACCCATATCTTTTTTCTTGACAATTCCAATTAACCCATATCTAACAAGTTGGTGCCACCCCCGATTCTGATTGGCCGCATTAGGGATGATGCTAAGGGTGTGTTTGGTTCAGCTGTGGATTCCTGAAAATCAGCTGTGAACTGAGAACTGTGAGAAATCTGGAAGTTGTTTGGTGAACTACAAATTCGATACAAAATGTTTATAATGCCCCTGACTCTGTGAGTGATTATTTATATGTTAATTTTTTTTATATAAAAATGGTTTCTAGACTAGTAGACATGAAATTTATGGTTTTACCAAGAATTTTTTATTTCTTGATCTTTATATATATAGCTAATAGAACAAACATACATCTGTCGGCCCAATAGAAACCGGGGTATCATGGGCCGGCCTTTCTGGCCCCAGACACCTAGGCTTGGAGCGCAACTAAGAGCTGGGTCATGGCGCCTGGCGAGCCCCGCGAGGCCCCACCCCTCGTGGGGGCTTCAACGGTGAAGCAAACGATCGAGTCACCACGAGTCAGGGACCTCCACGAGAGACACTTCCCTCTCGGGGCGGCGTAGCACTCGAAGTGCCTGGTGAGTTTCTGCCATCCTGGTAGGACGCACATGGAACCTGCACACCGCAGCAGGATGACGCGCGCGCCTGTGCACGGTAACGAACAAGCCGCAGTTGCCATTCCCGTGCTTAAAGGAGGGCAACAAAGCTGCCCCAAAGGAGGAGGATTACCAAGCATGCTACTCTGGTGCTAAGGGGACACACTGCCGCTCCACTCCAACGGCGACGTCATCGACATGACACCACGGACCTCTGGAGCGCCGGCCACCGCTCTGGCCGGACGATGGCAGAGTCTGACGAAGACCAGCAAGACCAACGGCGGTGGACCTCGTCCACGACCCCTGGACCAAGGGTGCGCCGCCCTCCTGGACCGGCGCCGTGGAGGAACCCTAGCTTCCACCCCCGCGCCTATAAAAGGAGGAGGAGCACCACTGGAGTAGGGGATCGATCTTCCACACATCCAAGTCTACTAGGCCACTGAGAGAGGAGAGCTTCCACTCAAAGGAAGCTCTGCCATCGTTGTAAGCTTTGCCCTCGGCAAGCACCTCTGTACTGTAACCTCGCGAAGCAGTGCAATATCACATAGCAGGAAGTAGGGTCTTTACTCCTCGCGGAGGGCCTGAACCTGGGTACGAGCTGATGTCCATCTCTGTCGTGATGCGTGTCATCGAGCTCGCTGCGCTTGGTCGCCGAGGTTGACGAGAGAGTTGTTAAGTGTCGTGTTCAGCCCCTTCGCTTCCTGGTTCACGAGGATCATTCTCCGACATTTGGCGCGCCAGGTAGGGGGCTGAGGCGTGCTCCCCTTTTCTTCAACCTCTCCGGCACCATGGCGCGAATCCAAGCAAGGCACCCGTCTCGCCGCACGAAGTCCAGTAGCGTGACCGTCGCCGGATCCGCGCCGGGCCGCAGACCGCGAGCGAAAGCCTGCATCAACGACGCCAGGAACTGCAGCCACCCAGGGCCCTGCGTCGAGGAGCTCAGGGAGGGGGACGTCCACGTCTCCCCCCCCCCCCGTGCCTTCCCGAAGGACAGAGGGCCTCACCGCAAAGCCAATCCGCTCCGAGCCCGGAAGCCGCGCTGTTCGCGGCACGGGAACTGATGGGTTTCCTCCCCACTGAAGGATGCCAATCCAGCTGGCTGGCGCGCATCACCGAGCTCATCCGCACCTCCGACGCACCGCCCTTCTCTGAAGCCCTCGAGGTTCCCGATAGCCCTCGCTCGAAAGAGCGCGACATGGGATTCATAGAGGCATTGGTGGCAGGCACCCTACTGCCCCCAACACCATCACCACCGTCCCCAGCTGAGGGAGCTCCTGGACACGGCCCACCGGGCAGGCCACACCTGGGCATCTGCCGAATGCTCGCCACTGTGCCCCAGGGGAGGGCTGGATCGACGAGATCAAGGTCTTCCTAAACACGGGGCTCTCCCCAAGGAGAAGGCGGAAGCAGAGCGAATGTTCAACATGGCCAAATACCACATCAAGTCCTACTGCGTCATCGGGGGAGATCTCTACCGCAAGCGTCCTAACGGCGTATCCCTGCGCTGCGTCCCTACAGAGGAAGGCAGAAAGCTCCTTGAGGACGTGCACGGCGGAGAGTGTGGGCATCACTTCCTCACGCGTCCTCGCAGGAAAAGTCTTCAGGAGCGGCTTCTATTGGCCGACCGTATTTCAAGACGCTGAGGAGCTCGTCGAGACTTGCAGGGTCTGCCAGCACCACGCCAGGCATGCCGGGCTCTAGCCAGAAGCGGGGCTCTAGGCACTCCCCGCCATCTGGCCCTTCGCGGTCTGGTGGCTGGACCTCCTGGGGCCCTTCAAGAGGTCACGCAGAGGTTACCGCTACCTGTTCGTCGCCGTCGACAAGGTCACCAAATGGGCGGAGGTGGAAGCCGTGCGCTCCATCCCGACAAAATCAGCGGTGAACTTCCTGGACAACCTCGCACATCGCTACGGGGTGCCTAACCGCGTCATCGCCAGTCACGGTTCGCAGTTTGCCAGCGGCGCCTTCAGAGCTCGCTGCGAGTCTCTTGGCATTCAGCTGTGCAACGCTCCTGGGCGCCCACGAAGCGGCAACCTGGAAGAAGAGGAAGTGAAGGAAGAACTCAAGGATTTCAAGATACGGAACTTCAAGTGCCTCAAACGTTCAGGCAAGGGCTGGGTCAGCGAGCTCCCTTCTGTGCTGTGGTCCTCTAGGACGACTGCAGCTGGGCCAGGAAGTGAGACACCTTTCGCCCTCGCCTACGGGCCAGAAGCAGTCCTCCCAGGTGAGGAGAGGCTCGAATCCCCGCGCGTCCTGGCCTTCAACGAGAACGACATCGAAAATCTCGCCAAGCCGCTGGCTGTCCCAGCCTTCAACAGGACGATCAAGAGGCGCTCCACAGTGGCGATCTGGCGCTGTTGGAAGGGCTGCGCCGCCAGACCACCATCAGGGCGGCAAGATATCAGCAGGCCCTGCGTCGATACCACGGCCGCCGCAAACGCTCGCGCGACATTGAAGTCGGCGACCTTGTCCTCAGGAGGGCACTTCCAGGGAAGACCCCTGCGAGCCCATACCCCTGTGGAAAGGGCCTTACAGGGTCGCGCGCGCCGCCAAGCCTGGGACCACGCAGCTGGAGGAGCTAGGTGGCACGCCCGTCGAGAATCCAGGGGGCTTAGAACACCTCCGCAAGTTCTACCCATGATGGATTCACGCCAGGCAATACTCCTTTTTGTCTCCAGAGGGCGCCCGAGTCGCCCCCCATCTCAGCTTCACAAAAGCTTTTTTGTCTCCAAAGGGACGCACGAGTCGTCACCCCCCCCAGCTTCACAAAAGCTCAGCTTCACAAAAGCTTATCCCTCCCCGAGGGCCTCTCCAACTGAGCTCCACCAAACACGCGTCGCCACGGGCCGCGAGGAGTCTCAGCCACACTCTGGAACCCCATGCCCAGGCATGGCCGGTCGTAACTTGGCTACTCCAAGTATAAAAAATCCCACGCCTAAGCTTGGCAGATGTAACTTGGCTACTCCAAGTATAAAAAATCTAACTTGGCTACTCCAAGTATAAAAATTTCCATGCCCGATCATGGCGAAGTGTAACTTGGCCACTCCAAGTGTAACAGACTATTGCCCTCCTTGGGGCACTACACGCATCAGCGCCGTTTTTGTAATATTACCTCGGTAAGATGTCCCTTTCTATTCTTGATCATGCTCGCTCGTTTCTTTTTCTCTCGCGCACCTCACGAGGGGGGGCTGGGCACGGCGCCCGGAGAGCGTCCCAGCGGCGCCAAGTTCCCCAAGGGTCCGAACTCTGGCTTGTGGGCCTGCTCCCATGCACGTCACCTCACCAGGGACTTTGGCGCTTTTCCCCGCGAGGTACACAAGAGAAAGGTCCATAAGCGCATGTGCTTTTTCCTTCGACCACACAACGCTTGTGGGTGTGCCTTTGTGTCAAGTGCAGGAAAGAAGAAGGCCCAGTCGAAAACAAGCTCCTCTGGGCCCGGCAAGGCCGGATCAGTGCTTGCCTCGAGGCCCGTGGCCTGCGATGGCATCGCCTCCACGCCCTCGCCCTCGAGGAGTCCCCACCACTTCAAGAGGAATCGCTGCCACCCAAGCATGAAGGAAAAGAAGCCCAGTAACGGAAAGGGAGAAAGACGCGAACAAGCGATAAAAGAGCCTCACAAGAAGCACAAGTACAAGACTTAAAGTCATTACAGTACCGAAGCAGTTCCACAAAAGACAAAGCTAATAGCCAGGCACACCAAGGAGTAGCCCAGACCCCAGGACTACGACATCCTCTCGGGACTCTCGTCAGCCTCCACCGCCTTGAAGCTGTCAGCATACGCTTCCGCGTCCTCCTTGACTTCTGCGTCCCGGTCCGTGGCGCTAGGACCCGCATCAGGCTCGGTCACACTCCGGAAGTCGAAGGAGGGCGCGAGGCGGCGGAGGTTGGCGAAGATACGACCGACCGCGACGCAGAGAAGCTTGTGGCTTTCCTCCTTGATAAGACCATCTACGCCCGCGGCAGTCTTCTGGAGGGCCTCGCGAGCCTCCAGAGCTTCTTGCTCCGAAGACAGCTTTGCTTCCAGGCGGGTAGCGTGCGTCTCGCGCGCATGCAGCCCCTCCTCGCGAATGTCAAGCTCCCGCCTGCGAGCCTCTAGAGACGCGCGGCACTCCTCCAACTCCTGGAGCCTGGCGGCCATCCCAGCCTCAACCTCTTGGGACGTGGCGAAGGCTGCGGCCTCGCGAGCCGCGATCTCCTGGTGCCGGGCTTCAGTTTTGATCTCCAGAGCTTCGCGCTTGGCCTCCAGGCTCGCGAGGGTCTCTTCAGCCTCCTGCACGACGCTGGCACGGGTTTCGGCAGCGAAGCGAAGGGCTTCCGCGCGCTTCTCCCGCGCCGCTTCATCCTCCCGACGGCAGCGAGCCACCACTTCCAAGAGTTGGGATCAACCCCGTGCCAAGCTCTCAAGGTCCTCTTCTTCGGCCAGCTCCCTCTCAGCGAGATGGGCCTCCAGCTCCTCAAGCTTCGCCCTCGCAGAACGAAAGAGGGCGGAACGGCGAGTAGCCGCCTGCTGACGCCTACCCAGAACCAAGGCCCGGGGGCCAACGGGAGGGGTAGCGGACCCCGGCCCGCAAGAGGCTCAAAGGTTGGACGACAGGGGCTCGGGATGGCTCCGGAGTGTGCCCGGGGGCTCAAAGCGAGACTCCCATCCCTGTCTACGCCTGGGACTGCTGTGGGGCTTGGGCCCCCTCACTGTCTGCCTTCGACTCCGCCTGCCTGAAAGGGAGGAAGGCCCCGTCAAAAACAAGCTCCTCGGGGCCCAGCGAGGCCGTATCGTTGTTTGCCTCGAGGCCCATGGCTTGCGGTCGCACCGCCGCCACGTCCTCACCCTCGAGGGGTCCCGCCGCTTCGAGAGGAGCCGCTGCCCCGAGGACTCCGAAGCAGCAGGGGGAGTGGTGGAAGGCTTGGAGCAGAGCAAGGCATGAGATGAAGGAGAGAAGGACGCGAAGACGAAGAAAGGAAGGGGAGAGAAGAGGACCTACCTGACGGTCACGTCCACCCACACCTTGCGCCTCGTGCGTGAGGAGACGCTGCCTCCCGACATGTCCAAACCCCGCTTCGCCCTGGCCCTGGGGACGGTGCGGGGAGGCTCTTCCTCGCCTGACGAAACCTCAAGGACGCCGACGTCAGGCATGGCCGCCCTCGAGGGCCCCGCGGCGACACCTGAAGAATTGGCGTCAACCGGGAGTCCGGCACCACCTTCTGATGCCGTGGAAGAACCAGAGGACGCGTTGTCGTCTCGCGCAGACATCGCCAAGGCAACCAGGGCAGGGCCTTCTTGGGGCCCTGTGCATCCTCGCGAGACTAGCCCCCACACGGTGAATGCCGGCACCCCCGCCAGGTACCTGGCGCGCATCTTCTTCACAAAACGATGCAGGGGCTTGGAGGAGTTGTTCACCGGATCGGGGATTTGCGGTGAAGTAAAAAAACATCCATGAAGCTCTTCAGCACCTCGACCGTGAAGACTTCGCCGCTCAGCCGCATTCGGTCCGCCCCACCGGAGTAAGCCCACATTGGCTCCAAATGCGCCTGCAGCGGTGCAATATGCTGCGCCACAAAGTCCTTCGCCACCATCTGAAAGGGCATATTTTATATCCCCTAGTTTTTGTGTGTTAGGCAACAACACTAGGTTATATCTAAGTGCTGTTAAGTGGTGCAGGAGTCAAAAGAAATATTTGCACGTTGCATCTAAACACTTGAAAGGAAAAGTAGTCTGCTTTTTACTTGCCCAGTCCGGAGTCTCCGGCCCTCAGGGGCTCAGGGGCCGGAGTCTCCGGTCTCTCAGGCTTTGACGCTTTCAACGGCAGCTACGGTATAGGGTCCGGAGTTACCCCGGAGTCTCCACCCCGACCGGAGTCTCCGCACCTCCGGTCCGGAGTCTCCGGCCCCAGACAGAGTTTTAAAGCGAAGTGCTAAAGTGACGACAGCTGCGGTATCCGGTTCAGAGTGACCCCGGAGTTCCCTCGGAGTCTCCGGTCTGCACCTACCTCCAGCCAGCCAGCTCGTCCAGATTAGAAGATCCACCATTATTGCAAGCTCAAGAATCACGAGATCTCCCAATCCCTCCACCCAAACTTGTTGATCTTTGGAGGATTGAAGGAGAAGGCCCGATCTACTACTTCACCAAAGCGTTCTTCATTTCCCCCTCATTCACTCGAGGGATTTGAGCCTAGGGTTTCCACTAGGAAAACCTAGGCATCTTGTTGTTCTCACTTGCTTGTTACTTTTGTGTAGCAGGTGTTGTTGTGCTTGGGAGCCCCCAATCCTTTTGTGGGTTGAGCCTCAAGTTGTTGTAAGGGCTCCGGATTCCGCCTTGAAGGATTCCGATAAGGAAGGTGAACCGAGCTTTTGGGCAAGGTTCATCGGAGAATAGGGTGAGGCCATTTGTGGCGTCTTGAGTTTGATACTCACACCCCTCCAACGGGACGTACTCCCTTAAAAAGGAGGAACTCGGGAATAACTCTTTGTCTCCGCGTGCTTCTCGTTCGGTTACTCCTTTCTCGCTAGTTCTTATTTGTTTCATGCCTAGTCTTCATATAGGTAAATTCACCTTAGTTGCATATCTAGAGAATTTACCGTTGTGTCAAGCCTAAACTCAAAAAAGAACTAAAAATTGAGTAGCACCTATTCACCCCCCCCTCTAGGTGGCCATACGTATCCTTTCAATTGGTATCAGAGCAAGGTTCTCTTGTTCGGGCTTAACCGCCTAAGAGTAGTATGGCCCTTGATTAGCATGGAAATGAGATACCCGAGCTTCCTTCCGTGCCCACTTCGGTTTCCGTGGAGGACTTCAATTCCTTGAAGTCCAATATGGAAACCAAGATGGACAAGTTGCAAGAGATGATCATGCAACTCATGGAAGCGAAGGGTATCTCACCTCCACCCACCCCCCGTTCGTCGGAGGTTGACAAACCCGAGAAGGATGTGGGTGATGGGAAGAAGGAGGATGAACAAGATAAAATTGGCACCCCATCTAAACCCCCTAATGGTTCAGGAGTGTATGGTGCCGTTCCGTTCCCATACTCTCCGACCCTATTATCCCTCATCCCCCTATTCATCTAAGGGGAAACCCACCTAAGCTAAATGCATCTTTGTTTACTAAATGGCAATCTTCTATGAGATCTTATGTGAACAGTGCTTCTATCGAGCTTTGGAGGATCATTGAGCAAGGGTATCAAGCCGTGGATGAATCCAACAAGACAAGAAGAGAAGTAGTTGATTGTCAACTAAATGCCACCGCTCTTGACTTGATCCGTGATGCCGTGGGAGAAGATGATATGTCTCACATCGAGCATTGCACCACCGCCAAAGAAGCATGGGCTTGCCTTGTTGATGTGTATGTTGGAAATGAAAGCATGAAGAGAAACCGGTTTGAGGAAATGAGGGGGAAATGAAGAACGCTTTGGTGAAGTAGTAGATCGGGGCCTTCTCCTTCAATCCTCCAAAGATCAACAAGTTTGGGTGGAGGGATTGGGAGATCTCGTGATTCTTGAGCTTGCAATAATGGTGGATCTTCTAATCTGGACGAGCTGGCTGGAGGTAGGTGGAGGGGTATTTAAACCCCTCCAGAAAAACTAGCCGTTTCTGTCCACTTGGGCCAGAGACTCCGGACTGGAAGTCCGGAGACTCCGGGCAGACTGGAGACTCCGGGGGAACTCCGGGGTCACTCCGGACCTGATACGTAGCTGCCGTCGCTTTAGCACTTCGCTTTAAAACTCTGTCTGGGGCCGGAGACTCCGGACCGGAGGTGCGGAGACTCCGATCGGGGCGGAGACTCCGGGGTAACTCCGGACCCTATACCGTAGCTGCCGTTGAAAGCGTCAAAGCCTGAGAGACCGGAGACTCCAGACTGGGCAAGTAAAAAGCAGACTACTTTTCCTTTCAAGTGTTTAGATGCACGTGCAAATATTTCTTTTGACTCCTGTACCACTTAACATCACTTAGATATATCCTAGTGTTGTTGCCTAACACACAAAAACTAGGGGATATAAAATATGCCCTTTCAATCTCCCCCTTTTTGGTGTTAGATGACAACACTCGGATTTGCAATAAAGCACACAACAAATATCGACATGTTCCACAAAGGATTCGAGAGGCTCCCCCTACATGTGTGCATACAAGTAGTTTGCATTTGAATACAAATGCTCAACATGTAGAGGAGAGACAACTCACAAGAAATATTGAACATGATAAATTTCATAAATACAAGGACATATCAAGATAATGGTTTGAGAGGAAAGGGAACATACCTTGTGCATAATTTTGTAGAATATAAACCAATGCACAACAATATATCACAAGGATAGATACCATCTCAACCATAGATAGAATGAAAATTTCTCGCCAACTGTTTCTCTCTTTTGAATCCATGGACATGTATGCTTATCTCAATGCTACCTATCTACTCCTGTTTCACAGCTAACAAAAAAGTAGTTCTACTAGGTTCTCTCGTGGGATTTGCATGGGTCGGACACAAGCATGACCGTTTATCATTTCTTTAAAGTTTGCCTCATCCATAACAATTGGGTGCATGCACTTGCGGCGGCCACATACTCGGCTTCGGCGGTGGAGAGAGATATACAATTTTGCTTCTTGGAAGACCAACTCACCAAGGACCCACCAAGAAATTGGCAAGCCCCGGAAGTGGACTTCCTATCACCATGATCACCGGCCCAATCCGAGTCCGTGTACCCACAAAGAGAGAAAACCTTGTCCTTAGGGTACCACAAACCAAACTTTGGGGTATGAGCCAAATATCGGAGGATTCTTTTGACCGCCATCTCATGGCTTTCTTTAGGAGCGGCTTGGTACCTTGCACACACCCTTACACTCAACACAATATCGGGTCTAGATGCACAAAGATAGAGCAAAGAACCAATCATGGAACGATATACCTTTTGATCATGATAGACTAACCGAAGAGCTAGAGAAGCTCACCAAGGCTCACAACTTCAAATTCAATCATCCAAATCAAATTATGCTAGTTCCTCTACTACTTCTTGTGATCATGCAAATGTCATTGAGGAAAATGCTAGGTTAAAGAATGAACTTGCCAAGGCCTCTAGTCCCAAAGTAAGCCTATTGTTGATCTTTTGCTTGCGCAAAAGCCACACATTGGGAAGGAGGGCCTTGGCTATATTGCCAAGAAGAAGAAGAACAAGAAGAAGGCCAAGCCCGCACAAGCAAAGAAGACTACCATTGCGAGTAGTGAAGCCACAAGGGGCGACACTCCTCGTAGTGACTTTGCGGGACATGCTAACCCCAACTATATTCTTTATGTTGATTATTATGGGGATGTTTGTGCTAAATATGTTGGTCCTTATGATGGTTACATTGCTTACTCTATTTGGGTCCCTAAAACCCTTGTTGCTAACAAAAGAGGACCCATTGCAAAATGGGTACCTAAAACCAAGCAATGATCTCTTGTAGGACTATGCTTCCGGTGGGTCGAAATGGGTGATTGATAGTGGATGCACTAGTCATATGACCGGAAGCAAGGAGATCGTGACGGAGTTGAGAACAAGCATAAATCAAGCAACCGTCACTTATGGAGATAACTCAAAAGGAAAGGTATCGGGCCTCGGCAAGGTGGTAGTTGCAAGGGATATCACCCTTGTAAATGTCATGCTTGTTGAGTCCCTTGGTTATAATTTAATGTCCGTTCGTGCCGTTAATAAGATGGGTTTTGCCGTCCATTTTGATCTTGATATTGTGGTACTCATGTGGAGCAAGACTCTAAAGGTCGCTTACGTTGGGTATGTCGAAAATGAGTTGTTTGTGGTAGACTTTTCGGAGTCAACCAACTCTCAAACGATGTGCCTATTCGGAAAGGCCGACGTGGGGTGGTTGTGGCATCGCCGCTTATCCCATGTCAATATGAGAACTTTGCAAAGTCTTCACAAGGGTGGCCACATCCTTGGACTAAAAGAGAATGTTTCTTTTTCTAGAGATCGTCTTTGTAGGGCTTGTGTTGAAGGAAAGATGCATGATTCTCCCCACCCACACAAGACCATCATTTCATCAACGAGGATATTGGAACTTCTTCATGTTGATCTCTTTGGTGCCGTGCCTCAACCAAGTCTTGGTGGGAAGAAGTATTGCTTGGTGATTGTCGATGACTATTCAAGATTTACATGGGTTTATTTCTTCAAGTTGAAGAGTGAGACCCAACAAGCCGTCATTGACTTCTCCAATGAAGTGCAACGTCAACACAATGTTCCTATATTGGCCATTAGAAGTGACAATGGCTCCGAGTTCAAGAACTACACCCTAAATGAGTTTCTTAGTGAAGAGGGAATTCGTCATCAATATTCCGCTGCGTATACCCCTCAACAAAATGGTGTAGCCGAGAGGAAGAACCGGACCCTTATGGATATGGCAAGATCTATGTTGGCGGAGTTCAAACCCCACTTTCTTGTGGGCCGAGGCCATCTCCACGGCATGTCATTCATCTAACCGCCTCTACTTCCGCACGGGCAAGAAGTTCACTCCATATGAAATGCTTACCGGCAACAAGCCCAATATTTCCTACTACCGGGTGTTCGGTTGTAAGTGTTTCTATAAGATTAAAGGTTATCGCTTAACTAAATTTGAGTCTAAAGCTTTTGAGGGTACTTTTGTTGGTTACGGTGCCGAATCCCACACTTATAGAATCTACGACAAGACCTTCGGGACTATTGTAGAATCTTGTAGTGTGGAGTTCGATGAGAATGACGGCTCCCAAGTGGCGCAATTTCATGTTCGTGATGTAGATGATGAGGAACCTCAAGATGCAATAAGGCGAATGGGCGTGGGATTCTTTCGCCCAATCGAGATTTCTCATGAGGCGCCTCAAGAAGGACCAAGCTCCACCCATGTGGAGCAATCATCATCACACCGCACCATCCGATGGAGCAAATGAAGCACCAAGCCAACAACAAGTTCAAGACCCTCCTCAAGTTGATCAAGTTGCTACGCAAGAACCAAGTTCTCCAATTATTGATGCTAGCCATGATCAAGACCAAGGTCCATCTTCCCCTTCAAGTGATGAAGGTGTGCATATTGAAGACCAAGGTCATCATTCCGGTCAAGACGGGGACACAAATGATCAAGATGAACAAGATGATCAAGAAATTCCTCCAAGCTCTCGTGAGGACATCAACACCCGTCGTCGTGCAAGAAATGTCAAGACCTTGTTGAGAAGACAACATTTTTGGACAATATTATTGGTGATTGAAGGGCAAGGTTGTGACTAGAAGGCAATGCGCAAACTTTAGTGCCCATCAAGCTCACATATCCTTGGTGGAACCAAAGAAAGTCTTTGAAGCTATTGAAGATCCGGATTGGTTGGATGCTATGCATGAAGAGCTCAATAACTTCAAGCGCAACAAGGTGTGGAAGCTAGTTGAGAAGCCAAAAGAGTGCCGCAATGTTATAGGCACTAAATGGATTTTCAAGAACAAGCAAGATGAACATGGCATGGTGGTGAGGAACAAGGCAAGATTGGTGGCTCAAGGGTTCTCTCAAGTTGAAGGCATTGATTTTGGAGAGACCTATGCTCCCGTGGCTCGCCTTGAGTCCATCCGTATCCTCCTTGCATATGCTTCTCATCATAATTTTATCTTGCAACAAATGGATGTGAAAAGTGCTTTTCTTAATGGTCCACTCAAAGAATTAGTATATGTTAAGCAACCACCGGGGTTTGAGGATCCCAAACTCCCTAACCATGTCTACAAGCTCGATAAGGCACTCTATGGCCTTAAACAAGCCCCACGTGCGTGGTATGAGCACCTTAGAGAGCTTCTAGTAGACCGTGGATTTGAGGTTGGGCAAATCGATCCCACTCTCTTTACCAAGAGAGTAAAAGGGGAGCTTTTCATATGCCAAGTCTATGTGGACGATATTATCTTTGGCTCATCTAACAAAGCTTTCAATGATGAATTTTCAAAGCTTATGACCGATAGGTTTGAGATGTCTATGATGGGAGAGTTGAAGTTCTTCCTTGGTTTTGAGATCAAGCAATTGAGGGGAGGGACTTTCATCTCTCAAGCTAAATATATCCAAGACATGCTCAAGAAGTTTGATATGGTTGGTGTCAAGGAGAAGCGCACTCCAATGGACACAAAGGTTCATCTTAAACTCAACCCAGATGGTCTTGATGTCGATTAAAAGCTAACAAAAGGTAACCCGGTGCTTCATCCTCATCCTCGACTATCAAGAAGAAGAAGAAGCTTCAAGGTCGAGACTACTTGGTCTATGATGCAGAACAAGACAAGCATGTGCAGAGTGGTGACCTAAAGAAGCAAAAGGCTGCTGAGGCTGCTCGGGCTAGGCAAGAGGCTGCCCTCCTTCGAGAAGAAAGGGCCAAGAAGGCTAAGTTTGACAACTTCACCTCTTTGAAGGACTTGAACAAGGAGGTGTTCCGCTCCATGAGGGCACAGAATTTCTATGACATGCCCAACAATTCAAACGATGGTCATTTTTGGAGAAGGGAGCAAGAGCTCATTATGAAGGAACTATATGCCAATTTGGACCCAAAAGCCCTTGTGTGTCCTCAAAAACCATTGCAATTTGAAGTGTTGGCCAAGAAGAACTACTTTAAGGAAGCAATTTGGGTTGCTAGAAAGATTGGTCTTGAGCACCTCATTTCCCTCCAACAAGATTATGATATTGAGATGGTGCAACAGTTTTTTGCCACTCTTGTGCTTGGAGATGAGGAGGACACCAAAATGACTTGGATGACGGGGCCTCTCAAAGTTAGTGCAAAATTTTCAGAATTCGGAGAAGCTTTGGGATATGAGTTCAAAGGTGTGAACATTTCAGTTGGTCGACGAATGCATGTTGAAGGAGTGGCCTATGATAAGAAGCTCCTCGCTCCTCTTGCTGCCAAAAATGGTGCCATTGCTACCACCAAAGGTCTCAAGCCCATCTACAACATTTTGATTCGCATGTTTCGTTGGAGCATTGCACCTCAAGCCGGGAATACGGATGCTATCCGTGGAGCTCTTGTGAACCTCATGCATCATTGCCACACGACATACCTAGCCGGACCAGATTGCCAAGGGGTTGAGATTGATGTCATGGACTATCCGGTGTGAGATCAACATTGCCATTTATGAGAGGAAGAATCCCATGTATGCTCCCTATGTCATGAAGCTCATTCTAAAAAAGATTCCCAAACTCGATCAATCCCGTTTCAAGAAACACACCTATGGTTACCTTCAAGTGCTCGCCCATCATCTTCCTCAAGCCACTTATGAAGAGGTAGAGGCGCAAGAAGCGCCTAGGGCAAGAAGGAAAAATGCCACTCCACCCTCTTGGGATGTTGGTGGCAAGCAAAGAGTCAATGATGAGTTCAAGAAGGTTTCTTGGTGGAAAAAGGCTATGATGTGCATGGGTGTTGCTTCTCACAAGGAAAACTATGATGGCTATGTTGAGAGGAAACACATGCACTCTACTCAAAGAAAGATGCTCAAGGAAATGCGCAAGATCAACAATGGTGGCTCTACTCCTCCTCGCCCTCAAGGTGTTCCCGAGTCACCACCGTCCGCTGCCACTCTCCCTTATGAGGAATGGAATGCGGACATCTTTCCTTCGAATGATTATGCCAAGGTGTCCTCCTTGCCTACCTCTTCTCGCAACACCGGAAAGGCTCCTATGCGCTATGAAGAAGAAAGTGATGAGGAAGACGAAAGTGAAGAAGCAAGTGGTGAAGCAAGTGGAGATGATCCTGATGATGAGAGTGGGAATGATGATGACTATGATGAAGCCGACGAGTGATCGCCTTGGGTTTTGTTAGCATCGCTCTTTCCCTTTTTGGCGTTTCGATGCCAAAGGGGGAGAAGTAGTTCTACTAGGTTCTCTCGTGGGATTTGCATGGGTCAGACACAAGCATGACCGTTTATCATTTCTTTAAAGCTTGTGTCCCTTTATCTTTGTTGTTGAACTTATTTGCTTTTTATTCGTATGAGACTATGTTTTATTCCGTCTATGTGGAACTTGGATATTTCATTCTATCTATGGTTGAGATGGTATCTATCCTTGTGATATATTGTTGTGCATTGGTTTATATTCTACAAAATTATGCACAAGGTATGTTCCCTTTCCTCTCAAACCATTATCTTGATATGTCCTTATATTTATGAAATTTATCATGTTCAATATTTCTTGTGAGTTGTCTCTCCTCTACATGTTGAGCATTTGTATTCAAATGCAAACTACTTGTATGCACACATGTAGGGGGAGCCTCTCGAATCCTTTGTGGAACATGTCGATATTTGTTGTGTGCTTTATTGCAAATCCGAGTGTTGTCATCTAACACCAAAAAGGGGGAGATTGAAAGGGCATATTTTATATCCCCTAGTTTTTGTGTGTTAGGCAACAACACTAGGATATATCTAAGTGCTGTTAAGTGGTGCAGGAGTCAAAAGAAATATTTGCACGTTGCATCTAAACACTTGAAAGGAAAAGTAGTCTGCTTTTTACTTGCCCAGTCCGGAGTCTCCAGCCCTCAGGGGCTCAGGGGCTGGAGTTTCCGGTCTCTCAGGCTTTAACGCTTTCAACGGCAGCTATGGTATAGGGTCCGGAGTTACCCCGGAGTTACCCCGGAGTCTCCGCCCCGACCGGAGTCTCCGCACCTCCGGTCCGGAATCTCCGGCCCCAGACAGAGTTTTAAAGCGAAGTGCTAAAGCGACGGCAGCTGCGGTATCAGGTCCGGAGTGACCCTGGAGTTCCCCGAAGTCTCCGGTCTGCCCGGAGTCTCCGGACTTCCAGTCCGGAGTCTCCGGCCCAAGTGGACAGAAACGGCTAGTTTTTCTGGAGGGGTATAAATACCCCTCCACCTACCTCCAGCCAGCCAGCTCGTCCAGATTAGAAGATCCACCATTATTGCAAGCTCAAGAATCACGAGATCTCCCAATCCCTCCACCCAAACTTGTTGATCTTTGGAGGATTGAAGGAGAAGGCCCCAATCTACTACTTCACCAAAGCGTTCTTCATTTCCCCCTCATTCACTTGAGGGATTTGAGCCTAGGGTTTCCACTAGGAAAACCTAGGCATCTTGTTGTTCTCACTTGCTTGTTACTTTTGTGTAGCAGGTGTTGTTGTGCTTGGGAGCCCCCAATCCTTTTGTGGGTTGAGCCTCAAGTTGTTGTAAGGGCTCCGGATTCCGCCTTGAAGGATTCCGATAAGGAAGGTGAACCGAGCTTTTGGGCAAGGTTCATCGAAGAATAGGGTGAGGCCATTTGTGGCGTCTTGAGTTTGATACTCACACCCCTCCAACGAGACGTACTCCCCTAAAAAGGAGGAACTCGGGAATAACTCTTTGTCTCCGCGTGCTTCCCGTTCGGTTACTCCTTTCTCGCTAGTTCTTACTTGTTTCGTGCCTAGTCTAGTGTTAACTTGTCATATAGGTAAATTCACCTTAGTTGCATATCTAGAGAATTTACCGTTGTGTCAAGCCTAAACTCGAAAAAGAACTAAAAATTGAGTAGCACCTATTCACCCCCCCTCTAGGTGGCCATACGTATCCTTTCACCATCTGGCCAGTAAGCCCGTGGGTGCGGGCCTCCAGGAGGCGCTTCTCGAAGAGCTCAAGTGATGGGTCTTCCAGGGGTTGGCTGCTCCAGCCGCTGTGCCTCGATGGGGGCCAGAGGGGACCTCGAGAAGGGGGCCCTCCTCCGCGACTTCCACGTAAAGCCACCGCTTGCGGAAGTCGTCCACCTGCTTCGTCACCCTGGTGATAGCGACCTCGCCATCCCAGGCAATGGGAATATAGCGCTCAGACATGCTCTCTGTAATACGGAACGAGACACATCCGTAGGTCTCCCCGGGGGCAGAAAAGCGGAGCGTGAAGAAGCGCCGGAAGAGGTCCACCGACGGTTTGACCCCGGCGTACCCCTCGCAGAAATAGGCAAAAATGGCGAGGGTGAGGATGGACTTGGGATGGAGGTGGAGAAGTTGAACCTGGTAGTGCTCCAGAATGGCGAGAAGAAAGGCAGAGAATGGCGGGACCAGACCCGCGAAGATGGTATGGAGAAAAACCGGGTAAAAGGGGGCACGGAGTCCGCTAGGGGCGCCGCCCGGCCTCAGGCTGGTTATGCCCCACTCATTGAACGCGAAGCCCACCAGAGGGCGCACCTTCTCCAAATGGGCGTCCATCACGACGCGGCAGGGCTCCAGCGCCGTCTTATGTCCGCCGCCGGAGCTTGGCGAGGACGCCTCTCCCGCAGGCGCCACGCCCTTGCCCTTCTGAGCCGCGGAATCTCTCTTGGGAGCCATGGCAACCGGAGGATGGGGGTGCGGACGGCGAAGAGGAATGCCGGGCAAAGGAGAGCAAGAGGAACAAGAAAGACGAAGGCGAGTGAGGCGAGTGATGGGGAACCGCGCCAATCCCACTGTCTTAAGCTTCCGCGTGGCGCGGTTCCGTCAGGAGCGGCCGGGCCCGCCACTTCCACCATCATGACCGAAGAAGCCGAGACGGCGTCGGACGACGGTTGCTCGCCACGCGTCCTGGCCCAGAACGACTGATTTTTGGGCCCACGACGTTTCGCATGCGTAAAAGCAACGACGCGCACGCCGCGGACCCAGGGGCTACTGTCGGCCCAATAGAAACCGGGGTATCATGGGCCCGCCTTTCTGGCCCCAGACACCTGGGCTTGGAGCGCAACTAAGAGCTGGGTCATGGCGCCTGGCGAGCCCCGCGAGGCCCCACCCCTCGTGGGGGCTTCAGCGGTGAAACAAACGATCGAGTCACCACGAGTCAGGGACCTCCACGAGAGACACTTCCCTCTCGGGGTGGCATAGCACTCGAAGTGCCTGGTGAGTTTCTGCCATCCTGGCAGGACGCACATGGAACCTGCACACCGCAGCAGGATGACGCGTGCGCCTGTGCACGGTGACGAACAAGCCGCAGTTGCCATTCCCGTGCTTAAAGGAGGGCAACAAAGCTGCCCCAAAGGAGGAGGATTACCAAGCATGCTACTCTTGTGCTAAGGGGACACACTGCCGCTCCGCTCCAACAGCGACGTCATCGACATGACACCACGGACCTCTGGACTGCCGGCCACCGCTCTGGCCGGACGATGGCAGAGTCTGACGAAGACCAGCAAGACCAACGGCAGTGGACCTCGTCCACGACCCCTGGACCAAGGGTGCGCCGCCCTCCTGGACCGGCACCGTGGAGGAACCCTAGCTTCCACCCCCGTGCCTATAAAAGGAGGAGGAGCACCACTGGAGTAGGGGATCGATCTTCCACACACCCAAGTCTACTAGGCCACTGAGAGAGGAGAGCTTCCACTCAAAGGAAGCTATGCCATCGTTGTAAGCTTTGCCCTCAGCAAGCACCTATGTACTGTAACCTTGCGAAGCAGTGCAATATCACATAGCAGGAAGTAGGGTCTTTACTCCTCGCGGAGGGCCTGAACCTGGGTACGAACTGGTGTCCATCTCTGTCGTGATGCGTGTCGTCGAGCTCGCTGTGCTTGGTCGCCGAGGTTGACGAGAGAGTTGTTAAGTGTCGTGTTCAGCCCCTTCGCTTCCTGGTTCACGGGATCATTCTTTGACAACATCCTCATACGAGCATTTCCACAAACACCTCGCTGCAAAGAAATTAAAGCAGAGTCAAACGGAACATCTTTGATCCATACATTGCTCATGTACCCACGAATTGCATCTGCTGTTTAAACTTGAATCATTCCATGCACGCGCCCTTGCTCCACCGTCTGAGTCCCTTTCCGGCCGGCCGGATGAGCGCGGCCAACCAACGGCGCAGGCGGGCGCCCGCTATGGATGAGAGCGAGCAAGGCAGCAGAAGGGACACTGCGAGGCCACTACCGCCATTCCAGCTGCGCTTCCGCGTGCACGACCTCTGGGCTGTGGGCTGTGGCCACCGACCGCGTCGTGGCTGTCCTTGCAGGACGATGTAGGCTGCTGATAACCCCCAAGAGTAGGGGATCACTGTAGCACCTCTCAATGTGGAAGTAAGGTATCGATACGCAGGAGCAAGAAGGAAAAGTTATCTATTCGCTACAACTAAAGTGTCACAAGTTTTAGTTGATTATGCACTAAAAAAGTTTAAAGAATAAGGTGGTTGATTTAATGGATGGAAGTTTAATGTAACAAAACAAGAATGTAAAAGTGTCCCAATCCTCTTCACTGCTAGAGGACAAGACAAAGGTTTTCTCTTATAGGAACAATGGACATGGGTTCATGGGTTCACTTAATCCTCTCTCTCATCTACGGTGATTATCATGTTATAGATAAAGTACACACAATTGTCATGTTTTAATGATAGCTTTTATAACGGCTATATGTCCTGAAACACATAGTTGAGAAGTACTCATTTGTGTTGCTAGGTCACCCTCGTAAGGCTAGCGTGGTTGCTCTCACTTCCACATCATACTCTTTCTATTTACCCCCCTAGATAAAGGCTAGCGTGGTACTGTGTCACTCAATACCTATGCCGTGTCACATCGGCCATCCCGTACCTACATACATCATACTTCTTAATGGATAATATTCTAAATGCTAGTGCAATGATTTATATTTCGTGTGTGTGACCACATCTCTCTCATCTATCTACACTTGGTACTGTCAATCACCTCATGATAAGGATCAACAAGGCATTATGAATAAATCAAACCATCACATGCATCATAAAATATCTCCAAAGTATGACAAGTCATAAAAGTTCCAACACAACAGCAAATGCATAACAAATATCATCTCATACCACAATATCCACCCTAGGAATTACATAGATGACCGTAATCATGTTCAGCAGCTCATACGGTACTAATTAGTGAAGCTCAAAGAGAGGAGAGATACATAAGTGACCACCACAAACCCAAGTCCAGGGGGCGGACTACTCCCCCTTCATCATGGAGACGGTGGAGAAGTCGTCGGAGAATATGGAGACCACCCCGGCAGCGCCCCGCCGGAGTTTTCCCCCTCCAATCTGCAGCTCCAGATCTCTCTTTCGGTGTTTCTGTGTTTCGGCGGCGCTTGTTCCAGAGAACATCGGGGGGCTATTTTTATAGTCGGTTTTAGGTCAAGACGATATCGGTGGAGAAAAGATCGACGGCAACGGAGCGTCGAGGGCCAATTTGGTGGCCCCCACGCGGCCAGGTACAGAGGCCGCGTGGGCCCCCCTCTTTTGGGCCTCGGGGCTCCGCTTGTTCGCTTCCTTCGCCCCCCAAGTTTTGTTCCTTCCAAAAAATGATGCTCGTAAATTTGCAGGTGATTTGGACGACGTTTGGGTCCCTGAAACTTAAAAGGAAAAAAATAGAGTTTTCTGCCTGCGCAGGGTTAATTCTATAAAAATAGGAAATCTATACCTAATAATAAAAGCATTAAGGTTTCTTGTGGTACGTCATTTTTATTTCCAATTGTACCCTCCCACCAATTCACATATTACGCCCAGATGCCATCGAACCGTTTTGTTCGCTTATTTACTTGAATTGCCACCGTAAGTCAAACGGACAAAAGAAATCCCCTCCTGCCCTACCTCGCGGTGTGGAGGTGGTGATCCATGGTACACAGTACACGGTGGCGGCGGCGGCAGATCGAGCGGCGGCGCATGTACACGGCGGCGGCGACGGATCGAGCGGCCGCGGCGGCGCATGTACACGGCGGCGGCGCCGGATCGAGCGGTCGTGGCGGCGCATGAAGAACTTCCTCGAGGCGGTAGTCTCTGGCGCCGGGTGCGCGACCGCAGCCGGCGTTCCTCCATGGCCAGCCAGCTTGGCTCGAGCGAGGCACCTCTGGCATGCCTTGCTTGCAACGTACGGTGTCCTCTGTCTCCCAATTTCGCCACCTACCCTTGGGAGTTTTAGACAGCCGCAACCTACAGGAAGAACACCACACCAGGTGGAGGCGGCGCTGCATCCCGAACCTAGCACTACCACCTCCCGCGCGTGGCGAAGATGTGGAAATACCTCTGTCTCAGGGCGTTCCAACATGTTTCAATTATTTTGAACCCGTAGCAACGCACGGGCACTTTTCCTAGTAAATATAATATTCCCAAAAATCATCATATAACAGTGATATAACCGTTATATGATGCAAATATGATTGGAATATAAGTAATATAGTGCAAAGTTCATGTATGCATTTTACATGCATCAGCTGCTGGTTGGGGGGGGTGCTCGTGATGAGCGAGATGGAAGCGTGAGAAGGAATGCTTCAGGGGAATGGAAGGCAGAGTTAAATATTACTTCCGGCAAGCCGACCTGGGCCGCCAGACGACGCCGGACTTGGGCGGCGAGGCGGAACCCTAGCAACGCATCTCCTCTGTTTCCGTGAGTCAGGGAGGAAAGAGGAGCAACGGGGAAGAAGGAGTCGGACTGGACGAGGAAAATAAAGATTGAACCATCCAGTTTTCACTTAGCAGTGGCACCGCGGGTAATTTCGCCCAACTTGCCTGAGCGCAACACACTGAAATCTGGGGATGGACCAGCTTTCATTTTAAACGGGAGGAATCAGCTGCGTTCGGAAATCTGGGCGGGGTTAAAAACTTGTTTGGTTCAGATTCCAGCTTCCACAACGCGAATCTGTCTAAAAATCTCAACCAAACACACCCTAAGTCCCAAACTTCCTTCTTTATCAATGTAGCAGACAAAGTTTTTGCCTCTTTCAAAAAAAAAATCTAGTTGTTCTTCAATAGGGCCGGCTCCATATTTTACGGGTCCTAGTGCAAGGTTGAAAAGTTAATCTAATCTGATCACCGGCGAACAACGATAGCCTTTTCCTCTCCCTAGGTCCTTTATAAACTAAGTTATTTTTCAGTCCAATAACAGCCGGTGTAAATAGACAATGCAATGATCATCCCCATCAGACAGGGAGAGACTAGCTTGCGCGCGAGTGGTTGCGCGGTTCTCCGACAGCCGCACGTGCGCGCGTGGGCGTTCCGACAGCGACGCCGTGGGAGGAAGAAGACGACGCACCCCGCCCGCCGACGCCGGCCGAACCGCCTGCCGCCGCCACCCGCGGCCGGCGGCACTAGCGCGACCGCCTCGCCGCCCTGCTCGAATCCCCTCCTCCGCCGGTCCGCCGCCGCCCCGGCCATCCCTCTATCCCCCCACCACCACAAAAACTCATCGCCGACGAGCACCCCCACCCCCCCCCCCCTCGTTAAGTTTCTTCTCGGTGGCCGCCTTCTCCGCCGCGGCTTCGCAGCGGCGTCGCCGGCGCCACCTCGGCTTGGGATTTCATCCTCGACCTCGCCTTCTCCGCCGCGCGTCCGCGCCGGCGTCACCGGCGACATCTCGGCCTGGGACTCTATCCTCGCCGGCCGCCTTCTCCGTCGCAGCGGTCGCCGGCGCCAACTCGGCCTGGCCGCATCTCACCTTGATTCGCGTCGTGCAGGAGAGAATTTGGGGAAAAGGAGGAAGAAGATGGAAGGGTGGGTGGGACCCACCCACGTGCTGCGCTGCGGCAAACCGCGCGCGCAACCGTTAGCCGTCTCGCATCAGACATGGCCCTTATACATCGCACAAGGTCGCGTAAGGTGAGAGCCGGCCCTGTTCTTAAACGGGGCAGCTTCCCTGTAGTCATTTGATCATTTCCCGGTAAATATGTCCATGCTGAAGGTTTCACTCGTGGGTTTGTCGGGCATAGGCTCCATTACCATCCCTCACGGCCTAGGCCTAGGGTGTGCTCTATTTTTTCCTTCTATTAGCAGGCTATGCGGGCCTTGCAGGCTATGCGAGGTGTAGCCGCAAAGCCCACTTTGCCGCAACAGCTTGCCCACCGAAGGGATAGGAGCTCGTCGTGATCTGCCCCGCCGCCGCCCCCCCCCCCCCCCCCCCCCCCCCCCCCCCTCTCCTAGCTTCAGCCCGTCGCGCGCCGCCGCCGAGCGCCACCGTCGAGTGAGGGGAGATGCTCAAGTTCCTGTCCAAGGTGGTGGTGGAGTACAACCCGCTGGACCCGCGCAAGGCGGCGGCGGTGGAGCTCCTCGCGCAGTGCAACGGCCGCAAGGCCAAGGACTCCAACCCGGCCTGCTCCGTCGAGCTGCGGCGCCTGCCCACCCCGCCGGCGGGCCAGGACCCCAGGGACCAGCCGCCCCCGCGCGTCCTCGTCACCTACGTGAACGGCTCCGAGGAGGCCTTCGTCGCCGCCGACGGCGCCACCGCGCAGGGCATGCGCGACCAGATCCTCTCCCGCGGCCGCCTCCTCGAGACCGAGCAGCTCTTCCGTGAGGCCGGGGAGAAGTGGCCCGTCGTCATCCCAGAGGAGGAGCTCGGCATGTCATTCCCCGGGATCAAGGTGCCTCTTCTACCTTGCCTTGTTTGGTCCACGAACACCTTGTGTGCGTGGGCGTATCTTACTACCTTGCACTAAGATCTCTCGTCCATGCATTGGAATTTATTTGTCTACATTGCTGCTCATTCATGATTATCTCGGCTGTGCCTGCGCCCTTGTAGGAAATAAATGCTTGACCTATTATCCCTAGCTCTTAACTACTTTTGTTTGGGCAGACTACCTCGGCTCATGCTGCATATTCTGTGGGAAAAAAGCATCTTGAGTGTCCAGGCCTCCTTAGCCAACCTTCTAAATAGGCTTTGTACCTGTTTATGAACAAATTATTAACTTTAGATAACATGGAGTACTTTGTATTCCTTCATGCAGATATTCTAGTTCTGAAGAATTTTCAATCTGTAGAAGTAGAGCCAATGACTGAACATATTTTGACCTTTAAAATTGCTAAGATGATCCATGGTATCAAGTGTCATAACTTAATACTCCCTCCGTTCCTTAATATAAGGCGTCTAAGTTTTTGAGGAAAATTTCAAAATATAAGGTGTATTACGATTCACGGACAATTTTACCCATATAAAAATGAGTCACAAATTGGATTAGTGGAATTTGATATATTGTTTTCAGTTTATGGCTAATAGGGAGTTCCTTCTCTCGATTTTTATCAGTAGATAATTATTCCACCGCATGTAAAATGCTGGTGTCTTAATATCCGTGCCAAAACCTTAGACGCCTTATATTATGAAACGGAGGGAGTATTTATGTTGAAGCTATTTTTTAAATACTTTAAATTTGATATTAGTTAAAGAAGACAGTGAAATATGTAACATGTACTTGTGTGGCTATAGATCCTTAGAGAAAGAAGTTTTCTAATAATCAGTTCGACCTTCCATATGGTTCTCTTGGCACAAGCTTTCCACTGAAATACTAAACTAATCAGCTGCACATTGTACACTCCAACAGTTCCTGGACATCTGGATAATACATAATTTTCTGATTGCCCGTTTGTTATTACCTGACATATAAAACCAAACCAGACACAGCCATACATCTCTCTTGGGCACAAGATTTCCACTGAGCTACTCAAATAATCACGTGCACGTTACACACTCCACTAGTTCGTCGACATCATTTATTTTCTAATTGCATGTTTGTACTGTTAGCTACCTGTATACAGTACGTACGTACTTCTATATGTTGTGTATGACCCTATATTTCCTTCTGCCCGTGAGACCTAGTTACATCCGAGTAGCATGAGATTTTATTTTTCGTGGTATTTATATGCAATGTTCTTAAGATAGCCAAGTCACACTTACTAATCACATTATTCATAAGAGGTTATGGGTTTCAAGGGCGGGTGTTATTTCTACTTTTTATTTTGTAGTCTCAGTGATACACTGGACATGCACGGTAGATTTATTTTCCTTATATACATGTGTTGTCCATTATTGTCGGAAATGATTTTCTGTATGGTACCATCAAGTGATTTGGATTCTATGCTTGAATTTTCAATTCGATGGACGGGGCCTGCTTAGTACTTTCATACTAGTTTGTCTTCCTTTTGTAAATTCTCAACGAAAATCTGTTTTCCTTTGCAGCCAAAGAAAGCTGAGGAAAAGCCCCAGGCTTCGTGATCCAGTCAGAGCTCTTTCGGTCTGGTGTGGTTAACTAGCAGAACATCGTACTCTCATAAATGTACCATCGCGTCACAGAAGAGAACTCCAAACATTTGGAAACTTGTCTTCAGGTGTTCATTGACTGTTCAGGTTGAGGGGATGTTCCTTTTTCTCCTTCTCGTCGGAACATGCTATGTTGGCAGGGGACATTTGATAACTCAGTTTGGATTGGTGATTTACGATGATATACTATTGTAGCCCTTGTTCTGTATGATTAGCTTGAATCAGTTCATTAAGAATAACCTTGCTGCCTAATCTTGTGGATGGCCAGAGAATTTGGCCTCAGCCTTGGCCGTTGCTCTGAACTTGCTGTCATCATGCGGCTGCTACATTGCATCAGTTTCAAGATGTACAACCAGTGTCTGCAGACTTTGAGTTTCTGTAAACATGGCATGGCTTCTTCAGTAGACAAGCATAAGCTCAGCTTTTACATTCCTTGGTCAGACTCTGAAACTCGTTATACATGCCATATGTTCGCAACGAATGATTAAACTGTATTGAAATGGACACAAGGGAGTTAAGACTTAACACGCTGAAATTAAACTGCTATGGGCTTTAGGAGAACATCTAAAAGCTTCCCACAAAGGAGAGGGATATCTAATTGTCGAACTAGAAGTACAACGGATTGAGATGATGCTGCTGGCGTCGTTGTTTGTAATATGGGAGCTGTTCCATGGATCTTGTTTTTTCTCTTTAAAATTTTACACAGAATCACATGGATGGATAGCAAAAGATTAAAATTACAAATCAATAGACAAATGAAAGAAGGATCTATACATATGTACCGCATGAATCCAATTCTGGTGTCTTGGGAGCTAACAACATTTTCTAGTTTTGATGGCGCTACTGAAATGGTCGCACCTTGAGCATTCACCATTTCGACAAAATTACACCAGGTTTAAGCATATCTAGTTACCATAATATAGGAAAATGCCTCACGAAAACCAAGAAGTTTTCATAAAGAGCAGATCTGGCAGCGTTCAATGCAGATTACCAATCTTGGATCCATTCTGGAGCAGTCAGATCAGCGGTATCTTCACTTGGCGTGGAAGAGGATGCTGTTAAATCTTCCTTGATAGTTTCTACATAGCTGTCGATGCGGTCAGAGATTTCCTGAGGTACTGTTGAAGTGCCATCTGCTATTTGTTTCCAGTCAATTCCATCAAACCAGGGGTGTTTTTTCACTGCCTCCCCACCTGTGGTTCCAAGGCGTGCATTTTCATCTACCACAAGTAGCTGGACAGAAGAAAAAAAACGCAAAATTGAGTTTGCCTTGTTGCAAATAGACCAAATAGGCTCACATACACAATGAAGAGTACAAGCATTGGTGTGTGTGTGTGGGTGTGGGTGTGTGTGTGTGTGTGTGTGTGTGTGTGTGGTGGGGGGGGGGGGGGGGGGGGGGGGGTGGGGGGGTACAACCTTGGTTATTAGGTCACCAACTTCCACACTGAAGGTTGACGGCATAATTAGGCGCCCCTTTGCAATGTTAGCGAAAGGTTCTAGCTCGCTCTCCCTCCAGGACCCAAATGGCATGTCGGATTGCAGCATGAAATAAATCAATACTCCAAGTGCCCACCTGATCATGCAAAAGCAACAGAATAATCTGTTAATCTTCACAGAACTATATACACGCATACATATCACAAGCTGACACATTTCCAGGTGAAGAATGGTAGTGGAAAAATATTAATGTGCACTTTTATCGTAAGAGAATTTTAATTTTGTATCTGCTTCATAGTTTTGTTTGTGATGTTTCAATAGAAAAGCAATATAACCATTAATCTTCAGATTGTGTACATGCCGTGTTTCAGCACTCCACATTCTCTTAGGGTAAATTATGGCATGCTTAAAAACAATAACAATTCAGAACTCCTGCATAAACAAGAAAGGGGTAGATCACCCCTTACCAGTCAGCACTAAACCCATGCCCCTGCCAAGAACGATCTCTGGAGCTAGAGAGTCAGCGATGCCGCATATTGTGTAAGTCCTTTCACCTTCCAACTTCTTCGCAAACCTGAAGTCAACTATCTGTCACACATAAATACATGTGTATTATTAGAATAAGGATGTTGTCTTCACTCTGATCATGTGAAATCTCAATTTATTAGAAAAATGCTATGGAGTAATCAATATTTGTTCTGGTCGAAGAAGGATTATGTATTTGCACGCTATTGTGTCAGTGCTACACGGACATGTTTATTAGTTTTACGTTCCTCAAAACGTACTTGCTAATAATATGAACATTCACTGTAAAAAGTAAACAGTAGTTCTAACATGGGCTAGAGCAGGCGCCTTAGGCTTAAGAGTCATCCTGCCATCCACTTGTGATGTGCACTAAATCATGTATTCTGAACTATTGCCTCCTAGGAGGTGTGTAAACATCACTCTACCTTTCCAATGAAATGAAACGCAAAGGTCCTTTGCGTTTTCGCGTAAAAGTAAACGGTAGTTCTAACACCATATGCCTTAATATCAGATAATCACCTGCAGATGTCCTGAACGGTCGAGCATAAGGATATCAGCTGAGACACCTCTGTAAAGAATAGACCTCTGAAATATTGAACATACTTAGATCATATTGTAAATAAGAGAAGAATACAAAACATAATACCAAAAATTTGCATGTCAATCCCTCAATACAGAAAATTCTTACCTGATGAAATTCTCTAGAGCAACAACAACTGAAGCTGCATAGAACCGTGCAGATGACTCACTTAGTGGTGTATTAAGTATTGAAGCCAGTGAGCAACAAAGGCAACAATTCAGCAGTATTCCAAGGTATGATTGATCAGCACAAGTACATAAAACTTCTGGCACACAAGCTGATCGGCTCAAACTTTTCATGATGTCTTTCTCCTGAAACACCTGTCCTTCCTTACGGAGATCTTTTACCCTCTTGATATAAAACCTTTTGAAGCTTTTGATCTTGTCTGGTTGATGGTTAGCACGAAGAGACAAAACAAGATTAGCTAATATACGTGTGTGGCTGCTAGGAAATTGATATACCAGACAATAAAGGACAGTCAACATGAATTGGTTTCATACCAGAGCCTCTAATTTGGACAAGACCGATCTCACTGCAATCAGCGGCATATATGCACGTTTTCCATTCCTGCGAACATATGTAGAACCATGTATCAGCATATAATCTCAATAAATATTTCTACTGATAGAAAAAAGTGGCATGCTAGAGAAAAGGAAATGAAGTACTAACCCCCTACCAAATCAGATAGCTGAACCCTCCTAAAGGAAAATTCCTCATCTGTACTTTGCTGATGCGCCTTTGGGATAAGAGAATCTTTAAGTCTGCATAGATATTGTGACATGATGAGCGCAGAGATTGATAAATATCTCATGGGCAAACTGTGAAAATGATTTTACATGTACAGTACTTGGAATCAGCCTGTGGAAGTTTAGGCAAAGACCCGACAATTAAATCAAATTTCTCTTTTGCGATTGTTGAACAGATTACATCACCAACTGAGATAGCCGTAAACGTGATACTCTTTCCAATGAGAGCCCACTCGCCGAAGTGTCCTCCCTCATCTATATCAACCAGATAATTGCCATTTTCTTGACTCTGTTGGACCTGCTTTCTGTGAGCACTAAGAAGATCCCAAGAATCTGAATTTAACTTATCATCTGCTACTGTAAGCCTCACATGACCCTTTTGAATAATATATAGAGAAGAGATGTCGTCATCCTGTAAAAGGTTTCACAAAAGTAACATGTAAACAACTCCACAAGAATCTCATAAGTTTCGAGAAGAACGTGTAAATATTTTGTTTGGCTGTGTGCATTTTAGATGCAGAGGCCAGGAGTAAACTCCTTTGTGGCTGCGACCTTGATATGGTACAATGAATCAATAAAAGCTGCCATTTCCATAAACATCTAAAGATTTCCACTCAGTATACCTTGTCTACTATTACTTGCCCGTCTGCAAAGGATACCTCAACGAGTGAGTCGGCAAGTTGACTTAGCTGAAGCACTGTCAGTCTTGTAAACAGCTCTACTGACCGGAGTAACTTCAGTGATGGTATATTTGAAAACTCTGACATTAGAATTCCCCGGAAATCTTCCCGCTTCAGAGCCCATAATGTTCCAGTAGTCACAGCACGAACCGAAGATTGAAGCGGTTTGTTATACCTGTTTTGTTTCAAAAAATAGATGGTGATTAGATGTGCTAAATAATGAGCATTACATATATCCATCTGAACTAGATCGGCTTATTGCATCATATCCATGCCTCAAGGGCAGTGGAGAGGTTCTTATCATGTCTGGTTAAGTCTTTCAAAGTCATGGCATGGCATGGTACATCTCAGACATAGAAAAACAATAATATGTTATGTGTGTTAGTTTACAGGTGAAGGTCATATAGTAACACTAGGGGGCACCACTCTTGTTGACTAACTCATGAAAGTTCTTAACAAGTATTTTCAACAGAACTTTCTTATAATCATACTAATACAGTACAAATCACATATGAGTAAAACTGACTCACATCAGTGCTAGCTCTCCAAAGGAAGATTGTTTGTCAGCAGTATACCGATGCAGAACCTTACTCACTTCCTTCCCATCTTCTTCCTGTTTATATACCTTTCATCAGCTTAGTCTTTGAAAATCATAGCATGGAGATTAAAGTATGGACTCATTTAGTCTGTCAAACTACATTGCTAAAATCAAGTCAGAGTATAACCAACATATATGGACCAAGATTGTGCAATGACCAAGGCGCATTACTTTGTTGTTTAATTCTGCACATAAAATTTAAGCCAAATAACTATCTATACATTTTAGTTTCCTTCTTTTTATCAAATCATATACAGAAAAATTCCAACTGCATTTTAACCATTATCTTGTACAAAAATGACCGCAATCAATATGGTCTGACTCTGAACTAGAACAGTGGTTTATCCATGCTGGCCCTTAACCAAAGGAAAACTAGAACCTTGGAACCGAATTTCATATCAGATATAGTGACTTTTTTGTGATTGTATTTAAATATAGATATAAAAAATGTTTGGTTAGCAAAATGTGTGAATGCATACCAGTACAGATGAGTCATTTTCATTACAGATAAAGATATCCAGAATTTCGCGATCACACGTACTGTTGGCCTGTTGCTCTAAGCCTCGCACAACATAGTATTAACATAATTTAATTGCTATTTTTTTGTTATTGCAAGATCAAAAAGCTACCAATCGAGGCAGCATGCATATTATCGAAAATAATTATATATCTCATTCAGCACAAGGAACAGGTAGTATAGAGGGGCAAGATGGCGTGATGTTCGGCAAGGAAGCTGATTAGACTATTACAACCGGCAAGTTCAGTAACAAAACATTGCACTATATGCCCTAATAGTCCAAACATCTAGTACTACTGTATTTGTGGCTGCTATACCGGTCTGGGAGGCAGTGGTGGTGCCAGGACTTCAACCTTGGGTAGTCAATTCAAAACTGTGTAGTCAAATACACACGTTTTTACGGATTTTTATTATTTTTTGCATGATTTTGGTTTGTGTTGCTAAAAAACTGTGTCAATGACTACACAGCTTATAGGTGGCTCTGCCAATGCTGGAAAGTGGGGGTAGTCGGGTAGAGCCGTAGAGGGAAAGGGGGTTAGAGCCCTCATAGTATGAAGTGGTATACTTCCTGATTTGTTCATTCTTCCAACTTTGAAATTCGTTTTGTACCATTATATTTGCCTTCTTTATATACATGGGATTCGTTAATGCCTTGTTGTGAAATCCTAAGGGCATCTCCAGCCGTCCCCCCCCCCCCCCCCTCCAGCGCCCCCAGGAGCCCAAATAGTGCCGTTTGGGCCAAATAGCGCCGTTTTTCTCCCAGTCGACCCCCTAGGAGCCCAAATAGCGCCGTTTCGGCGAAAACTAGCGCCAGCGCTCCCAGGCGGAACCAGCCCAATGGGTTCCACCTGAGGGGGCCGGCGGAAGGAAAATCTCACGTGGGGCAGCGCTGTCGGCGAGACAACGCATTTCCCCCACCCCGAGTCACCTTTTTCTCTGCTCACCTCGTCGCCGCCATGTCGCCGCGGCACCACCCCTCCTTCCGCCGCCTCACACAAGCAGCTAGGAAAACCCCGTCTAGCCCCACCACGCCGCCGGCGCCGCCCCCTCCGCTCTGTCGTGATCTAGCCTTCAGGGCGATTCTCGGGGCGAAACGCGTCCACCCCGCCTGCTAGGTGTTCGGCGTTTCGTCCGACCCAGCCATGGACTCCGACGCCGAGGAGATGCTCGCCGAGCTGTTTGATGAGGAAGATCAGGTCGCCGTCGACGATGAAGAGCACTTGGTGATCCTCAGCTGCCTGCCGGCCTGCTCGCCAACGACGCGCGGCGGCGGCGTGGTGGCTCGGTGTGAGGTCGCAGCAAGAGCAAGCCGAGTCAGCGCTACGAGGGGTACTGCATCCTCTACTCTGACTACTTCGCCGATTATCCCCTGCAGGACGAGCATGTGTTTCGGCGCCGTTTCAGGATGAACCGCGTGCTCTTCCTCAAGATCATGCATGCCATCTGGGAGTTCGACACCTACTTCAAATTGAAGAAGGACTGCACCGGCACGGTAGGCTTTACCTCAATTCAGAAGTGCACGGTGGCCATGAGGTTGCTTGCATACGGGGCTCCCGCTGATGCACAAGATGACTATATGCGCATGTCCGAGTCCACAACCATTGAGTGCTTGAACAAGTTCTGCCGGGTAGTGGTTGCAGTGTTTGGGGCCATCTACTTGTGATCACCCAATGCGGAAGACACTGCTCGCATCTTAGCTTGCACTGAAGCAAGAGGCTTTCCTGGGATGCTTGGTAGTATCGACTGCATGCAATGGGCATGGAAGAACTGTCCATTTGATTGGCAGGGGGTGTACAAGGGCCACAAAGGAGAGTGCTCGGTGATTCTCGAGGCCGTGGCTACATATGATCTATGGATTTGGCATTCATTCTTTGGTATGCCAGGAACTCACAACGACATCAATGTCTTGCAGTGGTCGGATGTCTTTGCCGAGCTTGTGGAAGGTCATGCTCCCCCTGTGAACTACGAGATCAATGGGCACCAGTACACAAAGGGCTACTATCTTGCAGATGGCATCTACCGGAAGTGGTCAACATTTGTGAAGAGCATCTCCAACCCTATGCCAGGAAGCGCGAAAGCTTGGTTTTCCAAGTGCAGGAGCTTGCAGGAAGGATGTTGAGCGGGCATTTGGCGCGCTGCAGTCTCGATTCGCTGTTGTCCGGTACCCAACTTTGATTGGTCGAAGTCCAACATGTGGGAGGTGATGCAATGTTGTGTGATCTTACACAACATGATCATTGAGAGTGAGCGGGATAATCCGGTGGCGAGACTGGTGAGCCATACTACCGTAGGGTCCTCTTGCATGTGTAGATCACCAGGTGCCGACATCATGGGCAGACTTCCTCGCTACACGCCAGGAGATTTGAGACTCTGCAGCACTCTGGCTCTACAGAATGGTCTGGTACAGGACTTGTGGGAGCGCAAGGGCAATGGCAATGGCAATGGCAATGCCAATGCCAATGCCAATGGCTAGTTTGATTTGTTCTATTTGTTTGCATTGTTGAACTATTTATTTTGTGTGCGAATTTGTATGTTAAACTATTTTTATGTGTGAATTTGTATGCGAAAATGAGTTGGCCTTTGTTTATGCGAAATATGCCCAAAACTGCCGGCTGGGGGGCGGCCTGGGTTCACGGCTGGGAATCGCCCACCCCAGGACCCAGAATAGCGCTGTTTCCCAAGGCCGGCCAAAATAGCGCCCTAAGCTCCTACTTTGTACATCTCTCCACCTATTTATATTTGATCATCACATTTGTGCCCAGGTGATTTTTTCCTGATTTAGATTTTCTCTGCAATTATTGATTACATTCTATATTTGATTTGCATTTAATATATGTATTTTAAAATGATTACCTGAATGGCTAGAACTTCAAACTCGCCATTCCCAACCACATAGAAGCAGTCACCTTCACCACCCTGCATTATACAATCGCCTTATTATATAATAATTTCCACCTCAATATGTCATCAGAGAAGCAACGACCATAGAAGGATGAGAACCTGATGCACAACTATATCCCCGGGTTTTGCCTCAACCCGTTGCATGCAATCAAGTAAGACATTGCACTGTGAATCAGTGAGCTTTCTGAATAGGAAATGATCATGTAGTATCCTCTCAATATGTGCCTTCATATAATTTCATTTGTAGGATTTGTCAGCATAGGACTCCATAACTACTAAACTAAATTTTCACAATAAAAAAACGGTGAAACTTACTTGCTCTTCCCATGTCTTGCGATGTGACGGAGATGGAGGGACCCATACTTGACCATTTTCCAGAGAATTTTCGAGAGCTCTCAGCCGTGCACGTGATATATCCTGCCTGGAACGCTGGTTATTGGGGTTTAAACTTATTACGGATGGTGATTCAGATCCCGCCAATTCTACTACTTGTTGTGATGGTTGTAAAGACACCTTCAATACGCTATGGGTGGACTCAGTCTGGTGAAAGATGAAGTTTATTCAGGTAACCAATTAAAACAAACCGTAAGGAAGTAACACAAGAAAGCTAAAAAGATAAATCCATACATCAGTTAGCCCGTTATATGTACAAGTATGATTGTAATGTCATCCGTACGAGTTTCATACTGAAGCCAGAGACGATAGGATTCAGCAACAATTGCAGCACATGCATCACGAGGATCCTTGTATTTAGCAATCTGAAAATCCATCACCATAAAATTAAAATAAGGTCACACTATAAATTAGAGTATTCAAAACAGGTGCATAACATGTGCCGAAGGATTAGGTCTCTAATGTATCTCCATTGTTCCAGCAAAAACAAGGTATAAAGGAAGAAAATAATATTAACAATTGCACAGGCCACCACAACTTAGCAGAAGTACATGGAATTTACCATGTCAACGACTGTTTGGCTAGAAATAAACTCAAAAACTCCATCACTAGCAATAACGAAGAATGGATGGCTGGCGCTGAGCTCCAGGATAAAAATCTCCGGATTTGCAACAACACCAATTGATTCAGCAACAGAATCTCCAATACTACGAGTAAAAGCAGTTCCTGGATACATGCCATTTTCCACCCACAACCTTGGAGGATCGCCATCATCACTTTCCTCGGTACCCCAACACTGCACATCCGGGTTCTTTAGTCCTTCTATTTGATCCAGTGTAAGAACCCTGGCACCACACTCCTTGACCCTTTCGACCTCGTCAGTTCGGTAAGGAGTTTGATCTATGGAAAGGTCAACAGCAATAATATCTTCTCCTCTTTTCTCAGCAATAAGAGCACGTGAATCACCGGCATTTGCAATATACAATGTTTTTCCCCTGACCAATATAGTGATCGCGGTAGTACCACTCATGGAATCGTCCAAGTTGTCCGCATGGAGCTGAGAGTTTGTTGCCAAGAAAGCAGAATGAAGAGCCTGAACAGCATTGGTACGAAACTGGCCATCTCTGAGCAGGTTTTCACACAATCTTCGTTTCACGAACTGTGAGCACTGGGCTCCATATTCCCCATGGCCATCAAAGACACCAAAGAAATGGTCATCAGGGCTTGTTCCAAATGGAGTATGTATGCAAAAACTATCTTGGTTTGGTTTGTCCAATGATTCTGGGTAGTAACCTCTTTGAGACAAATAGGAGTATCTCAGATCATAGTTCCCCAATGGAACTCGAACTTTGCGCGACCCTTCGGGAGGAAGAAACTGCGAGGAAACCCTCGAGAGACGATTGATACCAACATTTGATTCCCTTGTAATGTTCATTTGGTCCAATCCATCATCATCTCCCTCTAGATCATCAGAAGAGCCACCTGAAGCACTAGAATCTGTCTTTCCCCTTCCCCGGCTTGATTTTCCCCTTGACTCTCTTGGGGAGTCAGCTGTTTGTTCGACACATCCGTGGGAACGCAAGCATCCCTTAAAATGTGAACATGAACAGCACTTAGATGGTGAGCAGCCCATCAGATGTAAAACTAGCTTGGTAAGAGCAAAAAGGCAGAAAGAGCATGAACACTCAGAAGTCTCCACTCCAGCTATAAATTATGTCTGCACATACACCGACAAGACCAGTCTGAAGAAGCTGTCAATATTACAGAATCTGAGAGCTTTAAGAGCACCACACTCAGTAAATGATACTTATTTCCTTAATACAGAAAGCTCATTCTCAAACCAACATTTCGAAACTAGGAAGTTGAAAGGAACCATATTCATACGCGCACCTGAAATTATTTGAGAAAATAAGACCAATGAATTCAGTCATAGCTCCATAATAAATTAAAACCCAACGATTTGAATGTGTTATTTAATAGTAATGAAATCTACCACAAGAAAATCTTATGGATTACAAATATGGAAAAAGGCTAGGTTTAGTCCAATAAATAACATACTGATGACACAAGAATAAAAGAAGCCATTTGTTGGCCCGGTATAGTGCTTTATTAAGAGGGACTCTCCTTTTGTGTGTAAGAGGGGGTAAGCATGTAGATCAAGGAATTTAAAAGATAACACACTCGTGTTAAATGACATGATTGAAGAACTGAGATTTAATTGTCTTCTTCACTAAAACTAGCCCACAATTAACATTAGACCAAACTGGTTTGCAAACATCAGAATATAGCTCTTGAATCCTGGAAAGCACAGAAACATCTTGAGACTAAAACCGTGCATTAGCTCAAGATTTTTGACCAATCAGATACCCACCTAGAAAAGAGAACTAGTTACACAAAAACTTAAGATATGTAGGTTTACTAATAATGTGGTCATCAACGACAACCAGTAACAATTGACAACACATAAAAGGGGGAATACTAATGCTTACATGTTATGAAAATAGAGAAATTTGACACGGATAATTGGAAAGACTAAGTACACGAATTCCCGCACATTCATGGAGCATGTACAGAATCAATCCAGTTTATACGAGGTATATTTTCCAAAACAGGCAAAATAGTGAATGCTGATTGTTTTTCATTTAATTTTCTATTTCAGTTCTCCAACGAGACGACAGATAAAACAATGCAGTGCATTTTTTTTTGAAGAAATACAGCTTCCGTCCGCAATTTCAGCTTAGTCAAAAAATTGACAGCAATCCTAATGTGAGAGCAATCAAATGGCAAAACATTTGTCGGTACCGTACCACTCCTGTTGTTATGCACACAACAAGTTCATCTTAAAACTTGAATCCTAATTGGGAAATTCTTGAGCAATCGAAAATGCAAACAGATTCTGACAAAAAATAAAGACATTAACAACAAAACGCTACTGCAGTTCAAGTAGGCAAGAGAGAGACACAGAATCTTTATTTATTTTTGTTCGGAAGAAACGGCTATTTATGTCTATGCCAAAGAATCTTCCATGGTATAGTCCCAAAAAACCCGGCACTACTGACAATAGAAACTCAGAAACCAAAACGAAAAGAAAATCCTGACAAGCGACAACAGAGCATCGCCAGAGAAACAAAAAACAGAGGCACCTTGAGTAAAGATAGAACATTCCACAAGCAGGACTACTTGGGCACTCTGAAGAACAAAGACTTGGAGGAAGAAAGGAGCAGGCTTGGAACTTACGGACGCAAAAGAGGGGAATCTCCAGCAGGCAGCATAGGGCGTCTGTAGCCTTCGTGGGAGAGGAAGAGAGAAGGCGGCTGTTTGTGAGGTGGGTAGAGGAGGAAGGAAGCAGAGAAAGGGAGAGGAGGAGGGAGGTGGGTGGTGGTGTAGTGGCTATTACGAGATTTTTAGGAAGGAATCATCATCAATCGGTGATTGCCAATCAACCCGGCGCATACAGTACCGATGAGGCCTGCCTCGCCTCATCACACAAGCGATTCAGCCGGAGTTTTTTTTTTCTTCTTCTTTTTTGAACATTACCTACCATCTTAAATCTTTTTTCTTATCTTACAAAAAACAGTTTTTTTTTTCACATTGGCCATCTTAAATCCTGTCACATTGGAAAACATATTGCAATGGCCAAAGAAAACAGTTCCTATAGAATTCTAAAGTTACAATTCCCTAAGTATGCTAGGCCATTTGAGTCATTTGAGTCAGATAGGCTCCTAAGGTATAAGGGGGTGATGTCAGACTTTTCTTAAAGATACCACATTGGATTTTGTCTTAGTCAAAGGAGAGAGAACAAAGAGGAGGGTTATCTTCCTGGCAAAATGGACACGAATAGCCGTGAGTCAAAAGTAATTCACGAACGTTTAGTTCGACGAAAGTATTTCACGTAACTAACCATTTATGTAGCGTCCAACGGGAAGGCAAGGCGCTATGCTCTACATAGTAGCGGCCTAGGCTAAGGCGCTACACTCGCTGCCGGCGTGGCGGGGCCCACTCTTGGTTAAGTATCGCAGGCGCTACACCATACTTGCTGACCGGGCGACGTTGCGGGTTTGAATCCCATTTTGTGTAGCGCCCAACGGCGAGGCACTGTGCTCTACATAGTAGTTAAGTAATGATCTCTTAAAATTAAGAATGATATTTTCTCCGTATATCATATATCTTTCCTTATTAACACCATTTCACATAAAATTTAATTAATCCTCATTAATTGGTAGAGATGACCTATTATAAGGCAGATATTTATTGCCTTCTCTAAATAACGTGGAGGCCAAAAAATAACTCGCCTTTTCTACCATTGTACATGTTCTAATATTTTTTGCTATCTAATCTAATGTGAGTCGGTACGCGTATCTGTTGCGCATCCTCGCATAATTTCAAGTCAACCTAGATTTTATATTCTCTCTTTTCTCCGCACAACTAAAAAGGTGTGGGTTTCTGGAAGAAAAAGATCTGACTTTCTATCACGATAAAACATGCACACTTGCAATTTGTGATGAAAAAATATGAACACAACAAAAACAAACAAAAAACACCTTATTTCCATGCCCACCTAAAATTCTGCAACTGTACATCCATGCTTATTTCCCCAATAAAATAGAGTAGGTGTGGACGAAAAAGAATATAGCTAGGTTGGATTGCGTATGGAACCATGTGCACATAATCTAGGTTCTTGTGTTCTCTATATAGTCTATCAATTAATTAGCTGTATTTTCATAGATTTATTCCCCGCACTAAGGGCATCTCTAACTTATTTCTTTGATTATCTTTATTATTCGCTGCTTAAGTTTAAGGTAACTATATTTTGCAATATGCCAATTTGGCTAGTTTTTCCTAAGTAGATATTCCTTGCATCTGCATTGATTAATGCACACAACTAACTTTGTTTGTTATCACACATTTTATACAAATCTATTGGCATGTATATGCAATTTAGGTACAAAAACTATATCTGGAATTTTTTGAAAGCTTTTCAACACTTACACATATGTCTTTTAAAGATGTAAAAAGTATTTACGCATAAAGTTGTCTTTATTAAATATTTTGGCACGGTTACTTAAAGGGGATTGGCTTGGTGGTTCGGGTATTGAGTCTAGCGTTCCTAGGGCTAGATTCGCAATTACAAGCCCTCCCTGCCTTTTTCATACTTTAGCAGCAACAAGTTTAACCTCCACGTTGGCATGAAATTGGAGAACACCAGAGAGAAAAAGGAACCCCTTCCCCGTCCCCTGCTACAGTGCAGAGCGGCGGAAAAGGGCGACCCCGTCTTCTCCTCCTCTCGGCGGCGGATCCGCCGCTCCCCTCCGCCTCCGGCTGCCGTTTCGGCACCGTGAGGTGGGGGGGAGCTCCGGCTCGTGCTCGTGTGTGTAGATAGGGTCTGTAGGAGTAGGTTTCTTCTAGGTTTTCCTGGTCATGGCGTATGCCTGTCTTCTTCTTCCTCGGAGAGTTGTGGCTCTGATGCTTGGGCGCGGCGTCGAGCTATCCATGGATCTCTGTTTCGCCAAGCCTCCGAGGTGGAGGATTCGCGGAGATGGATTGCTGGATGCTCTCTTCAATAAGCGCTTCTGCTTCTTCGTCGTTTGGATCAAGCTCCTTCTCCTGGCCGGCCTCGGTGGCGAGGGGGAGAAGAAGAAGGGTCTGCGGCAGCTGAAGCGTTCTGCAGGTGGGTCGTCAGATCTTCTCTCCCTGCTTGGTTTCTCTGGCCGTCCGTGGTGGAGAGGGGAGAAGCGAGGGGGCGGTGGTGATCTGCTTCTGTTACTGAGGGAGGTGGTGGTCCTCTTCGTCGTGTATGCTCTGGCTGGCCGTGGAGGTAAAGGGAGCAGCGGCTGGAGGTGGTTGGGTGATGGTGGTGGTTGGCCTGGATGTCGCCGGCGCGGCTGGAAGTTGGGTGGATCCTGGGCGCGTGTGCTCTGGCCGTATTCGTTCATCGATCTTCAGTTCCGCCGCTTGCGGCGGACGGTACTTGCGGCTGTCTACATGATGTGGTGGTGCTCGCGCTCCGGCGGATGGTGGTACGGCGTCGACGGCGATGGATAGGCTCTTGGGGCTCGTCGCAGGGTCTGATTGCGTTTCTCCACAGGTGACTCGGGGTGCTCCGTGCAAGTTGCTGGGTCTTGTTGTAATTTTCTTTTCTTTCGGGACCTTTTTGTAACTTGTTATGAGTTTCCTGATTTATGAATCAGATCCTTCCTCAAAAAAAAAAAAAAAAAAAAATTGGAGAACACCAAGTTTCATTGGAAGATTTTTAACTAAAGAAAAAATAATGGCAAAGAGACTAGTGACATGAGTGTAATATTCAAAATATAAGAACTGAAATAGAGGATTTTTTTTTTTTAAGGTTTAAGGCAGGAGCACTGCCGATTCATATTAGAAGAGGGAAATCCCAAAGTTACAGGTTACAGAAACCACAAATTCCAATCGGGACTACTCCACGTTGGCATGAAATAGAGGAAGTGCATAGCTGCTAGCTCGATCTTGGAGAACAGGGAGAGCATCTCCACTGGCGTTTTCAATAACGCTCCAACACAAAATGTTTTCTTCTAGCAAAATGTTTTCTGCGAAATCATACGGAATGTCTTTCATGTTTTGATTCCTGAGCCAATTGGGAGGGCGAACATATTAGGAGCTGCGGAGAAACTCACAAAACTAACCTGCTTAAAATCGAAATCTTTTTGCCCGAAGGTTTTTTTTTTCCACAAAGAGGCCGTTCAAGAAGCCAAAAATAACTTAGCTAAATGCTAGCTGTCATTGCTATGCCACAGGGCGAAATATTGTGTCGGCACCTTTTCCCTCAGTTGGTGACCCGTTCATTCATTCTACAGTTGCTTCAAAACATAAATGCGTCCAAACACACATGTACATCTGATTTAACGGTTTACATGTGTGCGCAGATAAAATAACTTTAGTGTGCGCGGCTTGTGTAGCACCGTAGCGGTGAAATTGTTCACCAATTATATTCTTGAAATACATTTTCCAAAATTTCCCCTCGTGCTCGCAAAAGAAAATTGTGTGGATCGGTATATAATTTTAACCGGCAAAATCATTTGAAGAACTGTGCATTTAATTTGACCGGAAGATTCTGTCGGATAATCGAAGATGTGGATATTGGAATGTTGGCAGGTCCAAGCTGGAGTAAACTGATTGATGCCGGTGCACCACCCTCCAAATAGCACGTACGGGGGTTTTTGGCATGGGGAATTAGATGATGAGTTAACGTCGAAATAAAGTGCCACCGTCCATTCACTGTTGGGAGACCAGTGTGATGGCATCCCACAGGAACTAACCAATAATGCATGTTTTCTACTCACAACAAAAATAGATAAAGAACGGTACTGATGAGAGAAAGGTGTTTAGTCGACGACGGAGAGAGGCCCTGAATCCTTATTGAGCCCAAGCATAATGTCTCAGTAAGATTCATGTTCCTGAATACTTGTTGCGCCAATAATCCATGTTCTGGAATACTATTCACCAGTTCAGCATCTCCAATTAATTCTCCACCGGCACCCTCGGAATTTTGTCTGCCGTCACACGAATTGTGTCAACTTTGTCCGACACAAATGGTTCTAAATTGTATTCAACATTTGTTATAATTTACAAGATATTTTAAATGTAACGCAAACGGTTCTAAATTTTATTCAACATTTGTTATAATTTAGAAGATATTTTAAATGAAATTTGAAATGGGCGGCCCGAAACCAATCCTACTCGTCCTCGTTCTCTAGGGCACCCCAGTCCACTTTCTCATCATCTTCGAGCTAGACGACGATGGAGGAGGAGGCATCACGACAGATGGAGACATCGTCCCGAGGCGTGGCAGGCGAGGTGGAAGCGCCGTCCTGCCGTCGGAGGAGGATGTCTGCTAAGTCGTGAACTCGATGGTCTTCATGAAGCCCGTCGATTGCACCTCGAGCTCCGTGTCCGACTCCACCAGAGCACAACTCAAGCCGGGGCAGTCACGTCATGTGTGTCATCACGAGGTGGCGATGGTACACGTTACCCCGGGGGGCACCACCTCCACCGGCTTCTCACTTCACCTCCTGCTTCTGCCAGCGTGGGTAGAGGTTGTCGCACAGTGGGTAACATCGGCCAATGTCACGGATCACCGGTTATCCTGCACGTTAATGCTATACGTGGGGCAGACGTAGCGCCGATGCATGGTCTGGCACTAGCGCCGGTGTTATGCGACGCGTGTAAAAGGTGCAACGCCTTCGCGTAACCAATCACGGATGATACAACACGCATCTATGACAAGCCCGCCTGTTGGATGGCTTGTCCGGACATTGTCCGACACCCCCAGAATGCCACAAGTTTAGAGTTCCTCCGAGAGGTGTTTGACAGAAACTGGATCAGACCGGATAAATAGGGGTACCACTGTGACCGATTTTTCTATCCAACACCCATTAGGTTTTTTTTGGTGCCAGTGAAGATGGTCTAAGTTTCCTATAATCTCTCTCTAATGATGGAAGGGTATGGTCTTGATGCCCTGTTCATGCCCTCGCTCGAGTGGCAAGCAAGCGCCCATGCCAAGCCATCATGGACAGCAGGTAGAAGGAGACGCCGCCACGGGATTTAGAACATGTGGTGTGCAGTGGCGGCGTCGGGGATAAGGAAAGGGCACCAACTGGCGACGAATCGGATGGGTGGACGGACATGTGTGGCTGTACGTACATCTCCATACTATACTCATGTGAGCAGCCATCCAGTACCCTTTCTCCTGTGGATGGAGATGAGCTGAACTTGGCTAGTAGCAGCCAGATCATCCGATCATTTTTCCATCTTCTCTTTTGTACCGGCGCGGGATGTTTCTTTCCCCGTTTCGGCATGTTGCTCATGGTGTAGGATACAAATACTTGTAGCTTGGAAATTTCTTCCGGCCGTTACTGTCGTCTGCTTTTGGTCCACCACCAGAAACGGGTGGTCCGCCAATTGCTCAGGGTGAAGATCGCATGGTACTTGTTTTCGTCACCAGAAGATAGAGTTTGGATTGCGCAAATCATTGGTGGGGTTCGATGAAGAAAACTTTCTGAACCAAACGAGAAAATAGATTGCTAGATAATCAAACTGGGAAACAGAACGATTGCAAATCATGAAAGAATACACAATTTCTTCTTTTAATAAACGAGTCAAAAGATGTGCCTTTTTCATTAATAAGAAGAAGAAAGTTGGACGGTTAATTAGCAAGGAAACGGCCGTACAAACATCATCGCCGACTGTCATGGAACACGACTGTCGTGAGGACACACGCGGCCACCTTGATTACCAAACACAAACCGCGCACACACCACTGAAGACATGGATTGTCGTCGACGTTTCCCACCAGCGTCGTCATCATTCCTCCAAAAGCCAGCGTCTCTGATTTCACCAAAGAAACGGCCTCGAGAAGTCCAAGTGGGATGGCCATGCGTCGACGTTTCCCACCAGCGTCGTCATCACTCCTCCAAAAGCCAGCGTCTCCGATTTCACCAAAGAAACGGCCTCGAGAAGTCCAAGTGGGATGGCCATGCCAAACAGCTACCAGCTGGTAGCTGTGATCTCAAAATTGAGCTCCGAAAAGGAGGTGGGCAAGACCCGAACTGATGATGTCCACTCGCGTGTAGGTCATCCTCGCCACTAGAGATACGCCAGTCAGCAGCTCCGACTTCGTAACAGGCGAAGTCTAAATGAAGACGAGTCGAACATGTCAAATAAGAAGATGACTAAAAAAATACATTGTCAACTAACCATGCACAACAAGATCATGACCTTCACCGAAGATGTGACTCGAGGGGAAATGAGATCGAGAAAAAAAACGATCTAGTACTTTTTGGTAGGAGTTGTAGGACTGGTGGACGGGCGCTAGCTGTACCTGTACACCTCCTTATCCGTCTTGTGCATGGGCACCTTTTCATTTTGAGTGATCATGCTCAGTGTGTGGATTTAGTTTTTTTGTTTTGTTGAGGGGGCTCGAGGTGTGGATCTTGAATCAGCCACACGTTGCCTATTGCGGAAGCATGAGGCCCATTATCCCTGCTCGGTAGAATTAGGGCTGAGGCCCGGATGTGGGTGGTGGACCTCGAGATGATGCTCTTGGCAGTGCCTATAGCACTTGCAAGTCCATAGGTGTCGGCCCCATTGGCCTTTGACCTTTGTACATAGCTACCTTTTCTATCACTCTACAAAAAGCTTTATTTTCTGTGAACACATGAAAACGCAGACACAATGTTTTAGCTCATGGCAAATGCCTCAGGATCATTCTCGGTAAATCTATGTGTCCGGACCATATGAACGGACTTACTGGGTTTCTCCGTAAATATATTTGAAGGTTAAAAGCACCCTTGAAGATCATTGCCTTCATGTATATAAAAGGCCTTGCTTATTGCTGATAACCTAACTCAGCGTAGATGAATTGAGTATAATAATACTTTTTATATGACTCTGGGGAATCTATTCAGCATTTATTATGTAATACTTTTTATGACTCTGGGCAATCTATTCAACATTTATTATGTCATTTTCTTTCACTCATCTTACTTGGAGGATAATTCATCTCACCTTCAATCTACCCCTCTAACGAGCGTCATAAATGTTTAAGAATTGGTTGAGGGGGATGAGTTCGCACTTTAGTCTAGATTATATGGAATTGTTGAAATGACGTCACTTTTAATAAGAGAAAAGCTGCTAACTATATGCATGTTGTCCAGAGGCCTACTCAATGGGATCCATATGATACTCTTCTTTCTATGAGTGGAGCGGCCTAAGCATATGGATTCTCGTGACGATAAACCACTCGATAATTTTCAATCTCAAATTCTGTCTAAAAATACATGGCGGCTGCCGAACCTTTATCTAGGGTGAATCAAAACCTATCTCCTCTGAACAGACCCAAACCGACCCTAACACAAGCTCAAACCGAAAAAAAAATTAAAATCCTAATTGGGCTGCAACATAAAATACTTTTTTTGTACAAGGGGGGCACACAGTGCCTCATTCATTCAGCTCAAAAGCATAATACATCGAGAATTACAAAGCCCAGCGTTTGCAACTGAGACAAGATTGCAAGAGTCGGGCATTCAGAAGCACTATGAGCTGAGTTCCTGCATGAACTAGTAGGCTCAGATCTTCTAGATCTTTTCGCCTGATGAGCACAGTTGTGAGCTACTCCATTGAAGCTTCTTAAGATGTGGAAGATTTTTGATTGAGAGGAGCAGCAAATTGCTGAAATTGGAGAATATGATGTCTTATCTGCCAATGCATCAGAGAGCTCTCCGTTGAATCTGCAGCTACAGCTTTGGCTAAAATGAGAGAGTCTGTAAGAAAGATGGGTTCAGAAATGTTCAGAAGAAGTGCCATCCTCCCAGCCAGAAGAAGGGCCAGGGCTTCCGCCATTAGGGGAGAAGAAACCTGCTTAGCCACCGCCTACAAAAAATATCAGTGACATGATCTTGGTTAGGGAGGTGAAGATGGATTCCAAGCCCTGCTGGAGGCGTTGCGCTGGATTTCCAAGGCTTCCAAGCTGCATCACAGTAAATTTTATTCCCTGCTACATCAATATCATTTGAGAGAGAAATATTAGCACAAGTAGCAAGAGTGAGGCCCTGATTATCAGATGAAGGATGATTAATAGCAGGGCCAACAGAAGAGAGTTCCAAATCATTTTTCAGAGCCTGGGCATTTAGATTAATCTGATACGGTTGTCCTTACTTCCTGCAAAAAAGATGATCGTTTCTAGATTTCCATAAACACCAGAGGAATGTGAAAATGTTCTCCAAAGAAATATGGGGGTGGTCAAGACTTAGGAGATTAAAAGTGATTTGAGTAAAAGAGTCGCAATTCTGGGTGAAGATATCAGCTCTAATAAAGGATGTTGGAACCAAGCTGCTCTAGCAAAAGGACATGTGAAAAAGAGATGAATATCAGTTTCAGGCATACCACATCTGCAGCAAAGACCATCAATATGTTTGGAGAATCTCGAAGCTCTCTTTCCCGAAGGCAAAGCTCTTCTAATCAGCCTCCAAGCAAAAGTTTTGACCCTCGGCACCATCTCCTTGTTCTTCCATACTAGATTCAGCAACTTGATACAGTGTGGACTTAGCTGCCTTGGTCTCGGAAGTCCTGCATCAAACAAGTAATTCAAGCAAACATGGTAGGCTGATTTTGAGCTACATTTTCCATTTGGCGTAGGCTTCCAGCACAGAATATCAGGAGAATCAGTAGGTAACATAGAGGTGTTGGTTATAGCAGAAGCCGTGGGATTAAGAAAGAGAGAATTAATCAGCTCCACATTCCAACTTTTGCTTCCTGGAAGCCAGAGGTCCTTTATTTTTGCTGGATAGACAAAGCCCTGGGGCTGGATAATTAGATCCTCGTAAAGTCTCACCCATGAAGAACACCACGGCTGGTTCCAAATGGAAGTACCCCCATTAGCAATCTGATAGAAAGAATTAGCCTGTAAGAGGGGAACAACTTTGAGAATAGAAGACCAAAAGGCAGATTTTGGGATGTTGGGCTTGGGCCTCCAAATGGACGCGTCATAAAAATATTTGGCCTGCAGTACTTTGGATAAAAAACTTGTTGGCCTGCTAGCTATGCGCCAGGCCGCCGCCAGAATAAGCCCATGATTGACAGCCTGCAAGTTTCGAATTCCCAGCCCACCTTCTTTTTTTGGCGCGCAAATATCTTTCCAAGCTCTAAGACAGAGGGATCTTTTTGATGGCTCCGAAGAAATTCCAGACCACCAAAAAGTCCTGATTATAGCATTAAGCTTAGCCAAAAACTTCCGAGAGAAAATAATGTTAGACATGTAATAAACTGGGATGGAAGCAAAAACAGAGTTAATTAATTCGAGGCGAGCCGCATGGGAAAGCGAGTTTGCTTTGAAGGTGGCAAGCTTAGCTTTGAATTTTTCGATGATGAAATTGTAAGCTTCAGATCTGTTTTTTGCCGGCAGAATAAGGGGATGACCAAGATGAATAAAATCCTTATCGATAAGAGGCACGGGAAAACTGCAAGAATCTCATCCTTAGTAGAAGAAGGTACCCATTTACTGAAAACGATTCCAGACTTAAGCCAATTTGGTAGCTGGCTCGAAGCAACACAAAAAGAATTTAAAATTTGGCTCATGACTTGGGCCTCCGCTAGAGAAGCCTCTCCACAAATTAAAAGATCATCTGCAAAAAGAAGCGAGTGAACTGGAGGGCAATTCGGACCGAGGATGATGCCAGAAAGCGCAGAAGAAGAGAGAGCCTCCTGAAGAGCAAGCGACAACTCATTAATAGCAAGGACAAAAAGATACGGCGAGAGGGGACAACCTTGTCGGATACCTCTGTCGCTCGAGAATCTAGCAAAAGCCTGTCCATTGATAATAACAGAAAAAGTCGGGGACGAGATGCATGCATGGATGAGGTTGATGAAATGACCATGCAGCCCTTTACGTGAAAGTGCAGCGACTATGAAAGACCATTCAAGACGATCAAAAGCTTTGGCAAGATCAATTTTGAGCATAAAAGCTTTTTGCTTCCAAGAAGAGAGTTCAAAAGAATGAGTAATTTCTTGAGCGATGATTATGTTATCGCTGATTCTGCGCCCCTTAATAAAAGCTTGTTGCGAAGGATGGATATAATCCGGCAAGTGAGGTTTAAGCCTGTTTGCAAGACATTTGGCAACAAGTTTGTAAATAACATTGCAAAGGCTAATTGGTCTATAATCTGCCGGAACCAGGGGCACTAATTTTTTTGGGATCAAAGCAATGTGAGTGTCATTGACATGTTGCGGAAGCAAGCCAGTGACAAAGAAATCTCGAACAAAACCAAGCACATCATCACCAATCCAATTCCAGGTTGCCAAATAGAATTCAACATTAAAGCCATCAGGACCCGGAGAAGCATTTTTCTTCATATCGGAAAGAGTATCAAAGAGCTCCTTTTTATCCGGGATCAAGTAAGTAAGATCATCCAAGTGAGTCGGCAAAGAAGTGTCAAAAGGTCTACTCCTATTTGAATTTGAAGAAGCAAATATAGATCTGAAATAAGCAACAAACGTGTTTGCAATTCGATCAGGCATGAACTGGAGAATGTTCTGCTCATCTTTAACCGACAAAATGGAGTTTCTTCTCTTTCTCTTGGCAACCGAACGGTGGAAGTAGGCAGTATTTCTGTCCCCATCTTTGATCCAATGTTTTTTAGCTCTCTGAATGTAGAAATCATTTAGTTTGGTCATGGTTTGCTCATACCTTGTCAGGAGAGTCTGCTCCAGCGCGTGATTCTGAAAATGAGGAGGTTTCTTTTGGATTTCTTCAATCTTTGCTTCAATCTCTTTAAGCTCATCCTGCAAAGGCTTCTTTTTCCTGCACCAAACTTTTAGCCCCTTTGAGAGCTTGTTAGTTCTATCATGAAATGGGGCAGAGGAGTTTTGAGACCACACTTCTTTTGCCACTTCCTGAAAATCTTGTTCTTTAAGCCACCAGTTTTCAAATTTAAAAAGTTTTTAATTTTCCTGGAGGAACCATCAGTGGAGAGCAAGATAGGCCCATGGTCACTGAAACAGTGCATAAGAGGCATGTTATAGACATTAGAAATCGGATAAGCAGTGCACCATTTGTGATTGACCAAGGATCTGTCAAGTCTTTGATAAAGAGGCTTAGAGGAGAACCGCTTATTGGTCCAGGTGTAAGCAGGACCATTGAACCCAAGATCTAAGAAGCCACAATATTTAATACAAGAACGGAAAGAGGCTAAATGAGCATAATTTACATTAGAGGAGCTTTTATCAGAAGCGTACAGAAGATCATTCATATCTCCTAATCAAAGCATCGGCAAGTCGCAGTTATCATACACAAAATTGGCTACTTGCTCCCAGATAGTAGAGGTTTGGCGGTGATAAGGATCCCCATAAATACAAACAAGGCCAAACTTTTGATTAGAGACCCTATCCGTAGCTAAAGCTAAGATAAGATGAAACGAAGCGTGATGCACAGAGATGTGAATGTCGTCGGTCCACATAAGCCAAAGCCCTCCCGAACTCTTCCGAGAAGGCACTACAACAACATCAGACATATTAAAATGAGTCGCGATATCAGAGGAAGCAAATTTGGAGGATTTAATTTCAGATAAAAAGATTACCTGAACTTTTGTGGCGACGATCATTTGGGCAAGGTGAAGCATTTTGGGATTGCCAAGAGCCCTACCCGCCCCTTGACAATTCCAGGCGATCGCTTTCATGGAGACCGGGGCGCCCTTAAGGCTAGCGCCCTAGCCTGTTGCGGGGATCCGACATCAGCAGAACCATTGCCCTCCTGCCGACCCAGCACATGATCTCTAGGAGGAGTTGCAGATTGAGTTTTGGCTCCATCATCCGTCTGTCGATCGGAGCCACCATGTAGAGGACTAGCATACCGAGCCATGTAGGGTGTGCGAGCCATCCGAGGAGGCGAGAAAGCCACCACGCGAGAGTCCAGAGTGCCAGTCGAAGAAGCCTCCGGGGAGTGGATGGCGTGCTCAAAGGGGTCGCAGTCGCCCGCACCATCGAGGCCAGGACGCGAAGAGCTTGGGCTTGACGAAGAAGCGCTGGTGCGCACACCCTCTCCCAGAATAGCACCGCTGCGGTGGCGCATATGCCGGCCACCGTCCACCTCACCGGCTCTTCCCAGACGTCTCCAAGTGGCAGCACATAAAATACTAAACATCTATTTCAGCCTCATTTCCTAAACCAAGAAGTATGCAAATTCAGTTAAACCTGGTTAATGCTTCTTGACCACTTCAGCGGTGTTATTAAATTGGGTTTCACCTCATCCTCAGGAGAGATATCAAAGGAGAAAGGTCCAAACTTCTGAACATAAGGAGGTGTGGAATTCTCGAGCAGGGTGGCTAGTGGAATAATAATATAATCCATTGTTTTTCCTATCTCATTTATTTAATTATGTATCCATTCTTTGTATTTCAGTAAGTGATGAAAACTTTGAAGTAGAAATGGAATCGGGTTGTTTTAACCAATTTGTTTCAAGATAAATCTGTCGTCGGTGTTTATTTCAACAATTAGTTTGAAGAAAATAACAAACATTAGAATAGAACCGGAGAGAAGGCGAGTTGGGGCTTGCGACTGCCTGTCATGGTGGCTAGGGTTTCTATGGAAGAGAAGGCGAGTTGTGTGGAGAGGAGAGGCCCGCCGGGCGGCGTTTTAAAGACGGCGGGGAGCGGAGGAGGCCGGTCGCCGCATTAACGCCCCCACCGGGTCGTCTGCCACGCGCATTGACGCTAACGACGCGTGCACGCCACCGCCTGACCTTGCAGTTCTGCGCTCGATGCGTCGCGCCGTCTGCGCCCGCTAGGGAAACCGCTGTGTCATTAATATGGGCGTATCTGCCACAATAAATCCGTCGTCGACCGTTGTGTCGCTGACGCGTCGAGCCCATCCGTCAGGTTCAGACGAGGCGAGCGTTGTCACGGTTGTCGGCGCGCCCGGTTGCGTCCCTAGAAGCTAGGCGTGAAGCGGGGTTGTCGGACGTTCTATTGGGACGTGCCGGGAACTTTTTTCGTATTGGGCGCGCCGGTGGAGGTTTTTTTTGTGTCGGCGCGCCCAAAACGTCTATTGGGAGCGGAGTTGGTCGCGCCGGTGGAGATGCTCTAACATAGAGTAGTAAAGTTACTACTCTATGTTACTACCTCCATAGTGGGGAGTAACATAAGTGTGGTGTCATACAAGTGTGCATTTATTACATTGGAGACTCATTTTACATTGGGAAGTGTGATGTTTCAGTAACTAGCTATGTTACTCCATTTGCCTCTCTCTTCTTTAAATGCATGCTGATGCATGTAAAATGCATACATGAACTTTGCACTATATTACTTATATTTGAATCATATTTGCATCATATATGGGTTATATCAATGTTTTATCATGATTTTTGGAATATTTCATAATTTTCCTATTTTTATGGAATTAACCCTGCGCAGGTAGAAAACCCTATTTGCTATATTTTGATGTTTCAGGGACCCAAACGATGTCCAAATGACCTGGAAATTTACGAGCATCAGTTTTTGGAAGGAACGAAGCGTAGGAGCCAAGGAAGCACACGAAAGGAAGTCCGAGGAGGAAAATGAGTGGCTGGCCTCGTGGGACCCCCTCTTTTGGCCCTCGAGCTCCACAGTCGTCGATCTTCGTCTCCGTGCCTCCGTCTTGACCTAAAACCGACTATAAAAATAGTCCCCGGCGCCCTTTGGAAGGGAGCGCCGCCGAAACACAAACACCGAAACAGAGACCTGGAGCTGCATATTGGAGGGGGAAAACTCCAGCGGGCGCTGTCGGCGTGGTCTCCATCTTCTCCAACGACTTCTCCACCGTCTCCATGATGAAGGGGGAGTAGTCCACCCCCTGGACTTGGGTTTGTGGTGGTAACTTGATCTAATCTCTCTATGTATGATCATTGTTGAAATCCATATGATGTGGCTTGCATAAGTATGGATCTATCTATGTAATTCCTATGGTGGATATTGTGGTATGAGATGATATTTGTTATGCATTTACCGTTGTGTTGGAACTTTTATGATTTGTCATACTTTGGAGATATTCTATGATGCATGTGATGGTTTGATTTATGCATAATGCCTTGTTTATCCATGTCATGAGGTGATTGACACCACCAAGTGTAGATAGATGAGAGAGTTGTGGTCGTACACACGAAATATGAATCATTGCACTAGTGTTTAGAATATTGTCCATTAAAAGTGTGATGTATGTAGGTACGGATGGCCGATGTGACACGACATAGGTATTGAGTGACATGGTACCGCCCAACATCTTTATCTGGGGGTAAAAAGGGAGAAGTATGATGTGGGAGTGACAGCAACCACGCTAGCCTTACAAGGGTGACCTAGCAACACAAATGAGTATTTCTTTCAACTAAAATGTTTTAGGACATATAGCCGTCATAAAAGCTACCATTAAAACATGAAAATTGTGTGTACTTTATATATAACATGATAATCACCGTAGATGAGAGAGAGAGAGGATTAAGTGAACCCATGAACCCATGTCTATTGTTCCTATAAGAGAAAACCTTTGTCTTGTCCTCTTGCATTGAAGAGGATTGGGACACTTTTACATTCTTATTTTTACATTAAATTCCATCAATTAAATCAACCACCTTGTTCTTTAAACTTGTTTAGTGCATAATCAACTAAAACTTGTGACACTTTAGTTGTAGGGAATAGATAACTTTTCCTTCTTGCTCCTGCGGATCGATACCTTACTTCCACATTGAGAGTGCTACAGTGATCCCCTGCTCTTGGGGGTTATCACATGCCACATCATCTTTTTTACCTACGTGGCATCTATGTTACTACTTATTTACTCCCACTATGTGTAGTCTAAAAATATATAATTTTATATGAATACATGAAGATGCGGACACGATTTTTCTCGGTAAATCTATGTATGTGGACCATATGAACGAACTTATTGGATTTCTCCGTAAATATCTTTGAAAGTTAGAGGCACCCTTGAAGATCATGGTTTTCATGTGCACCATATATAAAAAGGCCTTGCTTATTACTGATAACCTAACTCAGCGGAGATGAAATAAGTATAATAAAAATATTTTTATATGACTCTGAGGACTCTCTTCAACATTTATTGTGTCATGTTCTTTCACTCATCTTACTTAGAGGATAGTTCATAATACTTTCAGTCTACCCTCTAACGAACATCATGTATGTTTAAGAATTGGTTGAATGGGATGAGTTTGCACTTTAGTTTAGATTATATGGAATTGTCGAAATGATGTAATTATTTTCATGTTGTCCACATGCCTACTCAATGGGACCCATATGATATTCTCCCTTGTACGAGGAGCGGCATAAGCATATGGATTATGATGAAGATATACCACTCAATAATTTTCAATCTCAAATTCTTGTCTGAAAATACATGGCGGTTGCCGAACCTTTATATTGGGTGACTTAAAACCTACCTCGTTCGGACAGACCCAAAAGGGACCCTAACACAAACCAAACCGAATAAAAATCTAAACTGGGCCACAACATGACCTGCCTATCAAAAAAATACTAAACATCTATTCGGCCTCATTCCCTGAACCAAGAAGGATGCAAATTCAATTAAACTTGGTTAATGCTTCTTGACCAAATCGAAACACTTCAGTGGTGTTATTAAATTGGGGTTCACCTCATCCTCCAGAGAGATCTCAAAAAAGAAAGGTCCAAACTTCTGAACATAAGGAGGTGCTCGAGCGGGGTGGCTAGCGGCATAATAATATAATCCATTGTTCTTCCTATCTCAATGATTGAATTATGTATCCATTCTTTGTAATTCACTAAATGATGAAAACGTTGCAGTAGAAATGGAACCAAGATAACTTTGTGCTCGGGATTTATTTCAACAATCTGTTTGAAGAAAATAACAAGCATTAGAACAGAAGCGGTAGTTTAACCAAAATAGGCAGAAACCAGAGGATCTGCCCGGGAGGCCACTGGCTCCATTTGCGGGGTAACAAACCCAAAAAGCAGCCAAGAATTAAGGATAGCACGAGAAAGCGCCGCCAACCAAAAACGAAGGCTAGGAGGGCACACCCAGAACACATCGGACCACGATGAGGACTCTCCCAATGGCTGTCGGCCGTGGAGCCGTCGCCTGCGCCACCCCGGCCGCGGCTGTCCCCCGGAGATCGCTGCTCCTCTCCACCGCCGCCGCGGGTGCAGGTAAACTGACTGATGCTCCTTCCTCCACGCCGACCGAGATGAGCAAAACAAAGTCTTGCATTGCATTTGGTTAATTCTATTCCATATGTTGCTTGCTTCTCGGAATAGTGCTCCAGTCTGAGCCGATCAGGTGGAGCAGCAGCAGGAGCACGCCCAAGTTCCGGGCGTCGGCGGACGCCGCGCAGGCTGCGGCCACCTCCTTCGTCAGCAAAGAGGAGGCCTTTGCGTGGGCGAAGAAGGACAACAGGAGGCTCCTCCATGTCGTCTACCGCGTCGGCGACATCGACAGAACGATCAAGTCAGTGGCATCTTCTTCTGGTGTTCTTCTTTTAGCAGAGGCCTCTTTCTGACGGGGTCACCGTCGACGCAGGTTCTACACCGAATGCCTGGGCATGAAGCTGCTGAGGATGCGCGACATACCAGAAAAGAAGTACACCAATGCTTTCCTCGGATACGGCCCCGAGGACGCCCATTTCGTCGTCGAGCTCACCTACAGTTACTCACACTACACATATGATTAATTGTAAGCATGTTTTTCTTCATAATCTCGCCGTAAGTTTGCTGATGCACGATTCTCTGCAGACTACGGGGTCGACAAGTACGATATCGGAGCGGGGTTTGGTCATTTCGGCATCGCGACTGATGATGTAGGACGCCAGTTCATAGGCATTTGCTGCCATCGATTTTGCTCAAGTTGATAGCACGAATGTGCCTTCCACTTTGATTGTTGATCACGTACAACAGGTGTCGAAGACGGTTGAACTCATAAGAGCAAAGGGAGGCAAGGTGACCAGGGAAGCAGGCCCCGTCAAGGGTGGCAGCACCGTGATCGCCTTCATCGAGGACCCCGACGGTTACAAGTTTGAGATCCTCGAGAGGCCAGGGACACCTGAGCCACTCTGCCAGGTGATGCTTCGGGTCGGCGATCTCGACCGAGCCATAAGCTTCTATGAGAAGGTAGGCAGCTCAACATTAGTTTCTCGTGACAGTTATGTACTCTACTTCTTCCGTCTCACCGCAGTAGCTCTTCTTGTTGCCAAAATTGTAGGCTTATGGCATGGAGCTGCTACGGAAGCGAGACAACCCTGAATACAAGGTGATTCAAGCGCATCCTCTAACAAATTCTTGTGCTGCTCCGTGCATTAAACTGGACATGTTCTTCTGCAGTATACAGTAGCGATGATGGGGTACGGACCTGAAGACAAGAATGCAGTTATGGAGCTGACATACAACTACGGCGTCACTGAATATGACAAGGGCAACGCGTATGGTCAGGTGTGGATGGATCGTCTCCCTGGCCTTTGCAATTCACTAAATCTTGCGTCCCTGAGTCGGCATCCTCAGCCGCTGTTGTGATGTGTTTTATGCAGATGGCCATAGGCACCGACGATGTCTACAAGACCGCCGAGGTGGTGAAGCTGTCGGGAGGGAAGGTGGTGCGGGAGGCAGGTCCCTTGGAAGAGATCGACACCAAGATCACAGCCATTCTGGACCCTGATGGCTGGAAAACGGTATAGCCCCCCTCGTACTCATCTTCAGATGTTCTGTTCGTTTAAGTGGCAATTAATTGCTCGCTAACCGTTCAGAGACTAAGCTCTCTGTCCATTTGTCCTGCAGGTCTTTGTCGACAATATTGACTTTGCTAAAGAACTGGAGCAAGTATAGAGAACGCACTTTAATTGTTGGTTCTTCCTTTTTGTCATCGCTGTTAACATGAGTACATACACTTGATCGAGCTCCCAGAATACTACCACCAAATGGATGCCAAAGAGAACCAACTACAGTTATAACGTTGGCAGTTCCCATGTAAATTTAAAAACCCAGTTGATATGTTTCCACAGGTTTGAAGTGAAATCCAAGTCTTTCAAAGTGGTGACATTTCCTCTACTTGATTGTATTTGTCCCAGATGAAACGACCATCGTATCAGAATGTAGGGCAGCTAGTTGTGCATCTAGTCCATATCAAATTGACTGAAAGACGACACTGCTACTATTCACGAAACCAACAGGATCAACGACAACAATGTGTAATGCACCATCCATACTATCCTCAATGACATGCATATGGTCTTAAAACCAGTTAACCACACACAAAGCTGCAGATAAATAAACGCCTGGTATCATTGTAAGCTATATGACTGGAAACATAACAGAACCAAGCACTGATTCTATACAAATTACACCGTGACATATTCATTACACATGAGAAACTAGCCAAACACAATTCATTGCAGTACCACAGCAGGCTCAAAATAGCACCGCAAGCTCGGCTGAAATTAGTAAGAAACTGGCAAGGCCTCTTGACCTTATAAACTGAATATGTTATATCATTCATCTGCACCAGGTTATGACAAGTGATGAATTTTTGTCACCAGTTCTCACAGGAACAGAAAATCATTTATATTATAATTAGGCAAACTGACCCAAGCAACCAAAATAATCATCCAAACACACCTATGGTAACCAAAATCGATCATCCCAGCTCACTCTTCATAATCCTTGTTGGGATTTGATGCAAACATAATTGACGCTAAAGCCCGTCTAAGTGATTCAGATGCTGCTTTCTGCTTGCAGATTGAGAGCATCTGGTGAGAAAAATATTTAGTGAGAAATCTGACACCATAACTTACACTTAATTATATATTAAATATCAACTCGAGTGGACTTACAAGTTAAAGTAATTATAAGTTCAGAGGGAGATCCCCTGAGTCGCCAAAAGCTGGGCGTACATCATTGCACCAGTGCAGATCCCTAATTAAAGCTACAGCTATTCCAACAGGCCGCCAAGCTCTCTTTGAAAGAATACAGCGCCAGTATTGTTACTGGACAAAGAATCCTTGATCAATGAGCCCAGATGAAGTCTCGCATTGTACAGTCATGTAGAACACAAAATAGGTTACTGCAATTCCTAAGTTTCCATGTATTATCCACATACTAACATGGGAAAGCAATTTCTTCACCACTGAATGATAAGTGATGCTGATTTCCCACCGGCATATCAACCATGTTTCTTCTGATGGGAGGTAGCACAGAGGACACCTAAAAACCTGACAGCAATTTACATGTTCGCTCTGGATTCTCAACTGACACCATATTCGGTGACCTGCAATACACAGGAAAAAACATAGAGAAGAGAGCAGATTAAAAAAACAATCAGGTTCCATGAGATTATCATGCCATCAGGCTTAAAACCTTCGTTTTGCGGACTGAATCATTAAAACATGCTAATGCAGTTACAGAAGAACCACTTCTCAAATAGAAAAATTTCCAAGGACAATAAATTATCACCCAGTACATGTTTTTGGGTATACTGCATTATATTTATTAGCACTGTGCTGAAGGTATGCATATTACAAAAAACATAAAACTGCTTGTATTGACCTGCTATTTTGGCAAAGTGTTCAGGCAAAGTAAATATTTTCTACAGCACATAGCACAGTAGTCCCAAATGTGTCACATGTTTGCCGTACATCCAAGGTTCACCATGGACTAAAACCCCTTATTTGTAAGACCTGAGCCACGATTACAGCCAATTTGTTTCGAACCAGCATCCCCTCTCTGTTTCCACACCTGTAATTTTCTTGCCCTTGACAATGTCCGTACTGCCAGTCCTTAACCACTATGGTAACACAACCAAGAGAGGATGTTTCAGGAGCTAGTCACTGCCAACATTATTTAGCACCAAGAGTACAAGAAACGAACACAAAAGACGACAAAATCAGCTTCGGCTTTGATCTCCCAGAAGACAACACTGCTGCTTGATAAGTCATACGAACAAGACGAGACCATGTGCTTCAAGGACATCGAATACCACACGAGCATATCAAGCATTAAGATTTCTCTCATGGCAGCAAGGAGCTCCACAGCTTGTACAGTGGGCATGTTCAAGGCAGCCAGAACCAGCATTATCTCAGGCTGTGAAACCTCGCCAGCCCCTTTTTGTGCGTTGAGGCTCCATCAGTGTTCACTTTGGCCAAGCCCCGCTTAGGTAGACCCAGAACATTCAGTGGTCTTCTGTTGGTGCAGTAATATTCCTTGTGGAAGCAGTCCAGAATTCTCCAGTGTTCCACTGAATGCCAAACATGAGAGCTTCCACTATTTCTTACGTGTATCCACCTACAATTTTGTTTCAATAAGCTCACCATCTCCAGCGGAAGAAACATGTTTTCAGCTGGCATTGCTTGTGAAGTGCCAGGATATCCTTCACCATAGTGCTGGCAGAATGGCAGCTTAGAAGCTTCCACTAAACATCCACTAGGTTAGCCCCACAAGTCATTTGTATTTAACCTCCTTAAATCACAGGAAAAGATGGCCAACATCTTCATCAAGCGGTTGAACAGGTAGATGGTGTCAATGTCAAAGCCAGTTGGCAGACGTTCAGCCAGAGCAGATGAACTGGTGTATGCAAACCGCCAGATGAATTAGTAGAAACAACATCAGCACTTTCCAGTTAATCGCTGGACTGCCCTGTACTTCCACTAGTACCTCCCTCAGAACACCATGCCACATGAACTTAGCAAGTGCTCCCTTACATGGCAGCACCTCCGCATCGTGTTACCAAAGGGGCTGTCGCACCACTACTTCGTCCCAGGTGCCCACCACATGGCCGATCAGTTCAGCCACAGTTGAACAAAGATTATTTCCCTATGAACCCTTGCTAGCTCATGAGAAGGTGTTGGCAAGAACAATACACATCCGCGGCAACAGGACTAGAATTAGCCAAAGACAGGGAAGATGGTAGATCACTAATAAGCCTAACCTCATAACCTTGTTTTCTTGTTAGGTTCTGCACTGTCTTTACTAGTTTACTAGATTCTGAATTAAGATTTTGACCCTTGACTTTGTTAAACTGCTATCAGTTTTGGGGCTTCAATTTAATTGTTTGATCTATTGATCTTCGGATGCTTTACATTGCAGTGTGGACACTACCAGGTGATTATTACAATCAATATAAACCCAATGCGAAGGAGTGAAAGATTACTAGGAGACGACCTTAGAGCCTATACCAATTATATCATAAGAGGAGTATTTTTTTGTTGCACAAACCGAAAAACAACAAGATCAAATAGAAGAAAAATAGCAATATCACCACGCACTAACATAATTTTTCATACCATATACACATGAAAGTGCAAGTACGTAACAGAATCGAAGGTAGTCTCACCCGACTTAATAAATAGACCATCATGAACTGGAGCCAACTGATCTGAGTACTAAAGGTGGTTTGAAGGTCCTTGATTGTTAGTTCCATGATTGTGGGGATCAGCAAGCCCCTGTGTTTTCATAACTGGTATATTCTTCCTTGCGACGTCAGCATGGCCAAGTGATGTCGATTGCAGCAATGCATTGTCGGTGCTAGCACCCAACCTCTGCAGCAACAAAGAGAAGAAATATTATAACCAAACGGTAGACAACATAAAAACTTTAACGAGTAAAAAATAGTGAGGTTGGAAGAAAAATGATGCCATTCTGAAACTTCATGAGCAGTTAAATTACTCAGAGGTGACAGCACACATTCAGTTATAGAAGTTGGATATTTTTGTCCTCAGTAAAGGATTACCAATTTATCAGAATGTCGATTATTTAAACGGCTGTTCTCAGCAGTAGATCTTATTTGCATTCTGATTGCCGGGCGTTGTTCTGCTTCAAGCTGACAAGAAGCTTCAGCTACCCGTGAACCACTGACTGAAAACAATATAAAGCAACAACATGAGGATGTAGTTCTAATCCTATAAAAGGTGTATTTAAAGGGAAAGTACATATACGATCCCAGGAGCACATGCTGCCAGGTCAACAGACACTTGAAACTTAGTAAATTTATAGTTGCTATATCATCCCGCCATCCCTTGTACATCACACAAAGAGATGTCTTTTCACACAAAAAAACTGCAAGTGCATATATTCCATAATGCACATCCAAAAATATGTGTTTTTGCAATTATATTAATGAAAAATGAGACTCCATACTAATCATGAATGTAATATCTAAAAAGCATATGAATATATTTTTTTGCGAAAAAAAAGCATATGAATGACTGAGAAGAATTTTGTAGGGCAGTCAACCAGCCTATACTTAGACGCTTTGATCAAGTCTAAGTCACTGCTGCAAGGGGGGAATGCTATTGAAAAATAATGTTGATAGTACTCATACAAAGAAAACTGCTACCTTGGTGCTTGTCCATATTCATTGGAGCCGGCCTGCTACTTACACCTGGATCTTGCTGTTATTAGAGAGAGAGGTTAAAAAAGGCAATAAAAGTGTTCACAATACAAGACAGAAGGGAAAAAGACTACTGTAATTCAATTAAATGCATCATAGTATAAGATGCATTACATTCTAACAGTATTCCATCATTTCAATAGAAAAATGAAAATGTGACCAACTCTATGACTATGTCATGAGAAAGAGATGTTAAACCCAAAAAAATACTAACATAGCATACCTGCTGAGCCTTCACTTTCTGGGTTTGCTTACATTTCAATAATGTCCAATCAAAGACATGGTCAAACTGGATACCTGCATGTGTCCAAATATTCAATAACTGAGCATAGAGCACAGAGTTCAAAATGAAGATGACGCAAGTGCTTCTGATGCTATACCTTCACGGTCAGACAGATCTCTAAAGAGCCGTCGTAGAAATCCATAGTCTGGTCGTTGATCAAATGTCAATGAATGGCAATAGTGGAAAAAGAAGCAAATTCCACAGGATGTGATTTACATAAAACCTGTAACAAGAAAACGGATGAGCACTCTCCAGCAATGGCATAAGAAGGTAGATATTTTACAAAACTAAAACATGTAGGCTCAAACAACCTCGATGGGTGTTGAAAGTTTCCTCTCACTTATTTTGTCATACTTCTGCTTCTTTGTGGCAGCTTTCAAACCCTGCCAAGGAAGACTGAACAAAACAAAGAGAGGTCGATAAGAAAATGTAATGGTATGTCAAAATCCACATCGAGTGAGATGGCATATTGATCGCAACAGTAATGCTGACAAGAGATCTAAGTGGTATACAGTGGTGCTTAATGCAAAGGATGTCAGCAGCACATCTGTCTAAACAATGAACATGGATAATTTACAGTCTTTTGTTAATCTGCCACAACAAGGTGTTACAAACAGGTTATCTATACTTAAGTTGCCATTAATGTTAATCATGACATTTGTGAATTGTTGACCAACTGGTAAATTTACACCGTTGTCTTTGGAATTGTGTAGAGATACAATGACTCGATCCTCAAAATAAAACAGATACTGTTACTCAGTCACGAATTGACCCACACCTAATAGATTATAGATGAATAATTCAGAACCATGTATGTTTTAACTATTTTAATCATGCATCCAGCACTTGTCTAACCTTCTACATCTTGTGGTAGTACACGTATCATCTGGGTATTCTTAACAAAATACCTTTCTTCACAAGAGATCATATACAAGTTAATCAGGATCAAAGCTAGCCGACTTATTGTAATGATGCTAATACAGGATGTTGTGGCCGCTTGGAGCTGCGAAGGTAGTAGGGGTGGATAACGGGAGGACGAGTACGTCCTCTGTGTGTTGGTGCCGTTGCCGGCGGTGGTAGCAGGGATTAGGTTTAGAGAATTCAGAGGGTTGGGAATAGCAAGGAGAAGATAGATTGATTGTACATTGCTTGCCCTAAACACACGGGATACAAATCCTCTTGTAGGAGGACCAGCCGCCAGGGGACCTGGTGCACAAACCGACTCAAATACCTGTTGTACATAACTGGGACTCTAATTGGTCTGACACAAACTAACTCACGAATTATCCTATTTCCCTAATTATTTAATCCTGCAGTAATTAACCTGGACTCTAGCTATGGCTATTAAGGCCACAACAAGGGGTTAGATATACATTGCTACTCAAGTCTTAACAGAACTGTTGGCCACACATAGTTTTCAGTAATGACATGGATAAACCTGCAGATCTTTATTATTCCGACAAAATGGGGAAGAAAAAAGCGTTGTATGTATGTTTGTTCACACAGAAGAATCCTACCTTCCCCTGAGAAAATACAACAGAACATATCCAATGGACTCCAAATCATCCCTTCGGCTTTGCTCTGGTATGTGGTAACAATACTAGGTTAAGTGATATACATCAAAAGATAGCAATAAAAACATATATTTTATAGTGTCAAAAGCACAGCAATGAGCCTGGTAATCAAAACAATACACATGTGATTCATGTATCTAGATTAATGGCATCAAGAAACAGAAAGGGAAATAGTGTTTTCATCTTGCTCACCAATCCCAAGATGAGTGTTGCAACTTGCATAGCGAGCTGTTCCAGTCAAATTTTTATTTTCTCTGAAAAAGGGTTAGTATGTTATGAGCAATAAAGAGCGCATGCAATGGCACGGATATTAGGAGATGAAATAAACAACGGAAGCAAAATTAAGGTAATTTGGTTTTAAATCATTATTAGTTCACCTATAAGGTATGTGGCGATTGGTAGTGGAGTCACGGTATCTCTTTGCAAGTCCAAAGTCAATGATGTAGACCTAAGAGTTGGATAACAAATTAAGCATGATGAATACCAATAGCAACTGTAAGTGTCGGTAGCCACTTGTACAGACCTGATTAGCTTTTCGACCAAGGCCCATAAGAAAATTATCAGGCTTGATGTCTCTGTGCAAATACCCCTTGGCATGCAAAAACTCTATTCTTGTTATCTGCAGGGATAAATGAGTAAAACTAGTTAAACAACTGAATCCAGGCGATGTAATATCAAGGGTTCTGTGGGCTGCATAGGAGCTCCACTCAAGAAATCAGTGATACAAAAAGGTAAAGCGGAAAATAGTTTGACTTGTAGTCAAGAACAGTTTCAAAACGTGGATAAGAGTATACATGTATCAGTACATACAGAAGTGGCATAAGATATAGAAGAAATTTTGCGAGAGAATAAAATGTTTGCTCTGTTTAATGGAATCCTGGAAGAGGTAAACTGTACACCAGATGCTCAGAGTAGACAGAACAGGCTTAAAAGTAAGAAATTCTAGCCTTGACCATTTGCTGCAGATTTTTAAAATTATCATCATGGCACAGATGGAAGTCAATAGAAGAGTCTCAAAATAATCACGACTGCAGCACTGATTCACCATTAGCAATTAGAACAAGAGCTGAAGGCTAATTTTGGCTATTACCATCTGATCTGCCAACATCAAAACTGTCTTCAGTGAGAATCTCCGTCCGCAATAAACGAACAGATCCTCAAGGCTTGGCCCAAGCAGATCAATTACAAGCACATTTTCCTCACCATCAATGCCACACCATTTTATGTTTGCAATACCAGCTACAAGAATCCACAAGTACTAAGAACTATTGCATTAACTATGGTGCAGTAATTCATACAATAAAAGCAGTCACAGTTTGAACATACTTCCTCCCTGAAGAGCGTTATACAACTTGGCCTCATAAAGCAACTGGGGATGATTGGTTTTGCTGTTTTCCTGAACATTAATTAATGCAACATAAATTAGAACAACAAGTGAGCATATGAAAACCAAAAAAATGCATTGATAAAATGTAAAAAAATGTTTTCACTGTTGTTTCTACTCTAATTCCAGTGAAGAAATGTGAACAGACCTATCTGTTCAGGACCAATCCAAAGAGGGAAAATGAAGAAGATATTGAACTGGCATCAAGATTGTAGCGAGCTCCGGTGAGTCACAGTGATTTCCGGAGGGGGGGTGCCATGGAGAGAATTAGATAGTGACACATATCAGGCAAAAGTCAAAACAGCACCTAGAACACTCTCATTGCTCTTAAAAAAGGTGCAGGGAGCGGCTAGGGACCAAATAGCAGGGCAATGCCGCAAGTTCAGTCAGGAAGGTGGTCCATGGGGAGCAGAGAAACTCGTGAAGTCATGTGTTAGGAGTGAAAACTACAGCTAAGTAGAAGAAATGAGTCCAGCCAGCCCAGGAAAGAAATATAAAGGCAGGAAGTGGCTGACTGCCTAGTGCCTAGCAGTTGCCGCTTTGTTGAACTCTATGTATATAAAGATCTGGAGCTTTTTCCACAATCGACAACATAAGTGCCACTATGTTTTTTACCCCTGGACATGTGCTGTCAGTTGCTGTGTTCAATGGCCTCTATTGCTACAGGTAAAACCACACTTTCCTCTTTTAACACTTCAAAACAACATACCAAGTGTCTCAGCTACTCATATTCCAATGAAATGAACAAGCGCAAAACAAAATGTATAAGAAAAAGCGTTACCGCTATACGAAATGAAGCAGCGGCTAGCATGCTAGGATAAACCACTTGGTTTAGGCCCCTGCTTAGTGGCGTGTGATTTCAAATAGTTGCTTTAATGCAGAGTAGAGGGGGTGAACTGTGCGGGTTATTTTTCATGGGAGAGCTCACCTTTTTTCCTTTTTTCACATGACAATTGCCTGAGTATTGTCAGGATCGAGACAACAAAATGAACGGATGTAGATGAAAATTGTATGGCTGTGATTAGTTGATGATGTGGATATGCTGCATGTAGAGATAGAAAAATCACAAATTAACTTAGTGGGGTTTTGCTTTATAAGAGGTATAGATTCCAGAGGTATATGACAAACATTGTGGGATCTACCTCTATGTTCCTCAGCCAAAAACATTCTATGATTGTTTACAGTTCTGTCATCTATTTGACATGAGGGCTAGAGGGTGGTCTTGGAGCAAGAGAAGTGTTGAGTCCAGCCGCATTATGGTACGACTGAGACTGTGTTGGGCAGGAGCAAAGCTATATCAATGAATGACGATACTCTGTAAGAAACTAAGAATCAACTGCTCGTGTATTAATTGGCATCTGGCCAGTAGCAACGCTCTGGCGGATACGTTTAGCACGAGAAACAATGACCTTCCAATTCCGAAATACATTACCTTGCACAAACATCAAGCAATTAACAACTCCTAATCATGCACCTATATCTTTCTAGGCAGAAAGGAATCATGACTGCATCAACCCATGAACAATTTGCAGAAGCCATAAAAACTAAACGGAAGGAAATTATCTAAGAAACTAACCGGTACTAACAAACTAACTGGCACGGCACAATACATTTCTAAATATGAACACAGAAACTTGAGTTGATACTAAAGAACCCAGAAAATCATGACATTCTAACAAGCACATCAATATGCAGATTAAAACAACAGTATCTATGGAGCCCAACGGCTACAACTGCAGGCGATAAGTCGCACCAGACGCCAAAATCCCAAACGGATGGAACAAAAACCTAACACGAGCGGGGGATTAGGAGCTCACGATCTTGACGGCGACGATCTCGTACGTGTCGACGTGCGTCGCTGCAGAGACAAGTCAACGAACCCCGTAAGACTCCATGAACGTAATAATCGAGCCAAGGGGGTAGGAAATCGAAGGGTGGGCGGAGAGATTCGGGATCGAACCGAGGTAGATCTCCCCGAAGGAGCCGCTCCCGATCTTGCGGCCGAGCTTGTACTTGCTGCCGACGATCCGATCCATGGAGCCGCGCCGGCGAGCGGAAGCTAGCTAGGGTTTGGAGCTCCGGGCCGACGAAAAGGGGCGAGGGAGTGGGAGCAGAGGAGGTTGAAACTTCTAGAAGGCTCGGAGTGGATTAGATTTTGATGCTTTCCTTTTGTTTTTGTTTTGTTTTTGTTTTTTTTTTACGCTCACGAGATGACTGGATTATCGGCAAAGAAGGAAAATGGCACGGGATGAATTTTTTCGCGAAAACAAAAAAAAACATTGCTTGAGGTGTATGTACACGTGAACCCATATAGGGGCTCGCTTGGATTCCCGTGCAGTTTTGGCACAGCTAGCAGCCTAGCAGGGAACAAACCAGCAAAGATCCCTAAGCTGAGAGAAAAATGGAAACCACCATCGATTGGTGTACTCAAAATAAACACATATGCAAGCTTTTTTACCCCCCGCCATGAATGGTGGTGCTGGTTTTTATTGTGAGATATCATTTGGGAACCATGATTAGAGCTCAAGCATGTTGGAATGAACATGCTGCCAGTGCTCTCTGCATGGAAGGTTTGGCTATGCGAGGCATGCTTTGGAGCGCGGATATTCTCGAGTGATTATTGAGAGCGATTTCGAACGTGAGCCATCGACAAGTACCTCTCGCTCCCGTGCTGCCCAAAGGCGGCACCGGGGCGCCCCAATCTCCGTCGCCCACCACCTTCCTCCTCCCCGGCCTGGACCCCTGATCACCATCAATTATATGCATAATTCACATATCTAAAACCTCAAAAACCTCACTGTTTATATATCCAGAACTGCAAATATCTTTATTTGATATTACTTTTCACTCATTTTGCAGTTCAGTGCGCAAAGGCACGTAATCTTCAGAAGATCCAATGTAGAAGTGAGGCAAGAAGCAACATTCAACTCATATCAACAGAAGCAATTCAAATAAGTTTGATTCGTTGAAAGGAGAAGAAGATCAACTTGGAGATCAAGGAAACCACAAAAGGCATAAAGGCAAAAAGAGAAAAACATGTCATGTGCACTGTGCTGCAGCAAGAAGGAGGAAGCTTCCCTCTCCATCAACTCGCACCACACCTCCACCACAAATGGAAAAAGGTGTATAAAGCCACCACCACCACAGGGCATCTCCTCCGCAACCCTCTCGGCCATTCGGCCATCCACTCGCCCATCCACCATCCACTCCACTCCACCTTTCCACCACCAACCAAGAACTCCAAGAACCAGCGCAAGAACAAGAAGAAGAACAAGGTGCACAAGTTGATCAGGAGAAGAAGTATAAGGCCTCGGTGACCAGAAGCTCATGATCTGCAACTCTTCTTCCACTCCTCTGCTTCCTCTGCTTCGACTAGGGTTTCTGTGAGCTAAAGCTAAAGACTTCTCTCCACTCTCTTGTGTAATCATGCGTGAGACGAGTAGATCATCCATCTGCAAGTAGAGTTTGTAATATTTGGTTACTGTAGTGAGTTGAGTGACAGTTCTCTGTTTTATCTGAAGATTTGCATGTTTTGTTTGTTGTTTGTGTTGATCTGTGTTGTAAGGCTAGTCCCTGCACACTATTTGTTGCAACATCTGTCCCTAGCCCCCCTTTTCTTGTTAACTCACTTGTGATCTGGCGTGACGACCCAGAAAGCAGTGATATTCGTGTTATGTATTTTTCTCCTTCCTAAAACTGCTAAAAACTCTCGGCTTGCAAGACTAGTCTTTGCTTGCCTGTGAAGTGAAACATCTTGTTCCCTGTCTAAACCCTGCTCGGTTCCTTGCCAACAACTGGATTGACAACCCAGGAGTAGCAAGTTAAATTCTGAAAATCTTTACTTTTCTGTTTGAAACCTAAAAACCTGAAGATTTGGTTTAGCTTCTGCAAACCCTTAGAACGTCATAACCTTGTTGATCCCTGTGGAGACGATAACACAAACCCCCCTTATTCTGCATGCGAGCAACCCCGCCGCTACCGTCGGCCTCGCCGCGGTGGCGGCGGCCCCTTCCTCCACAAAGGAGGCAGGGGGAGCTCGCGGTGGACGCGCCCATGCCCGTCGGCGTCTCCCACGGACGTGCGACGTGTCGGCGGTGCTTGGCGGCGCGAGGGCGGGCTGCGACCTCCTCTGCCCGTGGCGCACCGCCCAGTGGAGCCTCCGGCGCACCGGCTTGGTGGCGGAGGTGCGGCGGCCGTCCGGGCCCGATCTGGGCCGCGCGCGTCTGGCGCTTCGGCAGTTGTGATCCCACGTCGGCGGAGGCTGCAACACACAACTCGGGCTTCGTCCCAGCCGCCATGACCAACCTCGCCTCGCCTCCAAGGTCAGCTCCCTCGAACGGTTGATGCTCTTCCCCGTGCTCTCCTTCTCCGTCGGCGGTCCCGTGTCCCAGCAGCCCTGCCCCTACTCGGTGTGGGGGCACTGCCAGATCCTAGGTGGATCTGAGGGGTTTGTCTGGGCCGTGCGCCATGGATTGACGGACGCGCAGTGGTGGTGCAGCGCCGCCCATCGTGTGCCGCGTTTGGATGGTCGGAGGCCAGAGCCTTGCCGCCGGTGTGGTGTGTAGCTGGTTCTGGCGCCGTCGGGTCGGCGGCATGTGCGTGTGTGTCGCCGGGGCGCCTGGTAGAGGCCGCGCCGCCGTGTTTCCCCGGGCTGGTAGGCCGGGAGATTTCCACTCTTGTGACAGTCATCGCATCCGCGTAGCAGAGGCCGGCTACCGGAGGTAGATGTGACACCAGCGAAAGTTGTGTAGAGGTTCTCTGCGCGTGACGGCGACGCCTTTGGGCGTCGTTCTCCCTGTAGTGGGTGTCACGATGATGCCCATCTCTTCTAGTTTACCAGACCTCGCCTCTTGTTTCCGTCACCATTGACATGTTGTTTGGTCTGCTGTAGTCACTTGGAGTCCCTCGTCGCTGTTTGGGGCATTGGCAAAAGCTTTGCACGATCTTGGTCTGTGCCGACGACATCGACGCCGCTGGCGCCGTGCCCCTCCTTGGAGGCGTCGTTCGAAGCCCCTCGCAAGCCGTTTCTCAAGTTGTTTGCTGCAGTTACAACGTGTTCTCCGGGAGCATGGATACAAGTGAGGGTTGTTGGTGCTGTTCAGGTTTGGTGCCTCTCGCGTGCAACTGAAGACAAGAACTTCAACGGGAGCAAGCGAGCTTCGGTAGTTTTGCTTCTTTTCCCACATCTTTTGTGGTCTTTTGGTTGTACTTTGAGCTTGTATGTTTAGCTGGCAACCCCAGCGGGCTGTTGTAACACTTGTAACTCTTAGCCGGTTGTTGGCTTTGTTAATTCAAAGCTGGGCTCATTTCGAGCCTTCCGTCTAAAGAGCGATTCCAAGGTTGCAATACAGTGATGGCCCTTGAAGAGGTTGATCTACGGCGCCAGAAAACAGTCTTGATCTCCGGTGCGTAGTTACCTGCGTCAAAAGTAAATGGGTTAGGTTGAGACTCCAAGTGCAGAGTGTGTAGTAAGTGGAAGACGTGTTTTCCCCACGAGGGTGACTCGAGGGTTTAATATCAAACTCTCGGGGAATCAGTAGTGAAAGACTTATCTTCCTATCCTTCTTTTGGTCACCTACAAAACAAGGTTAATTGTTTTGGTCCTTAACCTCACCTGTGGCTGTCAAGCACAAGGTGTATGAATGATATCAAGATAAATATGCAATGCAAATAAGAAATAAATATGCAATGGTGGTGAATGAATGTGCAAGGATGATGATAACAATGATAAATGATATTTTTGGGTTTTTTTTATGATGAATGCAAGATGGAAAAGTGTTTTTGTGTTTTCGGATTTAATAATTGTAGAAAATGGAAAAGTGTTAAAAGTGGTTGGAAAGGTGTTTCTTATGATTAAAAATGGACCGGGGTTCATGGTTTCACAAATGCACTCTCTCTTTTAATGGTGTGGCAGACAATGGACACATAGAGTTGACATATGAGATTGCAACACAAAGTTTGATATCAAGTTACTAATGTCGGCCCAACGAAAACCAGGGAACCATGGGCCGGTCCTTCTGGCCCCAGACACGTAGGCGCGGAAGACGGCTAAGGACTGAGCCACGGCGCCTGGCGAGCCCCGCGAGGCCTTGCCCCTCGCGGGGGGCTTCAACAGTGAACAGACAACCAAGTCTCCGCGAGTCGGGGACCTCCTCGAGAGGCTTTTTCCTCCCGGGGTAGCGGAGCACTCGAAGTGCCTGGCGAGGATCTGCCATCCTGGCAGGACGCACATGGGGCCTGCGCTCCGCAGCAGGATGACACGCATGCCTGCGCACGGTGACGAACAGGCCGCAATTGCCATTCCCGTGCTTAAAGGAGAGCAACAAAGCTGCCCCAAAGGAGGAGGATTACCAAGCATACTACTTTGGTACTAAGGGGGCATGCTGCCACTCCGCTCCAACGGCGACGTCATCGACATGACACCACGGACCTCTGGAGCGCCGGCCACCGCACCGGACGGTGGCAGGGCCTGACGAAGACCAGCAAGACCGGCGACGGTGGACCTCGTCCACAACCCCTGGACCAAGGGTGTGCCGCCCTCCTGGACCGGCGCCATGGAGGAACCCTAGCTTCCATCCATGCGCCTATATAAGGAGGAGGAGCACCACTGGAGAAGGGGATCGACCATCCACCCACCTAAGACTATTAGTCCACTCAGTATAGAGAGCTTCCACGGAGAAGAAGCTCCACCACCGTTGTAAGCTTTGCCCTCGGCAAGCACCCCTGTATTGTAACCTCGTGAAGCAGTGCAATACCACACAGCAGGAAGTAGGGTCTTTACTCCTCGCGGAGGGCCTGAACCTGGGTACGAGCTGGTGTCCATCTCTGTCGTGATGCGTTCTGTCGAGCTTGCCGTGCTTGGTCACCGAGGTTGACGAGAGGGTTGTTAAGTGTCGTGTTCAGCCGCTTTCGATTCCTGGTTCACGGGGATCATTCTCCGACATTTGGCATGCTAGGTAGGGGTCTGAGGCGCGCTTTCAACCTTCCTCGATAACCTCTCCGGGCGCCATGGCTCAGACCCGAGCTGAGCGCCTCGCACGTCGCACGAACACCAACGGCAGGGCCACCACCGAGCCCGCTCCAGGCCGCAACCCGCGTGGTCGTTCCCACGTCAACCGCGCCCCGCGTAACGATGGCCCTGAGCCCCGCGTCGAGGAGCCGGAGGAGGAGGGTGGCGACGAGGAAGCCTCCTCTCTACATCCCTCTAGGGACCAGGGGGCTTCGTCACAAAGTCGGGCCGCGCCGAGCCCAAGCGCCACGCTGTTCATGGCAGAGGAGCTCCTCCGCTACCGCCCCACTGAAGAAGGCCACGCCAACTGGCTGGCGCGCATCACCGAGCTTGTACACGCCGCCGGTGTCCCCGCGGCCCCGGCCGCCTCCCGCTCGGTGGTACGCCACTCCGGACGCGCGGGAGACCCTGCACCAGGTGCTCCTCCGCCTCCACCACCCCCGCCGCCGGCGGGAGACCACCGCGCTCCGTCTCACGCCTCCTCTCCGCGCGATTGCCAAATCGTGGTGAGAACGACGCCGGACTGGCGGGTGGAGACTGAGCGCCTGAAGGAGCGCAACAACCGGATCGTCGACGACATCGCTGCTGCAGGGCGCCAGAACCGCAACGCGAACGCCGTCATCACGACCTACGCCACAGGCTGCGCTGCCTTCACTAAGAAGCTGTGCAGGGTTGCGTGGCCATACAAGTTTAAGCCAGAGTTGCCTCCGCACTACGACGGCCGAACTAACCCTCTGGAGTTCCTGCAACTCTACACCGTGGCCATCCAAGCCGCGGGAGGCGATGACAAGGTCATGGCCAACTGGTTCTCTATGGCCCTAAAAGAATCCGCGCTCTCCTGGCTGATGAACCTCCCCGACGATTCCATCGACTCATGGGAAGACCTCTGCAGGCGCTTCGTGGCCAACTTCAAAGGCACGTATGAGCGCCCCCTCACCTACAACGACCTCCGCGTGGTGCGCCATAAGTCAGGCGAATCCCTGTGCAAGTTCATCCAGCGTTTTAGCCAGGTCCGCAACAAGATCGCGAACGTCGAAGACTCGCAGGTTATCGCCGCCTTCAGGGAAGGTGTGTCAAACCGCAGGATGCTCGAGAAGCTTGGCATCCACGACACGCTCACTTCTGTGTCCAAGCTTTTCGACCTGGCGGACAAGTGCGCCAAGGCTGAGGAAGGCCACCTCTTCAAGAAAGAGGGAGAAGAGGATGACAAGACAAAGAAGAAGAACGCTGAGAAATGTAAGGTCACCACTATCCTCGCTGCCGAGCGCGACGACAAGTTGCCCCGCGGAGACCCTTCAGGGACCACAAGCAAGAAGCAAGCTACCGGCATGTACTGCATCTACCACAACAGGACCAACCACAACACTAAGGACTGCTGGGAGCTGAAACAACTCTCCCAGAAGCGTCAGCAGCAAGAGGACCGAGGCGGGCACGAGAGAGGCCATGGTGGCCGCGGAGGCGAACGCCATGGCACCAATGGCAGCCCGCCGCCTCAGGAGGGCCAGGACATCGCTAGGCAAAACAACAATCTCCCTGACGATAACCCTGGGGGCTACCAGGCTCCCAAGGGGATCGCGACCTGCATCCTTGGCGGAGCTCAGGCGCCCCGGTCGAACAACCACTTCAAGCAGTTCGCTCGAGCGGTCAACGCCGCCCTCCCGAGCATTGAGGCCGTTCAGCCCCTCAAGTGGTCGCAGTACCCGATCGTCTTCGACTCCTGTGATCACCCCAGGTCTACCCGGACGGTGGGAACCATCCCGCTGTTATGCACCCCCACCATCAACAACATCGCCGTCACAAAGACGCTCGTCGATGGTGGGGCTGTCTTGAACGTCATCTCCGTCGAGACCTTCGAGCAGCTTCAGGTGCCATACGACAAGCTCATGCCTTCCAAGCCCTTCGCAGGGGTAACCGATGGGCTCATCACCCCTCTGGGGCAAGTGAGGCTGGCCGTCACCTTCGGCACCCTCGAGAACTATCGCATTGAGCTCATCGACTTCAATGTCGCTTACATCGGATTGCCCTACAACGCCATTCTCGGGTACCCTGCCCTCGCGAAGTTCATGGCGGTCACTCACCATGCGTATAACCTTGATACGTCTCCAACGTATCCATAATTTCTGCTGTTCCATGCTTATATTATACCATTTGCTACATGTTTTGTATACACTTCATATCACTTTTATGCATATTCTGGGACTAACCTGTTAACAAGATGCCACAGTGCCAGTTCCCTGTTTTCTGCTGATTTTGGTTTCAGAAAGTTACTTCTGGAAATATTCTCGGAATTGCACGAAACAAAAGGCCAAGTCCCTATTTTTCCAACACGTACACGGAGTCCGAAGGAGAGACGAAGGAGAGCCACGAGGTGGCCAAACCACCTGGCGGCGCGGCAGTGGGCCCAGCCGCGCCAGCCTGTGGTTTGGGCCCCTCGGGGGTCCGCCGACATCGCCCCTTCGCCTATTTATTCCCCGAGGCATGAAAACCCTAAAACACCGAGCCTTTCATCCAGAACATATTCTCTGCCACCGCCGTCGTCAACCCTAACTCGGGGGGTTCTGAAGCTCTTCCCGGCACCCTGCCGGAGAGGGGAATCATCACCGGAGGGCTCTACATCGCCATGCCCGCCTCCGGAGTGATGCGTGAGTAGTTCATCCTTGGACTATGGGTCCATAGCAGTAGCTAGATGGTTGTCTTCTCCACTTTTGCCATCATGTTTAGATCTTGTGAGCTGCCTATCATGATCAAGATCATCTTATTGTAATGCTACATGTTGTGTTTGATGGGATCTGACTTATATTGATACCTATGTGGAGCTGAATATTATATTATCATGTCTATGTCATTTGTGATCTTGCATGCTCTCCGTTACTTGTTGAAGCCTTGGCCAAGTGAATACTTGTGACTCCAAGAAGGGGTATTTATGCATGATAGTTGGGTTCAACCTCTATTTAACCTGGGATAGTGACAGCAAGTTCTAAGGTTGTAGATGTGTTGTTGCCACTAGGGGTAAAACAACAATGCTTTATTCAAGGATGAATGTATTGTTTACATTATGCACATTACTTAATGCAATTGTCTGTTGCTTACAACTTAATACTGGAAGGGGTACGGATGTTAACCGGAAAGTGGACTATTTAGGCATAGATGCATGCTGGATAGCGGTCTATGTACTTTGTCGTAATGCCCAAATGAATCTCATAGTAGACACCACAGCTCACACATGCATGTTATATGCACTTATCAATTGTCAATTGCCCAGCTGTAATTTGTTTACCCACCATGGTAGTTATCTTATTGGAGAGACACCACTAGTGAACTGTGGACCCCGGTCCATTCTTTTACATCTGAAATACAATCTACTGCAATCATTGTTCTCTACTGTTTTATGCAAACAAACATCATCTTCCATTCGATACGTTTAACCCTTTGTTTTCAGCAAGCCGGTGAGATTGATAACCTCACTGTTAAGTTGGGGCAAAATAATTTGATTGTGTTGTGCAGGTTCCACGTTGGCACCGGAATCCCTGGTGTTGCGCCGCACTACACTCCTTCACCAACACCTTCGAAGCAAACCTCGTTTTCCTACTGGTTCGATTAAACCTTGGTTTCATACTGAGGGAAAACTTGCTGCTACACTCATCATACCTTCCTCTTGGGGTTCCCAACTGACGTGTGATGTACAAGCATTGTTTCCGGTGCTGTTACCGGGGAGATATTCCCTCGTCAACCTAGCGCTAGCAACACGTTTTCTGGCGCCGTTGCCGAGGAAAACCGAATTGCTTCTGCAAGGGGAGTCTCTCACACCCAATCTTTTTACTTTGCTATTTGTCTTGCTTAGTTTATTTTTATTTAGTCTTGCTTGCTCTCTTTATCAAAAACACAAAAAAAATAGTTCCATTTATTTTCGAATTACTATTATGACTAGTTGTTTTCAATGTCTTATCTCTATGAAACTGGATCTCGTTATAAGAATTACCGCTTTTCTCAAAAAGGGAAACATCTATGGGAACAAATCAGAAGATTGAATGGTTTTGCTAAGAACTTGTGTTCTACATATGATGAATCCTACTGCTTTAATGAATCTCTTTGCTATAGAAGGCACAAACATCTCCCTTTCCAATGTGAGTATACTGATAATGAAACCTTGGCTGCTTATGCTAGAGGAAACTATGACTTTGGTAATCTTGAACAAATTGAAGAGTTTCTTGTTTTTAAGGGTGCCCTTGAAATTAGTTCTTATCTTGAGCATAAAACAGATGCCCCTTATAAATCTGAATGTATTGCCATACTTAAATATTGTTGTGATACCTACAAGGATAATAATCCTTACATTACTGAACATCTTGAGAGGATGTTTCCTCAAAAAGATGAAACTTGTGCCTTGCAGGAACCTGAGGAAGAGGAAATTGCTGAAACTGTGATCTCATTGGATGAAAAGAGGATGAATGTTATGTTCATGTGGATTCTTTTGAAATATTCCCTATGAGTAAAACTTGTGAGAATAATTATGCTCCTGTTATCTATGATAATCCATGCTATTTTGATAAATCTTATGATAATATTTTATTTGTGCCTAATTTCGAAATGCATGGTACTAAAGAGTTTTTCTTAGAAAATGTTTATGATAAAGCTCTTGATGATGGTCCTATATTTCTTTATGATATTAATTATACTACTGTTGTCAAAAGTGGGTTTAATGGCACCACGGTTTTTGAGCTTACTAAAAATTATGTGCTTGTAGATCATGAAAAGCATGCTTTATGTGACAGCTATATTATTGAGTTTGTTCATGATGCTACTGAAAATTATTTTGAGAGAGGGAGACATGAGTTCATATGCCATAATAACATCAAGTCTCCTCTCTTTATGATGGAAGTTTTGAAGTTGCATTTGTTTCATCTTCCTATGCTTGTTGCTTTATGCTTCAATGATTTGTTTTCTTACAAGATTCCTTTTCATAGGAAGTGGGTTAGACTTAAATGTGTTTTATATTTGTCTCTTGATGCTCTATTTGGTTTTCAACTCTTATTTTATGAGAGCATCATTAAAATCTTCTAGCCTAGCTGAAAGGCGTTAAAGAAAAGCGCTTATGGGAGACAACCCATCATTTTTATTTGCTGTTATTTTTGTTTTCTTTGAGTCAAGGAGTTTTGTTACTTCTGTAGCAACTCCTTTGTATCTTTATTTTATCGCAATGTTGTGCCAAGTAAAGTTCTATATTGAAAGTTGATGCAAGATTTGGATTTCTGCGCAGTGACAGATTTTTAGCTGTCACGGATTTGAGCTTATCTCCCTGTAGAAAATTCAAAAAATTCTGAAAAAATCACGCATATTCCTGAGATATGTACGCAACTTTCATTATTTTAGGCCAGATCCATCTGAGCAACTTAAGTGCCTCGAAAAAATTCGTCATTCCAGACTGTTCTGTTTTTGACAGATTCTGCCTTTTGTTTTGCATTCGCTCTTTTACTGTGTTTGTGTGGATTTCTTTGCTCCACAAAGCATTGGTGGCTGTAGCTAATGTCCAGAAGCTTTGGGATTGATTGTATCATTACAGAATATGAGAATTTTTGATTATGCACTAACCCTCTAATGAGAACTGTCTTGAGTTTGGTGTGAAGGAAGTTTTCAAGGATCAAGCGAGAAGGGTGATATTATGTGATCAAGAAGAGTGAAAAGCCTAAGCTTGGGGATGCCCCCGTGGTTCATCCCAACCATATTCAGAGAGACTCAAGCGTCTAAGCTTGGGGATGCCCAAGGCATCCCCTTCTTCATCAACAAACTTATCAGGTCATCTCTAGTGAAACTATATTTTAATTCTTTCACATCTTATGCGCTTTACTTGGAGCGTCTGTGTGTTTTTATTTTTTTTTTGTTTGAATAAATTCGGATCCTAGCAATCCTTGTGTGGGAGAGAGACACGCTCCGCTTTTTCATGTGAATACTCATGTTCTTCACTTATATTTGTTGAGTATTCTTAACTAGCTACTGCAGTGCTTTTAGCTCCTGTTTTTCATGCATCTCTTCGAGCTGTTAGCACTTGTTTATAAATACTCTCTTGCTGCATTATATTATCATTTGGAGAGTTTATGTTTAAATAAATTGATTGGTGTTTGTTTGGAAGAAAGAAAATGCTACATGTAGTAGTTGGTATTGGAAAAGACATATGCATTCTTGTAGATCATTGTCTTGTTTCGATTTGATGCTTTGCAATTGTTTTGAGCTCTCAAGTAGATCATGTTTAAGCTCTTGCATCATGTAGTTAAAGCCTAGTAGTGGAGAACTACCGTAGAGCTTGTTGAGACTTGGGATGCATATTTGTTCTCTCTAAGGTCTAGATATTTTCTGGTAAAATGTTTGAGCAACAAGGAAGACAGTGTAGAGTCTTATAATACTTGCAATATGTTTTTATGTGATTCTTGCTGTACCGGTTTATACTTGTGTTTGCTTCAAACAACCTTGCTAGCCTAAACTCTGTACTGAGAGGGAATGCTTCTCGTGCATCCAAAACTTGAGCCAAAACCCATGCCATTTGTGTCCACCATACCTACCTACTATGTGGTATTTCCTGCCATTCCAAGTAAATATTTCATGTGCTACCTTTAAACTATTCAAAACTTTATTACTCCTTATTTGTGTCAATGTTTTATAGCTCATGAGGAAGTATGTGGTGTTTTATCTTTCAATCTTGTCATTTACTTCTGACAGACTTTCACCAATGGACTAGTGGCATATACATCCGCTTATCCAATAATTTGCAAAAAGAGCTGGCAACGGGGTGCCCAGCCCCAATTAATTACAACTTTCATTAATAATTCTCTTCACATGTTTTGCCCTGATTTATCAGTAAGCAACTTAATTTTGCAAATAGACACTCCTCCATGGTATGTGAATGTTGGAAGGCACCCGAGGATTCGGTTAGCCATGGCTTGTGTAAGCAAAAGGTTGGGAGGAGTGTCATCTATAAAGAAACTAAAATACATGTGTAAACAAAAGAGAAGAGGGATGATCTACCTTGCTGGTAGAGATAACGTCCTTCATGGGAGCCGCTCTTGAAAGTCTGGTTGACAAGGGGGTTAGAGTGCCCACTACCATTCGTTGACAACAACAAACACCTCTCAAATACTTATTTTGTGCTCTCTATATGCTTTCGAAAACTTAAAAAGCTCTAGCACATGATTTAATCCCTGCTTCCCTCTGCGAAGGGCCTATCTTTTACTTTATGTTGAGTCAGTTTACCTACTCCTTTCTATCTTAGAAGCAAACACTTGTGTCAACTTTGTGTGCATTGATTCTTACATGTTTACTTATTGCACTTGTTATATTGCTTTATGTTGACAACTATCCATGAGATATACATGTTACAAGTTGAAAGCAAATGCTGAAACTTAATCATCCTTTGTGTTGCTTCAATGCCTTTTACTTTGAATCTATTGCTTTATGAGTTACCTCTTATGCAAAACTTTTTGATGCTTGTCTTGAAAGTACTATTCATGAAAAGTTTTTGCTTATATGATTCATTGTTTACTCTTTATCTATTTGTTAGCAAACTATAGATCATTGCTTTGAGTCACTTCATTCATGACATGAGCCTTGCAATATATTGATCAAGATTGTGTGAAAGCATGTCTCCTCAGAAATTATTTGTTGTTATCGTTTTACCTACTCGAGGACGAGTAGAACTAAGCTTGGGGATGCTTGATACGTCTCCAACGTATCCATAATTTCTGCTGTTCCATGCTTATATTATACCATTTGCTACATGTTTTATATACACTTCATATCACTTTTATGCATTTTCTGGGACTAACCTATTAACAAGATGCCACAGTGCCAGTTCCCTGTTTTCTGCTGTTTTTGGTTTCAGAAAGTTACTTCTGGAAATATTCTCGGAATTGCACGAAACAAAAGGCCAAGTCCCTATTTTTCCAGCACGTACACGGAGTCCGAAGGAGAGACGAAGAGAGCCACGAGGTGGCCAAACCACCTGGCGGCGCGGCAGTGGGCCCAGCCGCGCCGCCTGTGGTTTGGGCCCCTCGGGGGTCCGCCGACATCGCCCCTTCGCCTATTTATTCCCCGAGACGTGAAAACCCTAAAACACCGAGCCTTTCATCCAGAACATATTCGCTGCCGCCGCCGTCGTCAACCCTAACTCGGGGGGTTCTGAAGCTCTTCCCGGCACCCTGCCGGAGAGGGGAATCATCACCGGAGGGCTCTACATCGCCATGCCCGCCTCCGGAGTGATGCGTGAGTAGTTCATCCTTGGACTATGGGTCCATAGCAGTAGCTAGATGGTTGTCTTCTCCACTTGTGCCATCATGTTTAGATCTTGTGAGCTGCCTATCATGATCAAGATCATCTTATTGTAATGCTACATGTTGTGTTTGCTGGGATCTGACTTATATTGATACCTATGTGGAGCTGAATATTATATTATCATGTCTATGTCATTTGTGATCTTGCATGCTCTCCGTTACTTGTTGAAGCCTTGGCCAAGTGAATACTTGTAACTCCAAGAGGGGGTATTTATGCATGATAGTTGGGTTCAACCTCTATTTAACCTGGGATAGTGACAGCAAGTTCTAAGGTTGTAGATGTGTTGTTGCCACTAGGGGTAAAACAGCAATGCTTTATTCAAGGATGAATGTATTGTTTACATTACGCACATTACTTAATGCAATTGTCTGTTGCTTGCAACTTAATACTGGAAGGGGTACGGATGTTAACCGGAAAGTGGACTATTTAGGCATAGATGCATGCTGGATAGCGGTCTATGTACTTTGTCGTAATGCCCAAATGAATCTCATAGTAGACACCACAGCTCACACATGCATGTTATATGCACTTATCAATTGTCAATTGCCCAGCTGTAATTTGTTTACCCAGCATGTTAGTTATCTTATTGGAGAGACACCACTAGTGAACTGTGGACCCCGGTCCATTCTTTTACATCTGAAATACAATCTACTGCAATCATTGTTCTCTACTGTTTTATGCAAACAAACATCATTTCCATTCGATACGTTTAACCCTTTGTTTTCAGCAAGCCGGTGAGATTGACAACCTCACTGTTAAGTTGGGGCAAAGTAATTTGATTGTGTTGTGCAGGTTCCACGTTGGCACCGGAATCCCTGGTGTTGCGCCGCACTACACTCCTTCACCAACACCTTCGAAGCAAACCTCGTTTTCCTACTGGTTCGATTAAACCTTGGTTTCATACTGAGGGAAAACTTGCTGCTGCACTCATCATACCTTCCTCTTGGGGTTCCCAACTGACGTGTGACGTACAAGCATTGTTTCGGTGATGTTGCCGGGGAGATATTCCCTCGTCAACCTAGCGCTAGCAACACGTTTTCTGGCGCCGTTGCCGGGGAAACCGAATTGCTTCTGCAAGGGGAGTCTCTCACACACAATCTTTTTTACTTTGCTATTTGTCTGTTTAGTTTGTTTTTATTTAGTCTTGCTTGCTCTCTTTATCAAAAACACAAAAAAATAGTTCCATTTATTTTCGAATTACTATTATGACTAGTTGTTTTCAATGTCTTATCTCTATGAAACTGGATCTCGTTACAAGAATTACCGCTTTTCTCAAAAAGGAAACATCTATGGGAAAAAATAAGAAGATTGAATGGTTTTGCTAAGAACTTGTTTCTACATATGATGAATCCTACTGCTTTAATGAATCTCTTTGCTATAGAAGGCACAAACATCTCCCTTTCCAATGTGAGTATACTGATAATGAAACCTTGGCTGCTTATGCTAGAGGAAACTATGACTTTGGTAATCTTGAACAAATTGAAGAGTTTCTTGTTTTTAAGGGTGCCCTTGAAATTAGTTCTTATCTTGAGCATAAAACAGATGCCCCTTATAAATCTGAATGTATTGCCATACTTAAATATTGTTGTGATACCTACAAGGATAATAATCCTTACATTACTGAACATCTTGAGAGGATGTTCCTCAAAAAGATGAAACTTGTGCCTTGCAGGAACCTGAGGAAGAGGAAATTGCTGAAACTGTGATCGAGCACCACTTAGCTGTGTGTCCAAACACGTCCCGTGAAGCAAAAGCGAGGCGCCAAGCGCCCGAGAAGCAGGAATTCATCATCAAGGAGGTGGAGAAGTTAAAAGACGCACATGTGATCCGCGAGATTGCGCCCCGATTGGCTCGCCAACGGGGTTGTCGTCCCCAAGGCCACCGGAGGAGGTCGCCTCTGCATCGACTACATGGATCTTAACAAGGCCTGCCCCAAGGACCCTTACCCCATGCCTAGAATTGACCAAATCGTGGACTCCACAGCGGGCTGCGACCTCCTATGCTTCCTGGATGCCTTTTCCGGCTACCACCAAATCATAATGGCAAAGGAGGACGAAGAGAAGACAACTTTCCTCACCCCATGTGGTGTGTATTGCTACACGTGCATGCCCTTTGGCCTGAAGAATGCCGGAGCCACCTTCCAGAGGCTCATGCGGATCGCCTTGGGGGCTCAGATGGGGTGGAACGCGAGGCCTATGTTGACGACATTGTCGTCAAGACTCGCCAAGAAGACACCCTCTTGAAGGACCTCGAGGAGACCTTTGCTAACCTGCGCAAGGTGAACATCAAACTGAACCCCACCAAGTGTGTCTTTGGGGTCCCTTCAGGCAAGCTCCTTGGGTTCCTAGTGTCTCACCGATGCGTTGAGGCAAACCAGACAAGATCAAGGCCATCGAAGAAATGCAGCCGCCTCGCGCCTGAAAGACATGCAACGTCTAGCAGGTTGCATGGCTAGCCTGGGCCGCTTCATCTCGAAGTTCGGCAAAAGATCCCTGCCCTTCTTCAAACTCATGAAAAGGTCGGGCAAGTTTGAATGGACCCCCGAAGCAGACCAGGCGTTTGAAGATCTCAAAAAGTACTTGGCCAGCCCACCAGTCATGGTCGCGCACCAAGACCCCGCGAGCACCTGAAGCTGTACCTGACGGCCACTCCGTAAAACTATAAGCGCGGTCTTAGTGGCTGAGAGGGAGAAGCCCGCCCACCAAGAAGTGCGCCGCCGCTTCCCCCCGTGAGCCCCCGAACGAGAAGCAGCCCCTTCAAGCCCTGGCACTCAATCCGGGCCTGGGCCTCAAGAGGGAGACCTCGCCGAGGACCGATCTCAGAACAGCCCCTCAAGGGACCTGAGAAGTCGTGCGACGAGCCAAGTGGCGAACCGCTCACCGCGCTCGTCGAGCACCCAGTTTTACTTCGTCAGCACGGTGCTTCGAGTGCGCGTGAGCGCTACACCATGCAGCAAAAGTACTCCTCGCCCTCCTCATCGCTTCAAGGAAGCTGCGCCACTACTTCCAGGGCCACCCCATCACAGTGCTCACTTCGATCCCCTGGAGCAGATCCTGCGTAATCCAAACGCTACAGATCGCGTCGCAGGATGGGGTATCGAATTCAGCCCTTGGCCTGCAATTCGACACCACCAGGGTCATCAAAGGACGAGCTTTGGCTGATTTCGTCCGCTGAATGGACAGACCCACAAGGAGGTCCCGGGAGGAGAAGACCGGCAGGAACCTCCAGAGGAGGCTGTGCCGAACCACTGGACCATGCATTTCGACGGAGCGTTTGTGCATCAATGTGCAGGCGCCGGTGCCGTCCTAACCTCGCCAACTGGAGACAAGCTATACTATGCTGTCCAAATGGACTTCACCAATCGAGGACAAGGTCTCCAACAACATCGCCGAGTACGAAGGCCTCCTCGCCGGACTCAGGGCCGCGACTGGTCTAGGCATCAAACATCTCCTCATCAAGGGCGACTCACAGCTTCTCGTCATTTCTCCAACAAAAGCTACACGCCCAAGGATGATCATATGATGGCCTATCTGGAGGAAGTCCGAAAAATCGAGAAGAACTTCAAAGGCATGGAGCTCATGCACATCCCACGTAGGACAATCAGCAAAGCAGATGAGATCACCAACGAGCATCAAGGAGGGAGCCCCAAAGGCCAGGCGTCTTTGAAGAAAGACTTCACAAAGCCTCTGTCAAGCAGCCGAAGCAGGTCAAGCGAAGCTATGGATGTTGACGAGGAGCTCCCGCTGCCACCACCTACAGGGGCACCAGACTTGTCCGCCTTCAGGAGTTCGCTTGCTGATGGCTATGGCGTCTCAAGAGGAAAACTAGATCGTTGAGATCAAAGATTTCCTGAACATAGGGACTCTACCTGAGGACGACGAGAAGCCGAAAGAATCACTCGCGTGGCCAGATCATACTGCATCATCGGAGAGGACCTATACCGCAAACGCCCCAATGGCGTCTCCCTGCGATGTGTCCCCGCCAAGGAAGGTCGACAGCTTCAGAAGACGTGCACAGTGGAGAATGTGACCATCATTCATCTTCACGTACCCTCCGGCAAAGTTCGGAGCGGATTCTATTGGCCCACAGTGCTCCAGGACGCCGCCGCCCTGGTTCAAGCCTGCGAAGCATGCCAATTTCATGCCAAGCAGGTCCACCAACCGGCGCTGTGGGACTCCAGACCATCCCGCTCACCTGGCCCTTCGCGGTCTGGGGGCTGGACATTCTGGGACCCTTCCGAGGTCAAGTGGGGGCTACGCTTCTTATACGTCGTCGTTGACAAGTTTACCAAATGGGAAGAAGTGGAAGCAGTATGCTCCATCCGCGAATCAGCGTGAAGTGGTGAAATTCCTGAGGAGCATCGCGTGCCGTTTAGGCGTACCCAATCGCATCATCACCGACAACGGCTCGCAGTTCACAAGTGCCGCCTTCAGAGCTTACTGCGACAAGCTGGGCACCTAGCTATGTTTCGCCTCGGTAGCCCACCCACGAAGCAACGGGCAAGCTGAGCGGTGCAAATGCCGAAGTGCTCAAGGGCCTCAAGATGCGAAGCTTCAACGCCTCAAAGGCTCAGGCAAGAACTGGGTCGACGAGCTCCCTCGTACTCTGGTCGTTCCGGACAACTGCGACCAAGCCAACAGGAGAAACACCTTCGCCCTCGTCTACGGGGGCTGAGGCTGTCCTCCCCAGCGAGATCAAACATGGATCTGGGGGTCCTGGCGTTCAACGAGGATGACCAAGATGCCCTCCACAACGACGACCTGTTGTTGCTGGAAGGACTGCGACGCAGGCGGCAATCAGGGCGGCAAGGTTCCAGCAAGCATTGCGCCGGTACCATAGCCACATACGTTCGCGCTCCCTTGAAGCCGGCGACCTGGTCCTCAGAAGAATACTCTCCAGAGAAGGCCTCCACAAGCTCTGCCCATGTGGGAAGGACCCTACCGGGTCACGCACGTCGCCAGGCCTGGAGCGGCACGGCTGGAGACGCAAGACGGTATACCCGTCAAAAACCATGGAATATACAGCATCTCCGCAAATTCTACCCGTGACCCAAAGTCACCACAGACATTTTTGTCTCCAGAGGGACGCTCGAGACGTCACCTCCTCAAGTTTCACAACAGCTTTTCCCTCTCCGAGGGCCTCTCCAACTGAGCTCTCTTCTCTACCACGCGTCGCCTCGGGCCGCGAAGACTCAGCCACATCCTGTGGAACCCATGCCCGGACATGGTTGGTTGTAACTTGGCTACTCCAAGTATAAAAATCCCATGCTCGACATGGCGAAGTGGAACTTGGCTACTCCAAGTATAAAAAACCCTTGCCTTCTGGCACAAGGCGCATCTGCGCCCCTTTTTGTAATATTACTCCGGTAAGCCGTTTTTTTCCACTTTTCACCCACGCCCTTTTCTTCTAACGCACACTCGCGAGGGGGGCTGGGCACGGTAACTGTGCCTCGGGAGCATCCCAGCAGCACCGAAAAATCCAAAGGGTCAAGAGCTCTGGCATGCGGGGACTCTCCCACGCGTGTCACCTCACCAAGGACTTTGGTGCTCGTTTTATCCTCGCAAGGTGCGCGTAAGGAAGCCTATGGGCGCGCGTGAGTCAAACACTCGTGGAGGCATCCTCTCTTCTTGTTGCGCAAGAAGAAACAAGATGCCCGCAACAAAGGAAGGCCTACCAAGGCAAAGCAGGAAGTCACAGACAGGCGGTAAATGCCTCACGAGAGGAACGCACGCCGGAACAATAAAAGGTGTCTTACAGGTTTTATACAAAACAGAACCTGCGGATAAATGTCTTGCAGGCACATCCCGCCGCAAGGAACAAGTTCAAGCCTCCTCTCAAGCTTCTCGCCCTGAGAGCCTTCTTCATCTGCCTCGGTGCTTTCATCGTATCATACTGCCTCGAAGCGTTTGACATAAGCATCCACGTCTTGCTTCACCTTGGCCTGCATTCCATGGCGTCCGGCCCCTCAAGAGGTTCTGTCACGCTCTGGAAGTCGAAGGAAGGCTGGAGGCGCCGAAGGTTGGCGAAGACCCGGCCAACGGCGACTGAGGAGCTCGCGGCTCTCCTCCTCAAGCGAGTGTCCAAGCTTGTCGCGGTTGCAAGAAGTTTGACATAAGCTGCCCAAAGATGCTCAAGTGGGCTTGCACGCCGGCGCCTCCATCGATTGTGAGGTCAGGGACGTCAGCGCCTAGACGCTCTGCTACAGCACGCGCATCGGCCACCAAAGACGCCATCATGCCGCGCTGTTCCTCCTGAAACGCCTCGGCGGAGGCCACCCTAGCCTCATGACCCGCAAGCTGCAGCTTCGCCGCGGAAGATCCCGCTCCAATGCTTGGCGTCACCTTCGCGCTGGCGCAAACCCTCCTCGCGGGCGTTCAAGGCCATGCGGAAGTTCTCAGGTCCTCTGCACGCCTCCGACTCGGCAACAATCTTCCTCTCGCTCGCAGAGAGGTCATGAAGCTTGGTAGCGGCTTCCGCTTCCCGGTCGGCGACCTCTGCCTCGCGGGACGAAACCTCCTGGAGCCTGGGAAGCAACAGCAGCCTCACGGGCTAAAGCTCCCGGTGCTTGGCTTCGGTCTCGCCCTGCTAGCTCCGCGCTTGGTCGCCAGCTCCGCGAGGACCTCCTCGGACTCCTGTATCACGCTGGAGCGCATCTCCATGGCGAACTGCCGGCCGCTGCGAGCGCGGTCTCGCCTCGCGGGCGGCAGTGATCGACCGCCATCTGGAGGTTAGCCCACCTGCGCCAAGCTCAGGTGGTCCGCCTCTCGGACGCGCTCGTCGTTGATGAGACCAACTTCGAGCCGCTGAGCATTTCCCTCACCTCACGGGAGAAGACCTCGCGGCGAACGGCGTCACGCTGGACTCCGCCGGGAACCATGGCCCAGGAGTCTAGGACAGGACCGTCGACACCGGCTCCAGGCAAGGGACTAGGGGCTGCGCTGCTGGGGTGCGGGGCGGCCTCAGGACACTCCGGGGGCTCGCATGGCGCCCGCCGCTAGCACCGACGTCCCCTGAGCAGGGGGACGTCCTCCTCTCCGAGAGTCCCGCCATCTTGACCCGCCGGGGTCCCGGCCGCGACAGGCCCAGGGATGCCGAGGCCATTGGCGCTGAAGTCCCGGAGTGTATCTCGATTGTCCCCGAGCCCTCCTGCGCAGGAGACGGCGGCGGGGCCTCGTCCTCCATCGTGGCGCCGGCATCCCCTTTGGCCACTCCGTCCTTTCTCCCTAGACTCCTCCGCCTCTTCTTCACTATCACCTCCTCTGCGCAGGTTAGCTGGCAGGGCGCATAGGAGGGGACTGCTGGTCTTCTCTCCTCCACGGCCTTCCCCCGCGTCGGGAGACATCTCGGGTTCGGGAGCAGCCGGGGCCCTTGCAGGCGCCGACACCTCCCCCAGCTTACGAAGCCGCCTCCGCGGCTGTTCCATGGAGGGTCTGAAGAGAGGAAGTTAGGAGGCGACCAAAGAAGACATTGGAGCTGTGGCGGATTAGAGAAAGAAGGGAAGGAACTTACGCCGCCAATCCACCCATTTTCTTCTTTTCTCGCGTCGAGGCCAGGGGGTTGTGGTTTCGCCACCTCGGAGCCTCCTCGGCCTCCTCTCTGGAGGAGTCCCAGGAAGAGTCCTGGGAGAAGGATCGTGGATAACCTTCGAGCGGAACTCACGGCGGGGCGGAGGAGACTCTTCAGAGGACCCCCTTCATCGTCGTCATCTTTAACACGTTGCGATGGAGCAACGCAGAAGGGGCTCTCGTCGCGATCCTCATCTCCCGACGAGACGTCCAGGACCTCTGCGGCTGGCTCAGCCGCTGGCAGAGGATCGGTCCTCTCCTGGAGACTGGTGCCCTCCCGGGACCCCTCGTCATCAGTGGTGGAGTCCGAAGAAGACCCTGAAGCCTCCCGTTACCCCTCGACGGCCCCAACCGGAACCGCCTGAAGGGAGGCATCTGCGGGTTTCTCCCTCCCCATCGAGAGCAGGTCCCACGCTGAAAAAATCTGGCATCGGCGTCAGGCGCTCGAGGAGCTCCGGCATATCCAGGCGGTTGCAATGGCCTGGCTAGTTTGCCCGTCGGCTCGGGGATATCGGGAGCCGTGAAGAGGGTGTTCAGGACTCTCCTCACCACCTCTGCCTTCAAGCTAGCGTGGCCAAGGCGCATCTTGTCCGACCTCCCAGCGAACAGCCACATGGGCTTCACATGGACTGAAGCGGAGCGATGCGCCGCATGACGAAGTCCCTGGTCACCATTTGGCCGGTAACGCCGTGCACGCGGGCCTCGGCGAGACGCTCCTCCACGGGGACGAAAGAAGCATGTCTCAAAGGGAGGCTCTCCAACCATCGTGCTTCACCGGGGGCCCCGTCGGCACTCGAAGTGGGAGATCCCCCGGGATCTCCACTAGAACCACCGTCTACGGAAGTCCTCCACCTTATTCGTTATGCTCGTGATGGGAACGGTATCCTTCCAGGCGATTGGGATGTAACGCTTCACCATGCCATCAGTGATACGGAAAGAGACGCAGCCCGTGGTCTCAGAGGACGCCGTTTAAAGCGCAGGGCGAAGAAACTACGAAAGAGGTCAACCGAGGGCATGACCCCGACGTACGCCTCGAAGAAGTAGGCGAAGATGGAGAGAATGAGGATGAGTTGGGCTGGAGATGAAGCACGTGGATCCGGTAGTGTTTCCAAGATGGCGATGAAGAACTCAGAGAAAGGGGGGACAAGCCCCGCGTACAAAGTGTGGAGGAAGATGGGTAGAAGGGAGCGCCTTGACCTCCGGGGGAGCCCCCTAGACGAAGCCTCGTTTTCCCCCGCTCGCTGAAATCGGAGGAGGCGATGAACTGCACCCCTCCAACTTCTCAAGGGTCCGCATGCGGCTATCCAGCAGTAAGGGCTTCCGCGCACGGCCGCGCCCTGCGAGGTACTTCGCGGACGAGGCCACGACCTTGCTCTTCTGCGCGGCGGAGCTTTCTTGGGCGACATCTCGGCGGCGGCGGAGTTTCGGAGAGATTGTGGCACAAGGGGGAAGGGCGAGGAGGAGCGGGAGAGTGATGGGGAAACGTGCCGGTACCCCTGCCCTTAACCTCCGCGTGGAGCAGTTCCATCAGACGTGGCGGGCCCATCGCCATGATCGAGACACCGAAGAAGTCGAGGCGCCGAGGCGACCTCCAAGCCGTAACCGCTCGGCGCGTGTCTCGGCCCAGAACGGCTATTGGACCCCCGATGCTTCGCCTGCGCGCATGGGCCGCTGGTCACCATCGCGGGCCCGGGGGCTACTGTCGGCCCAACGAAAACCAGGTACCATGGGCCGGTCCTTCTCGGCCCAGACACCTAGGCGCGGAAGAGGCGTCGGTAAGGACTGAGCCACGGCGCCTAGCGAGACCCGCGAGGCCTTGCCCCTCGCGGGGGGCTTCAACAGTGAACAGAACAACCAAGTCTCCGCGAGTCGGGGACTCTCGGGAGGCTTTTTCCTCCCGGGGTGGGTGGCAGAGCACTCGAAGTGCCTGGCGAGGATCTGCCATCTGCAGGACGCACATGGGGCCTGCGCTCCGCAGCAGGATGACACGCATGCCTGCGACGGTGACGAACAGGCCGCAGTTGCCATTCCCGTGCTTAAAGGAGAGCAACAAAGCTGCCCCAAGGAGGAGGATTACAAGCATGCTGCCCCAAAGGAGGAGGATTACCAAGCATGCCGCTCCGCTCCAACGGCGATGTCATTGACATGACACCACGGACCTCTGGAGCGCCGGCCACCGCTCCGGACGGATGGTGGCAGGGCCTGACGAAGACCAACAAGACCGGCGACGGTGGACCTCGTCCACAACCCTGGACCAAGGGTGCACCGCCCTCCTGGACCGGCGCCATGGAGGAACCCTAGCTTCCATCCCCGCGCCTATATAAGGAGGAGGAGCACCACTGGAGAAGGGGATCGACCATCCACCCACCCAAGACTATTAGTCCACTCAGTATAGAGAGCTTCCAGGAGAAGAGCTCCACCACGTTGTAAGCTTTGCCCTCGGCAAGCACCCCTGTACTGTAACCTCGTGAAGCAGTGCAATACCACAAAGCAGGAAGTAGGGTCTTTACTCCTCGCGGAGGGCCTGAACCTGGGTACGAGCTGGTGTCCATCTCTGTCGTGATGCGTTCTGTCGAGCTCGCCGTGCTTGGTCGCCGTGGTTGACGAGAGGGTTGTTAAGTGTCGTGTTCAGCCCCTTTCGATTCCTGGTTCACGGGGATCATTCTCCGACAACTAATTATATGGGCATCACGTCCTAACATAGAGATTTTTTGGTTATTAATCTCACTTATCTTCCCCAAGATGCGAACTAAATCATAACACCTTAATAATTAAGATAACTCAGAGTATAGCTTTATGTATCATGACATGAAGTGAAAATAAGAACATGCTAGATCTAGTCACAGGAAGAA